>JAMAMB010000002.1:1722968-2108559 GCA_023629975.1 Cutaneotrichosporon sp. PL3408A
CTTCTCGTAGTCCTCCCGCGTATACTTGGATCCGGTCTTGCTCGTAGCGACGCGCGCGACCACTGAGCGGGGGAAGAACTGCGCATCCTCAAGCTCGTTGTCCAGGTCGAGACGGACCTTCTGACCGTTCTGGGCGCGACCGAAGCATCCAACCATCAGGTTGGCGGGATACGGCCACGGCTGGCTCGATCCACTTCGCGTTAGCTATGCCTGGTTCACCTCCTGCGACTCACTAGCGCACTGGGCCGACAACAATACCGGCCTCCTCGAGTACCTCCCGGCGCACAGCCTCTTCGAAACTCTCCCCCGGTTCGATAAAGCCGGCAAGACAAGAGTACATGCCCTTGGGCCAGCTCTTCTGTCGGCCGAGTAGCATCCGGTCGCCTGTCTGGTCGAGGATACCCATGATGATCACCTTGAGTTAGTCTTGTTGTGCGATTAAGACGCCACTCACCGGGTCCGTACGTGGATGGGCAAAGTTGTGCAGCCCAACATTCGAGAAACACTTCTTCCTCTCCTCGGCATCACCGAGAGCAGTGACACACGACCGCTTCCATCCGCCCCAGAGGGAGTACGTCTTGCGCCCGCACGCCTGGCAGTGCCGGTTGCGCACGTTCCAGTCCACGAGGGGCCGCGCAGAGGCAAACAGACCGGCATGCCACGCATCCATTACCGATGCGGCCATGCGCGCATCCGCAAACTCGCTACCCTCCGGCGGTGTCCACGTCTTGGTGCCTTGGCGCGCTGGGTCCTCAGCATCCCCCGGGACGGCGTACATTCCTGTTCCAGCCGGCGTAGCGTCCAGGGCGAAGTACGGAGTGCCGTGTGGCTTGTGCAAGTCCTCGCCGGGGGGGCATCCGCGTTCGTCCACTCCCAGGAAGACGAGAGTGCCTCCCTCCCGACGTGCTTCGTATGACTTGGGGTTCTGAACGTCCGGCGGCGGCGCGGTGAACCCATCTCCTAGGAGGGGACCAATGTCAGACGCAGAGAGAAAGTACGGCTGCGAGATGCGGCCCTTGTGCACGAGCGGCTTGCCCTCACTACGAGTTAGGCATGGAGGAACTGGGACCTACGAGAAGAGGAGGAACTGGGCCTTCTCGAAGTGCGCGTTGAGCACATCCGCGTGCGAGCGCTGGAAACTCAGGCGGTTCAGCGGTGGCGCCCCCGAGTAGAAGCTGCAACAATTAGTGTGGATTAGCCAGCACACCTACTTGATGAAGGTATCTTTCTCTTCCATGTTCATTGGGACGTGTTGGACCAGTGGCCAGAAGGTTGAATGGCGGGCTGGGGCGAGTTGGGGCAGACGAGGCCGTGCGACGTTCGACAGGAGACGGGGAAAGCGTCGACAGGAGTGGGAGATCAGTGCTGTTCGGAGTGCCATGCAAGGCGACGTTACAAGGGGGGATAAGTGATGGTTCGTGCTTATCGTGTGGATGCGAGCTTGATCCACCAGCAACAGTGGTGGCGTGGTACAGCCCGAGGTGACTACCAAGGTGGGCATGGCCGAGTTGGTCAGCCTGGCACCGCATCATCTCATTCCGATCGGCGAACGGCGACAACCGTTTACCACGGGTCCGGCAACAGGAAGTCCGGAAACAGCATCAGGCAAAAACATATCGATTTGAATGGAAACGAGCGAGGTACATTTGTTTGAATTCATAAACTGCGACAGTAGTCGTTGGCATCCTCAACTAATCATGCCCTTGAACACTCCACACGTACCAGACCGTTCATGCTACTGTGCATCGAGCCTAGGAGTACGGGGGATGTGCTCTGTCTGTCTGTCACTTGATGACGTCCACATCGGCATCCATCTCATCGTCGCGCGTGTTGTACGCGTTGTCGCCGGTCACTGAGCTCAAGCGATTCAGGAAGGCGCGACTCCCTGCTCCTCCCTTGCCAGGTGCGAGGCTGGATGCGCGTGAGGGGCCTGCTGAACTGTGCCAGTCGTTATTGCATGGCATGGGGGAGTGGAAGGTTGGAGGTCAACGATTGAGAGTAAAAGAGAGGACAGCAGGCAGCAAAATAGCTAGTCAGTCAGCTGAGCCGATGTTTCGACTCTGCCGGGTGTCAACCACGCGCCTCTATCCAGCCTGGCGGACGAGCCGCCCAGGGGGATGAGTGATAGTCAACGCTTCCATCAACACCGGCTGTGTTTTTACGTCAGACGGTTTATTCACTTCCGGCTAGGACATGCCCGACAGCTGACTATAGTTTAATGGGTGGAAACAACATGAGATCAATCTGATTAAATCCGCTGGAAACGGACCGCACCATGATTCGAACCCGCGTTCACTCAAAGTTATAGGTTGTACCGCCCTCAACCGCTGCGCCAGCCGCTGACTGTGTAAGGTGACGAGATGCCCTGGTGCGGCATAACACGTGACATCATTGAGGCTTTCCTGGCATGCCTAGGGCAATCTTGCTCCACGCCGGCGGCCTCCCACACCATAATATTTATTATTATTGATTTGAATCGCAACGAGGTTTGCGTTTGCATATATGCACATGGACAAACCAACCAAGCGAATGCAGTTCACGCTCACGCGCCAATCTCAGCGATGTATTCCTCTTCACACACTTCGCCGTGCCGGGCCCATCGCCACGCGGACTTTTTCGCTCGCATTGGCGGCATTGTGGCGAATGCAAATGGTGGGCCATTGTCGCGACCGATAAAGACGACGTGCGGGTGGAGTGGAGGAGAGCCGCGAGGGTCGAAGCTCTTCTGGCGTTTGGGAATTGGGGACCTTCGCTGGGGCAACATGGGGCGCTTTGACGGCGTGAGAGCCGATCTGGAGCCTTGTCGCTTGACAGCCCCAGGCCGCTCGGACACCTGCGACCCTTTAGACGACTTCAAAGACTCGGACGATTTGGAAGACTTGGACGACAACTTGCTTTCCTGGAGTCTCTTTGGAACGGGGTTGGTCGTAATAGGGGGGTTGCGACTGGACGGGCGAGGGGGAATGGAGTTGGGCGGGTGAGGGGTCATCGCCGTCGATGGTGACTTGAACGCCTCAGAGTGCTCTGTGGTTGAGCGTCGAAGGCTCGGGAGGCACAGATCACTTCTCTGCTTCGGCAGCGCCGGGCTGCATGGAGGTGTGAAGTCTCCAGGCATGAGGAATGGTGGGTGGAGCGGTCGACCAAGGAAGTGCCGCTGAGCAGATGGCCAGACATATTCATCCAGCTTGCGCGATTTACTCGCTGTCGCGTCGGACGACAATGAGGTGTTCCGCCTCGCTGACTGCCTCTTCAACCTCTTCGCACTCTTTGCCCTCTCCCTAGGCTCTTGTTCGACTGGAGGTGGCTCAGGTTTGGGCGGGGCTGGGCCTACAGGAAGGCCAGTATCGATGTTAAGGCATTCGGCCTCGTGACGGGCCTGCGGCCCAAATGTCTTTTCCCAGTACATACGGAGGAGCTCGATGTCCTTGCCGAAAAAGTAGTAGTCGTTCTTGCAGGGGACGGGAGGCTCGAAGTCGGGATCAAGCCATGGCTCTGGATCCTCTCGTGGTGAGCTGGGGGGTGGGGTGAGGGGTGCACAGCAAATAGCAGCGTACCCGGCTTGGGGCATTCGGGGTGAGAGGGTTGAGATTGTGCTCTCCTTTACAAGGGCAATGGAATGCGAGTCTGGCAGATATAGTGAGTGTAGATTGAAGTGAAAGCGGAGGATGTCGTGAGAGCCAGAGCGGGCGAGAACGAGGGACAGTGGGAAGAGAACGTCGGGGAGGTGCGAGGGCGCAATGAGCACACTCGGCGTTGCAGTTCCACACGTCATCAGCAGTATTGTCAGTAGTCGTCAGTTGTGGTCGTCAGTTGTGGTCGTCAGTGATGCAACCAGATGCGGCTGGAAGCGCAGTTGAAAAGCATGAGGAGTGAGTCAACCACATGGGAGATTCCACCAGATAACGAGGATGAAATATACGGAAACTCATTTGGGTCATTTGCAGAACTTCAGACTTTGACGTCGGTCTCTACATACACGGTCGTCCTCCTCGACCTCCTCCCCACCTTCTGCCCACCATCTCTCACCTCACTGTGCTCACGCGAAATTGCCCCACAAACCCAGCATGTTGTGTGGTATCGGCTCGCTCCGACAGTCGGCAAAAGTGGGCGTTCATGCCAGCCACGTGTTGTCACCATAGAGGTGTCCATAGCCCCGGCGTGCGCCGGCAACTGCAACCAACCGGCTATATTTCTCCTCGGCCGGCCTCTTACGACGACCTACGGCCTCTCGGACCCCTCATCCCCGGTTTGGCACTTTGCATCTCTCACCCTCTCTCCTCGCACTCAACTCCGCGACCTCCTCTCTCGTCTCCTCGTCACGGCGGGTACTCCATTGCCCATCTCTGCCCATCTGCTTGACCAAACCGGCATCTGGTCCCATCTCCACTCATCTTAATTCGTCTCCAACACTTCTTCTCTGGTAACCTCTCCCCTTGCCTCTCCCCACCCCACCCCACCATACCCGCCACAATGTCCAAGCAGCAAGGATCCTGCACCGCGATCATCCAGCACCTGGCGCGCATGGTGTCGACGCCGACGGGTCTCGACGGCGGTCTCCAGCTCATTGCCTACTCGTCGCCCATCACCGCCGCTTTGCTCCTCAAGCTCGCCAAGCTCCGCGCCGAGCACCCCGTTCTCCAGAAGGTCGGCTCTAACCCCAATGGCGCCCGCCTCACCGAGCTTGCGGCGGGCGTCATTCGCGCCGCTGGCAGCATCAGCGAGGCGCGTGTGGTTATGCGCGCATTTGGTGAGTGAGAATTGTGTTGACAGAAAAGACGGGTACACCAATCGCCGGGGTTGCATCACACATCGCCCATCTCCGACAGGCCGGCTCCTGCCAAGCTGCCGGCTTGAGAGCTTGGAGCATGATCAAAGTGGTGGGCGCGCGGCGCCCGATCGCCGCTGCATGCAGCTTGGGCCGCGGTCACCGCAGGCCGCAGCGCGCGGCTCTCCTCTGTCACTCCCTGTATTGCCATGATACCACTTACACGCAGGCCTCCTGCCGATGCTCGACTGGCTCCTCAGGCTGCACCCCAACCCGCTGCGTGCGCTGCTTAACTTCTTCCTGCGCCCCAGCCTGGCCAACCTTGACCTGCGCAACGAGAAGGTCTTCCAGACCGTGCGCGTCATCCTTCTCTCGAACTTCTACATTTTCGAGCACCGGGCTTGGCTCGGCAGCAAGGGTGTGCTCAACCTCACCCCCGAGCAGATTGGAAGCGCTACTATGATCTCGATCCGCTCTTGGGCGTGAGTACTGACAACGGGGACGGAGTGGTATCGGCACAGAGCATGGTTCGGCGGGGAGGGACTACCCCCTTGTCGGGCCTTCGGACGGACGGACGTATGGGCGGCACGAGCACAGACGTGTACCTTGAGTACCATCCTGTCTCACCTCATCTCCTGCAATTGTGGAGGTGCAGCGAACGTCACAGACCCCGTCCTAGCTCCAGCTCGGTCCGTTGACTGATCATGCTGACCACAGGATCGACGTCTTCCTCTCTGCGTTCAAGCTCATCGCGACGTACCGCTCGCTCTCGGCGCGCTCCCAGGCGCTCCGCGCCTCTGGCGAGGTAGGCGCCGCGAAGGGCGAACCGGAAGGATATTCGCTTACAGATAAGAAGGACAGCGAGGAGGCGACGAAGCTTGCTGCCGACTACAAGGCGTGGAAGCAGGCAGCCTGGGTCAACTTGTGGGTATCGCAAATCGCGGGGATACTGGAGCGGCAACTCGAAGCAGCCCATGAGGAATTGAAAGAAATGGGAGACTGGCTAACTGGCTAACACCCAGCGGCTGGATCCCTCTTACCATCCACTGGTCGTCGGGCGGTGTCTGGACCAACCCTCTCATCACCGCGGCCATCGGCACGTTCGTGTCCCTTGGCAAGCTCAACGGCGCCTGGGCGTCGACGGCCTAAATCACCGCATCGTTACTTCTGGTGGATCAAGGCTGCGACGAAGGCGATGCTTGCGAGGCGGCGGAGATGACATGCGAGGCATTGGCGTTCCGTTGTCGTGGCTGAAGACGGGGTCCCACGAGGATGAGACGAGACGAGGACGAGGGGTATCAGAAGTGGTTGTGCACACTTTCGTTCGTTGTCGCGATGATGAGATGAGATGAGATCTTGAAACTGAACAGAACGCGAGCCAGGAGCACGTGTTGATGTGGCTTGGAATGAATGGGTGCAGGCTTACCTCTGTTCTTGGACCCTCTGTCAACAACACTGCAGATTTCTTGCTGCTGTCTCGGCCAGTGGTGAAACGCAGTGCGATTACTCTATGCATATAACGTCCGGATGTATGAGCGTACATCTCTCTAGCTCACCCTCAGCAGCGTCTCCACCTCCAAGTCACTCCGCAACCCGTCAGTCGTCACAGCGAACCAAAAAAACCAGGTCCTGTCCACTTCGTCCGCTCTTAGATGGACTCCGGCGTGGGAGGCGGGTGGACGTTGCTGCCCATGAGGCGCATGGCCAGCTCGAACGCGACGAAAGTCACGCCGTTGGCAAACGGCGAACGGATGAGCGTGGGCTCCAGACCACCTGTGAAGCCCCGCAATCCCTGCTTGCGCCATGTCTGGCGGAAACAGTCGAGCATACCCGTGTACTTGCGCTTGGCGGGGTCGAGACTGTCGATCTGGAGTTTCGACTTGACCACGTCAATGGGGTAAATCGAGAACCACAGTGCGAAGCCGGCCATCGCACCGTACGAGAGCGACAGGAGCGGGGAGATGTCCTCGCGAGTGCCGCCCGACTTGCGGATGTGCCGCTGGACAAGAGCCTCGTAGGTGAGGAAGTAGAAACTGTCGTCAACACGTGCTCAGGACTGTCGGGGTGTCGTCGCTTCTAACCTCGCCCGGCCGCACTCACCCATAACCGAGACCATCACGCCACATCGTCGCAACCTGACCCTTGAAGAGACCACGGGGACCAGCTTCTGCCCACAGCTTGCGTGCACAGTCCAGGGGGCCGTTGTACAGCTTGGGGTTCGACGGCTGGGTCTGCAGACGGATACGGATGTTCTCAACTGGGCCCGCGACGACGGTGTTGGCCGTTCCGGCGATGGCGCCGGATGCCCATAGCTCGCCGAGCGTCAACTCGCGTTTTCCCGCGCGCCGCTGGAAGAAACGCTTGGCCCACTCGAGCGCGCCGAACTGGATCGACACGCAGGCACCGATACCGAGCAGTGGGGTGAGAGTTCCCTGGGGTCAGCGTATTCAGGCTAGCGAGTGTTTCAAGCGGGCAAGCGGTAAACGAGAACGAGGGCCTAGCCTCGCCTCTGTTTTTCCGTCCTACCTGCTGGCATCACAATACCTACCTTGTAGAAGCCGGTGGGACCATCACTCTTCAGGATCTTCGCAGCGCAGTCAATGGGCGACTTGTACGTCCCGGGTGGGGCGGTCTGTACGCGCACCTTGACAATGTCGAAGGGCTGGAGTTAGCGTTGGAACCGGTACGGGTTGGAGGTCAGCACGCGGGGGTGCGATGCCCGACAAGTTGAATGCAATGCCGGTGAGTCATGGGTAGTCATGAGCTGTCGCGAAGACAAGGTGGGCATCTCGCGAAAGCGTACCCAAACACCGCGTACCCAAACACCGAGCACAGTGCAGATCTATCGGCAGGTTCGTGCTTTAGTGCTCTCATCGCGTTTCTCTCAATGGCTCGATGACAACAAAAGGATAACGACCGAGCATTGAACCCAAAATCCAGTCCTTCACACCTCAATACCGCAAACTTACCTGACCGACGAGCACCTGCGCGACTCCGCCCACGGACCCCGCGATGAGGTCTTTCTGGGTCTGGCTGAGGCCCATGTTGACGATGAGAGAGAACTGTGAATGTGCAGAGGGGAGATCGCGAATGGTGGGGATAAAAGCAATACTTGAGTCTGGCGACTGCCGATGTGCGGTCCCGCTCGGTGGGCAGTTGGGCAGCAGGACAGGGCCCACCGAGGGCAATGGAGGGCCGAGAGCACGTAAACGCAAAGAAAAGATAAGCCTTGGAAATCGCGGCGCCGCCGAGACCCGCCCGTTGGAAATGGGCCCCGCGGCCCGGCATGTCCAACCGGAATGTAGCTATGCGGCATGCTCCCATTATTATCATCGAGACCTCGTGTCATCGAGTTTGAGAGCAATGCTTATCACAGCTCCGATGCACAGACTGGATTCAGACCATAATGTTCACAAAAGGATGCTCAACGCTCTGTAGTAATCATGTTTCCCACAGGGGCTGTTGTGACTCGATTTTGGGTGCAACATGAACCAATGCATTCCCACCTGCACTGCAGGGCTCGAGGCTACAAGGCTGGGTGTAAGCCGCGGGATGACGATGCCATGCTAATAACCCTGCTCAGCTTCGGACACACTATAGGCATGCCTCGGTCACAGGTTCCGACCTGCAGCTCCTCATCCGTCCACCTTCTGCCTCGTGGCACTCCTCTCCCGTGCAACTCCTCGCTCTCGCAAGTCCTCGTTCGTGCAATCGTAAAGCATAGTGCGGCTAGCGCGGGTGGGTCTCAAGCTCCCGACAATGATTACGGTCGCGAAGGGTTCGATAAACGCAACATGATGCGCTGCTGCTTCTGTCCGTCGCCAGCGCTACTTGCTGGCCGGGGAATTGATGCACCGTCCCCATAAGGCGCAGGTGACCCCGGAGAGGCAGACGCCTTACTCCCGTTAACGCTGGTACGTGCCGAACATTTGCCAACGCCATTGAGGCGCCCCTCTGACATGGCGATATCTGCCGACATGGGGCGCGTAGGCGGAGCAATTGGTGTCGCAGCGCGCCCTGGACCCAACCCGTTGCCGTTGGCCACGTACGTGGGTGTCCCCATATGAGAGATGACCTCGGTCTTGATCTCCCTTCGCGTGTCGTTTGGTCGATCCCTCGTCCCAGCATCGTTTCCCCAATTCTCCCTGCCGCCTTCCACTCCGTCGTCGGCGAAAGCGCGTAGCCCAAGAATGAGGTTCGCGGCCTGCAGATCCTCCTTTGACGCAGTCCGCAGAGCGTCCTTCGCGCGACGCTCCTTGGCTGCTGTCTTCGCTGGTGCCTCCAGGACGCCGCGACCAAGCTTGAGCTTGTTCCAGAAGTCGAGCTGAATGACCCGCTCCGGCACGCGGTAGCGCTTGTTGTTGATAACCATGTCCTCATGCAGCAGCGTGTCCTGCGGCTCCTGGTTCTCGACAACCACGACGTTACCGTTGTTGTGTGCGCCGATCGCGTGAACATCGACCGTCTCGAGGCCATTCCGCACCGTGCGCCGACGGGGCATGACTTGGTCTGAGTGGTTGGGACACATCCACTTGCGCGAAGCGCTGGGCATGCTGGCCAGAGGTGGCGTGAGGCAATCGAGATGCCAGTGCAGGTTGCAGTAGTCGCATGACACAATCGGACGCCACTGTGCGCCCATGTCTGACGCGAGCTGGCGTGTCGGAATCGAACTTCCCCCACACTTGAAGCATTGCACTGGCCGCGACTTTGCATCGCGTAACCTCAGCGGGTCGCGCTCCTCCTGGAATCCCTTGCGGCTGAGGTCAGTTAAAGTATGTTGGGAAGATGCTGGCACTCCCATAAACTGTTACTCACTCGGTTTTGTTACGCGCACCCTCAGTGTCGACATACTCGCCCAATGGTCCAGCTGTCACGCCCACGAAAAACTGGCGTATTTCTTGTGGGAGGCGGAACTGGATGGGATTTTCCGTCGCGGTTCGCGCCGTAAGCTGCTCAAATACTGCCGTGATAGGCTTCTCCTTTACGTTTGTAGATGAGGAGTGCCCAAGCGCTGGGTTCTACAGGTCAGCAGAGTTTCAGTTACAATTGATGTGCAATATTCATGCCCTACCCCCAAGCCCCTCGGTGGCGAATGGTCGCCTACTCACTCTCTCGGCAGAGCACTTGTTGCAGTACCATGTCTCCGAATCTGGGAGCTCGTCGATCCGCAGGGGAGGGTCGAGACACATAAAGTGGAAGCTGCGTGGACATCCATCGCAGCACAAGAATCTCCCGATGCCACGACAACTTGAGCAGAAATCTTGATTGACAAAGTCGGCCTCTGGCTTTCCCTTGCCCTTGCGGGGCTGTGCAGACTTGCCCACACCCCCCACTCGCGAACCAACTCGACGTCCCCGCCCTGACGCCGATACGCCCGAGCGCACATGTGTCTCCCCGCCGCGGGTCGGACGAGCGCGCGCAAGACTCTCGTCGACAATCATATGTTCGCGCTCCCGCTCTCGTTCGCGCTCCCGCTGACGCTCCTTGCTCGCCACGCTCGGCCCCACGATAGTTTGAACCTCGGCGGCGACGTCGGATGGGGGCGGGGCTGCAAAAATACTGAGGGCGTTCGGAGGGGCGGACGAGTTTGCGCGAGAACTCGCCGCTGAGGACACATCACGGGATGGCGAACCCCCATCAACATACGGGGATGAAGTAGACGGACGACCCCTTCGGGGGCGGGTGACAGCAATGGTGTCGCCAATGGGCCTGAAGTTAGCGCTGCACATCATGGCATTGTTCTGCGGCGGTGTTTTGCATTATAATAATGTGCAAGAGGTGCGAGAGAAGCAGGACAAGTTGAAGAATAAGAGAAGAAAGCAACTCACTCATTACGACGTTTGCGTTTGCCAGCGGACGAAGGGGCGGACGCGGGACTGTCAGCACGGTCTGTGGCTGTGCCGCGATGTAATGGAGTGCCAGGCCCTCCCAAGCCCGCCGAGGCGGGGATGCGCAAAATAAACCCGCCACTCGGTCTTTCGGCGACAAGTGTAGGAGTGGCAGGAGCGGACGAGTCGTCGTCTGTGGCAGCGTTGCCAACCGCGGTACGACCATGGAGTGTGGGTGGCTGTTCGCGGATACTGATGGGGCTGGGCACTGTCGCCATCTGCTCTGCCGACGATGACGACGCCTGCATCGTGGGCTAAAGAGGGAGGATGGACAGCGCGGAGTAGTCGTGGCACAAGAAGGGAGCCAAGAGCGATGTGTGAGCGGTGTGGTTGTTGGTGTGGCCTATGTTGATGAGTTTGAGGGCGATACCTGGCCCACTAACACACTTTGGTGGCGGATTCCTTAGGCAGCGGGTCGAGCTGCGATGGAACGGGAGCCGTCCCGCGTACCACACGCTAGGCCGAGTCGCTTGGTAGGGGTGAGTTGGGTGAGCGCTGCTCGAGTTGTAAGAAGACGTGCGGCGTGTCAGATGTTTGTCCTGGTGGACTGGCAGATGGCAAGAGCGGCCTCGTCAGCCTCGAGCTGAATGAGGCGGCCGGTCTTGGGGCGGCGTAGGTCCCAGGTCTTTCGCGCTGCCGTTGCTGCACGCGGATGCTCGCTGTGTGCGAGATATGCGGCTGTGTCCTTGGTCGCAGGTCTTTGCAGCGGCGAAGAGGATGTTGAGGGAGAAATAGGTAGGATGCAGTGTTTTGAATTACCCAGGTCGTTGATGGTCGTTGCCGGGTGGTGTTGGTACGAGGTGGTCGAGGTGGTTGAGGTGCCACACAGGTATTGTGAGGGTTGAGAGGCGGAGGCTGAGTGCGCCTGGGCCAAAACCCATACACCCGCCACTCTACCACTCAACCACCCACTCTACCACTATAAACCACACTCCACCACTCTACGGGCATAATTCCCCCCCGCAACGCCGGTCCATTGCATCTCGAGTGGCACCTACTACTTTAATCTCTGCTGCGCTTTTGCAGAACTGCATATTGGGAATGGCACTGGAGACTGCAGATGATGAATACTGAGAGGGGGCTCAAGCAGGCATGGATGCATACTGGTGGGGCCTTTGATCTACTTGCTCATCCACCGCTGATCCCCTCCATACCGCAAGCCTGTCCACCACCACACCCACTCCCTCCGATCTCACATCACTCTCAGCGGCTGTTGGGATTGCAAGTGGCATTTGAGACGCCAGACGTGATCAATACCGGTTCAACCAGCATGCATACTCCTCAAACCTTCTTGAGTCTGGTCTAGCACTCCCACCATTCCCTCATGTCCTCGGACTTGGAAACCATCACCATTCAGCTCCGTCGCCACTCATTCCTACTCCGTTTCTCAACCATCCACCAGCCCTCGACAGCAACGGCCCGCAACTCAAACGAAGCCCACGTTTCCACGCTCATTCCTACTCCAGATAAGTCAGTCAGCCGCCACTCGTGCATGCCAGCTAAATGTTTGCCCCTCTTCGACCCACCCCTCCACAAGAAGAAAGGGCGGGAGATACGTGAGCACTAGCGCCGCGCTCGACCCGCCTAGCGAGCCAGGCGGGGAACTTGGCGCGCTGCTCTGCCTCCCAATTAGCACGCATGTCGGGCCATAGAAGCAAAGGCGCCGCAGCGGAATAGGAGAGGTGAGGAAGTCGAAAGGTGGTGGTGTGCGCTCTTAAACGCGGCGGTTGAGCGGACATTTGCAAAGGCCGATAAGTGGCGCGAGCGTGGGGTGCCACATCCACATCCATCAATCGACTGGAGCACGCGTCGTGCAGATTTAAGTCAGCGGGAGGCGGTTGGGGCGAGAACGGGACTAGATGATGTGGCAGATGCGGACGGCGGAGGTGGAACTGGCGTACCTGTATGTCGCGACCGTGGTCGATAAACGATGCTGGCCCATGCTGCGCTCAACTGATGGATTGACACTCGTAGATTAGCATCTGTATCATCAATACAGAGGCCACGCACCAAGATACACACTTCACCAAGATATACACTTATACTACTACTACTGTAGATGTAAAGCCGTGCACGCTCCTCTCATTCTATATCATCCAAACTCCCATCGTTACGACTACCCTCGCAGCCGTCGATCCTTCCCTTCAACCAGCTGCAACTAGACATCCATTTCTTTACGCAGCTCCCCTCCTCTCTCGCCTCTACTCCCGCTGAACAGACTGCCTCAACACATTAGGCATCCAGGCAGAATGTTGTGCTAGCCCTGCCGCGTTTGAATCCTGCTGCGAGTTTGGATCACTTGCGCTGTTCGGGTCAATCATGAACTGCTGGAACGGATCGTTGATTTCCGAAATGGAACCGACGTGTGACCTCTGCAGCTGCTGGGGCGGCACCGTCGGCATTCCACTTGTGCCGGGCGCCTGCCGAGCCTGCTGATTCAACAGGGCCTGCATGATACGGTCGATGTCCGACGAGTTGAGTGGTTTGGACAAGTCAATGATATCTGGGTGATGTCCCGGTTGTGGAGCGGCGGGCATGGCCGATGGCCCCGCTTGAGCACTGGGGTTTGACGACCCCTCCGAGTCCTGGATATTCGGGACTTGCAGCGACAGCTGACTTGCGTACTCGTTGAAGAAGAAGTTGCCATCAAACTGGAGTGGGTCGACGCTGCCCTGAGCAAACTGCGGTATTGGGGGCTGCATCCCGCTGAGAGATGTTCCTTGCTGGGCGGATATTTGGTAGTTGGCCATCTGCTCTTGTGGATTCATGCTGTTGGTCGGGAGGTTGAAAAAGTAGTTGAACTCATGGGGCGCGCTCTGCGATGGACCGGCGTCGGGAGCCTTCTGTGCAGACTGGCTTCCTAGGACACCCTGCTGTGCGAGGGCGCCAGCAATCAGCTCCTGAATGTCACCAAGGGAGGGCTCCAACTCGGTGGCGCGAGGAGCCCCAGCGGCTCCTGACATGGGGTTCAGCGCGTTGGGGTCTGGTATTCTATCCTGCTCGACGTCGAAAGGCGGATTCGGATTCGAAATCAGGGTCTCGCCGTCGCCAGAGGAAAGCAGCTGGTTGATGTAGGTCATAAAGTCGACATCCGACGCAGCAAGGGCGGAAGCAATGTCTTCAACGCCCAGCGTCATGTCGCCACCGCGGTTGATCCCGCTTCCTTCTGAGAATCTGCTCAGATCAGAGGGACCTTCTGCGGTGGTGAACTCGGGATTAGGCTGAGCTAAGGGGACAGGCGCGATAGCCGGGCTGCCTTGGCTGGAGGCTTGGGACGACGCGCGTGACCGGTGGACTGGAGACGGCTGACGGCTGCTACCAGAATGAACACGTGGTGGCGCCAGTCGAGGTAAACTTCCTGGACCAGTGGAAGACGGCTTTGGCAGTATGGGTCGATGGTGCGTGTTGACGGCCAGTGACTTGGGGGTCTGCTTGGCACTGGTAGAGGCTGAACGGTTGATGCTCGTCTGTGACGAGACACTTGACGTAGACATCCGGCGACCTCCCATGTTGGCGGCAGAGTTTGCCTCCTTGGCACGCGAGACAGACGAGTTGCGGCGCACAGATGGACCGACTGAGCTGTTGGGAGGCGTTGCGTTGCCGGGAGAAGGTAGTCTGCCGCTGGGTAAGGAAGTCGTAGGCGAGACATTCACTGGTGTCGTAACCTGGGACGCGGAGCCGGAAGACGAAGCCACCTGGAGATGCTGAGACGTTGGAGCTGGCGAAGGGCTCCCGCAGCATCCTGCTTTAACAGGCTGTTTGCCTCCTTGGGGAACGTCATCATCCGCCATGACCGTGTCACCGTCGTCATGGTCGCACTTGCACTCAGTGCAGCATCCACAGCAGTCGCTGTCACACTTGCAATCGCCAGGAGAGCACTGGCAGCGACCATTGCAGCATTCAAGCGGCTTGAGCTGGACGACACCGAATGCGCGGGCGACATCTTCAGACATACCTGCTGCCGGAGGAAGAACACGAGTATCCAAAGCGTCCAAGCTTGACCCACGGTTATTTCGCAGAGGTTTGGGGACGGCAGCTGCAGCAACCTGGATGAGATGTTCGATGGACGCCACACCCGATGGGATCGACACCTGATCGCCGCAATCGAAGCAGCTGTTGCAGGAATCACCACAAGCACCATCATGTCCGTGCTGTTGCTTCGGAGATGATGTTGATCCCGGATTGCCGTGGGTCGCGCAGCCCGCACACTGGCAGCCCTCGCCGCACGTACAAGCGCCGATCACAACGTCCTCGGAAGTTGGGAAGGAGAGGGGCATATCCACGTCCATCTCCATCGGTTCAACCTTGACGCCTCCGTTTTGGGCTGCCGTGACAAAGGTGTGAATGCCAGGAAGACCCAAAGCGGATCGCGGTATTTCAGACACGATGGAGCCATCCTCATGGAATACCGCGCCCAAGAACTTGTTCATGTCTGTCAGGGGACGCAGACGTGGCGGCGGTGGTCGTGGGGAGACAGACGAAGCGGGCCAGTGGCTGGACGACGCAGACGAGACTGATTCGCTGCGAGGTCTTCCATGTCGAGGGCTGGATTGTCCGTTGGTGGAGTAGGGCGAGTATAACCTAGTCTTATGGACAAACGGCGACGTGTGGACCGGGTGATGGCGATTGTCCGGCGACGCCAGCTGCGTCGTGGTCATGGAGAGGTGCTGCAGACCACCACGCATAGATGTCGGGGTCGTCGAGCCAGAGTGATCATTCGAAGACGCCGTTTTGGGAGGAGTAGGTCCCGCTGTCGAGGTTGTTGCCTTCGCCTTGAACATCTCAATGAGACTGTCCGTGACCTGCGCATGGGCGTCACTCTTGCGACGAGGAGGACTGCGCGAAGGAGGAGGCGAACGCTGGGACTTGGTGGAACAGCAGCGGCATCGTCCAGTGGTGCGACAGTTGCATGGATTCAACAGATTCTGGACTGGGGGTGTCAGCACGCGGTGACTCTTATCAATACTCACGCTTACGCTCCGCTGCCGCGCTGTTGTCGCCACCAAGATCCGCCAGCGCCTCCGCTGCCGCAGCCATCTCGTGCACGTCTCGCAGACCATTTGGGAACGTCGGCGTTGATCCCGGTTGACCCTTCTTGGTTTCTGCCCGAGCAACGGAAGAAGACGAGGTCTGAATGGACAGGTTCGCCATACCAGCCGGGATGGTCGACGGTTGCTGATTCTTGAGATCACCACAGGCGCACTGTGCTAATCAGCATCACCGTCTCCGCACCTCGCAGCCGCCGAGACCAACCTTGGTGTGCACGCTGCCAGCGCCGCTACTACCTTTGCGCTTCTCGCGACAGAACTGGCATTGCGTTGCTGGTCGTCCCTTCTTCTTGACCTCAAAGAGAGGCCGGTCCGTATGCGTACATCCAGAGACGCGGTGTCCCTTGATGCAGGTGGCACACGCGTACTTTTTATCGTTGATAAGGACCATTGCGAACCACAGGGAGGCGGGGACTAGACAAACAGGAGGTTGAAAGTTGCAGGGAATATAGGAGGCAGGTGTTGAGGCCTTGGGCGCGGAAAAGGGCTCGTTTGGCTGGCGTGAAAGTCGCAGGAGACGAACTATGCCTCGCACGCTCAGCTGTGGTCGGGTACAACGCAATGGGCGTGGTAGAGTGCAGTGCAGTTCTTTCTGAATGCAGATTCGGGTGGATGAGTGAGATGAGCGACGCTGCGCGATCGCGTAGGACCGATTCAGATCGATATTGATGAATGACGGAGGAGGTAGGGAGATACAGTATGAGACGGGGGAGACGGGGCTCGACGACGACCCCAAGAGGGGGGTCTATGCCGGCCAGAAAGCGCGTGTTAATATCTTGTTGCGGGAGAAACCATCCAGGCGCGTCGGGGTCGGGATGGTCGTGGGATGGTGGGTGTGGCTGCGATCGAAGCGGAGGACGTGGGAATGGAAATTGGGGGAAATTGGGTAGGTGCGTGCGCTCAAAGTCTTCGGATGTTGTATGGACGTTTCATAAGCGCATTGTGAGAATGAGTGGTCGATGGTGGGTCGATGGCGATGGTGTGGAAGATACAAAAGATGGAGGAGAGTGTAATGGAGACAGTGAACGCTGTCGTTCGGAGGACAATTGAGTTTGAGGTCTCGAGGTTCTCGAGGTCTCGGGGATGGTCTTTGAACTTGGTTCTAGTTCAATTGAATCTTCTAATGCGCCGCCGGATTATACATAGAAATAGGTGACATCAGTACAACGGAGTCAACGCTTGCTTTTTGCACTTCGGCGTTGTGCCGAGGAGGCTGCAGGCGATCAGAGCAACCTCGGGGCTGTGCCTCCCCTCCGATCTGCTTCCATCTATTGTGCACTACTATCCCATTCTGACCCGCACAGACTTTGTATTTGCCACTTGCTGTTCGAAGCCGGTTAACGCGCAATAAACGCTCCGAAGCGGAGCCAGCGTGCCAACCACGTCGCCGTTCCTCGTGGTGACAGGGCAGGGGGTTGGCTTTCCCGGCGGCAATCTCGCCCACACTGTGGGACGTGGTGCGAGCTGGCGTGGGCTGGTGCAGTTCAGCTGTACTAGCGGCCGGGGGCAAAAAAGACTCAGCGGACGCCGACTTTCGACTCTGCCAGGTGGGGACCCTGGGGATAATACTCTAGAGCAACGCTACCATCAACACCCTCCATGCAAGTTACAAGTTGTTACACAATGCGGCATTGCCTTGTCCTCATCCCCGCCAGCTGTGGTTGTACTTCATTGGATGGAGACACCGAGTGGCAAAAGAATGACTATCGGTGCTGATTCGCCGGTGTCAACGTTTCTCTCCAGAAGAGCCGCCATGGGCCAACCCCTCTCCATCGGCAGGTGTCCTGGAGATACTTTGTCAACGGGGGTCCCTACGAGCATGAAGAGCTACTATGGGCCTACCCCTCTCCATAAGTAGGTGTTCATGCAAGGGATGGTGGCGCAACAGCTTAATGAGTGAAAGGATCAATGGATTAAATCAGCTGGAAAATGACCGGTCCGTGATTCGAACTCGCGTTTACTCAAAGTTAAGGGTTTGCGGCCCTTAACCGCTGCACCAGCACCGACTGTGCGAATAATAAGGCGGGACCTAATTCGTCTAATTCGTCCGTCCTCAGGTGGCGCGTCCAGCGTTATTGACATTTAAATCAAGCACAGACCCGAGCGTTGTTCATGCTTTACATCAACTACGGACAAAATGCTGAATTCGCTTGATACCACGTGAGTAGCCATGTACAGTCCTTCCAGCCTGCAGGAATAAACTGGCAATGCATTATCTCCTTCCCGGTAATTCAGATGATGAGCCTCACACCCAAGCCATGAGCGTCTAGAATGTCATTAAGGCTACCGCACAGCCGCGAAGTGTCGAGCATAGTAAGCTGGCGCTTCCACTCCTCCCCTTGCCCTTCTGGAACAGAGCGAGCATGTGACACAAGCTCCCAACACGCTTCCACGCTGCCTTGCAAGAGCGCGTCAAGCGTTTCGGGCTTGATCTTGATAATCTTGGGCCCCTTGTGTGTGTCGTCGTTGGGCGGGAGTGAGAAGATATCGATCTTCTTGCCAGCCCACCAGTCGCCTGTTGCGTGGCGGAGGTCCTCTGCCCCGGGCAGCGTTGAAGACGGTTCAAGAATACCGAGGTGGAGGAGAAGCTCTGCGGGGAGGGGGAGGGGAGAAACGTTTGCGAGGGCGTCGGCGTTTGGGACGGGCACAGTTTGGCTGGAGGGGCCAAACTGGTACGCCAGATCTTGCAGCAGGCAGAGGGGAGCTGCAGGAAGAACTGTTGTTAGAGGTTGTCATCAGCTAGGACTCACCAGTCCCTGGAGGATCGGGATAGGGGTCCGCAAGGACGGGCACGAGAGCAACGGACTGGGTTCGGTCAGCACTCTATCCACAACGCATGACAAGGGGTGGACGTCCTTGGTACACGCTTCCCTGGTACACCCGTCCTTATAGTGCATGCACAAGGAGTGTTACACTCCGTACGCAGTACGATTTCAACGTGGCACCGCGGACGTAGCGATGACTCTCCGCGTCGGCCCTTCACGCACGTCATCCCGAGACGGGAACGCGACCCACTCCGTTCACTGCGGCTACACTCACATTACTACAGAACTCCTTGGCGTATGCAAGAGCCTCATCTTGCTGCCCTTTTGACTTTGCCTGCGCGGCACGAAGTGCGTTCAACACTTCCTCCCCGAGACACTGGCTCTTGATGGAGTTGCCCAGGTCCTTGAGCAACTTGACGATGTCGTCTGCTACGTCCAATGCCGGTTGCCAACGCTCACCAACACGAACACCGGGCATGCTCTCGTGCTCCCGCTCCTTGTAGACGTCGATGCTGAAGAACTCGGCCACCTTGGTCTGGTTCATCTCCCCACTCGCCCAACATTTCGCCGAAAGGAGGTTGCTTGCTCCCCAGTCGGACTCTGAGGCGAGGTACATTCCCAACACGCCGCGAAGAGCCGTGTCGCCTGGTGTACCGCCCTCCTCTGCAAAGTAGGCGCGATGCCTCGGTTGCGCGAAGGCTGCAGTCACGAGATGAAGGGTGGAAAGGAGGTTGAGTTGGTGGAGTTCTGTTGGGAAAGCGAGTGGGAGTGCGGTAGGTTGGTGAGTCGGAGGCGCTGAGTTTAGGGCCGACTTTGGTACCGCTTGGAGAAAGCTCGCAATGGCTGTTGTGGATATGTCTACGCCAGGCATGATGATTGTTTGTTCGAGATAGGAGATGGGCAACTGGTGCAAATGGTAAGATGGGAAAGTTAATGCAACGAACGACACGGAAGCTTGGAAACTGCTGTCGAGACCGTCACCCCTCTGTTTCGCTGATGTCATCGAGGTTTTGCCACATCACCTTTGAGGCTTCCACATTACTTCTGACGCTTCTAATCCATTTAGCTTCGATTTCCTAATACCCCCCCACTCTGCCGTCATCATCATTTGGGACCTCCACATCAACCGACCAACTGATCCACCGGCCGATCCATCGGCCGTGGCGTCAAGTTCTCCTTGGCACCTGCTTCACTCCAACTGCTCATCTCAACAACCATGGCGACAGAAGCCACAGCAACATCTTTCGGGATGACAGAGCCCCCGCTCGTCATTCCTTTTCTGCCAGACGTACAGGCGAGGGGTGCGCTTCCCACTGCCCCCGTCCGCGTCGCGGCGTGGTCAACAACGACCAAGTCCGGCTCGTCAAAGCGGCTTGCTCTTGCTGGCGCGGACAACACCGTGTGGATATGTTCCTCCAGAATCGGCGCGCCCTCTATCTTGGTGCTTCCAGAACTATCTCTTCCTGAAGCTGCCTCGCGACCAGCGACCCTACGCACGGTTTCGGCCTCATCCTCATCAGCTGGGCCGGCGCACGCGGACTCACGGCCCCGAGCCCTGTCATCCTCGTCGTCGGTTATGACTACGACATCTCTACGACGAGTTCTATCCCCAACAGGCGGAACGGCTGCTTTAGTCCCCACACCGATTTCCGCTGCGGCAGCTACGCCATCCTCTCCCGACGGGCACACCCACCGCACATCTGCGTCCATAGCCAATCGTGGCGAGCTCATCCAGCAGCTGAGGGAGCAGGCCGAGATGCAGACGGACGACCGATCGTCGTTGGGGCTGGGACTATCTGGCATCGGGAAGCGGGGAGTATCCGATACTGTCAAAGAGGAACATGAACCGAACGACGGCACTGTCACACCGCATTCATCGAGCTCCCACGACTCGGGCAATATCATTTCGAGACTCACAGGACGCAGAGCCGAGGAGGAGTGTGCAGAGCGGGAGGCAAAGGCAAAAGTTGAAGAGATGGAGGTCGAGCGGGAGATGGTGCGGAACGAAGCAGAGGACGTGCGCGAAGCAGAGGAGGCACGACAACTTCAGGCGGCGACGGCTGCTGCTGCGAGCGACGACGGGCGCAGTGCGCAAACCTCCACCCCGACACCGGAGGACGCCAAGGAAGCTCCTGTGCGCATTGTACTTCCTGAACCTGGGCGCGGGTCTATTGTTGACTTGGCTGTCTTGGAGGAGGTCAACGAGCTGGTCGTGCTCCGTGATGTCGGGCTGCTTGATGTTATCACCCTGTCGACACTGCAGCTCATCACGCACGTCAGTCTCGACCACGCCGCACCTCCCACTGCAACCGGCGAGGCGAATCGCACTCCACGTCTTGCCCCCTCTTGGCTTTGGAGGAGAGTTCACCTCGCCGCGAGGGAGGAGGGCGCGATGCTCGTCGCCAACGGCGAGCCGTGGCCTTCACCATGGCCAAGCCCGAATGGGGAAGTGACGAGGGTCGCCATGCTCGCCATACCTACACATGCCTGCGTTGCCAACTTGGAGCTTCCCGGAGTTGGTGATGTGGGTGTAGCCTCCAGCGGAGAGGCCAGTTACCTCTTGCACGCTACGCCAACCTCGGTCATGTCGTATCGGCTAACGTTCCCAAACACGCCACCTACTTCTGGCACGGCAACACCCCGTGCCGCGTCTGGCCCCTCCACAACCGCTACATCCACATTGCTCAAACCGGAGCCTCCTCGCAGGACTCGTACCCTCTCGGGACTCCGTGTGCCACGCTCGCCGCGTTTAGATGGACCGCAGACTGGTCTGGCAAAGTTCCTTGCAGCCAGGAAGAAAACCGAAAAGCCGGAGTTGGCTGAGAAGCACACTCCCGCAGGCATTGACCAAGGAGTCGAGGTTCAGAGGGATGGTGGCGGCCATTGGCGCAGTGTCAGGTTACACGACAACGGCCAGGGTGTTGGCCTTGGCGACACCCACGTCGAGGCGTTTGAGTTTGACGGCACAAAGCTTACCGTCCGCGGCTCGCTCGAGGTCCCGGATGGCGTGAGCAAGGACGTCACGTTTACCTCGGGATGGCACGACGTCTGCATTGTGACAGACTCGGACACAGTGGCCGTGTTCAGTCGTGACGGAGCGCTTAAGACACCTCCACAACAGTGAGTACTGAGCATCTAGCTAGCTCTGACAGTAGATGGACTCTGCGAAAATCTGTGAAGGCCCACGAAGGATACATCAGCGGCGGTGTCCTTTACGCGGTGGCCGACACGGCGGTGTCGAACATCGACCTGGGGAGTCTGGAACAAAGAACAGAGGTCAAGCTCACTAAGCCTACGGCAGGGGAACACATCTGCCCCATGGGAGCAGACACTCTCTATGTGGCCGCGAGTGAGTTTGACATGACGCGCAATGCTAACTACAGGTGATGGTTCAGTCTCAAAGCAGACCCCATCAGATTACCTTCACGGAGTACCGCCGACGGACTGTTCAGAGAGTGATTCTGAAGCTCCGGTCTCATACTCCACTATTATTCGCTCCGAGTTTGCCACTGGTGGCCGCTTCTTTGTTGCGGGCGATGAGGATGGAGGATTGAGGCTGTGGGATGCAGAGTAAGCTCCTTGGCATCGGGGCGAGCTAACAATAGCACACTACGCCTTCGTGCGTCGCTCACCTTGTTTGATACGCCGGTGCGCTCCGCAACACTCCTGGAGATGGAGGAAGCTGGCACCCTCAAGGGTACGCTGTTGTGTACGTCGACATGCGGCTCAGTGTCGGTGGTTTCACTACGCGACTTGGAGCAGCTCTTCCTCCTCCCGGCAGCTCGTGCCCCGCTCACCAAAATTTACGTCGGCGGAAATGACAGGATCTTACTCGCATATGAAATCCAGAAGGCGCGCGTGTGGAACGTCGACACGGGAGAGTTCCGGCGTTCAACGGGTCTGGACGCGGCCGACGACATGCTCAACACAGGCGGCTGGGCCGAGGTCAAGTTCCAGGCTGCTCCTCCTCTCGACAGCCCTGTGTCCAAGGTTGTCGGGCCGCTGCCCCCTCGCTCAGATCTTGGCCGCTTGCTCCAGCTCGATCTCCGCGAATTGAGTCGGTGGCTGTCTACCCGGAGTTCCGAGTCGCCGCTACCTGCGCTGCGAGGCCTTCTGTCCAGCTTCCTGACTTTCGGTATTAACTCCGCAATCGACGAGGTGTGCACTGTCAACTTGGGCATTACACCGCCGTCCAAGCCGCTCGCTGTGGGATGGGAGGGCCCTCACGCAACGGCCACCGTGGCAATGACGACTGCAGCCGGCTTCTGGCGCGTCTCGCCGACCGTGACCTGTCTGCGACAACTGGCTATTGTATCCCTGCTCCGCCCTTTCCTCGACTCACCGGAGCACGAGCAGTGGGCTGCGGATGTTATTGCGTTTTACGCGGCTTCCCTGCCTGATGACGCCCTCGAGGCGGATGCGGAGCTGTTCGCAGCGTTTTACTTCGACTCGGCGTTTGACGTGCACCAGGCGGCACGCATGTTGTTCACGGTCCGCGTGACCCGTATGCCCAACGAGGAGATCGCGGAGCTCGTCAACAAATGGGAGGCTAAATGTGCGTACATGCATTTGGATAGCTGACCTGACCCCAGTGCCCATCAACATGGACCATGCGCAGAGGATGTCGCCGATCGCAGCGAGAGCGCTGACGATGGTAGGCGGCATCGCCCTCCACCGGTTCGCGTCCATGACCACATCGTAAGTATTCCATACTTCTTCATGCTCACACCCAGCGCACTCAAAGCGGTCGCCGAGTCGATCGTCATATTCCTCCAAGACCCGAGCCACACTCATGTAGGTGTGGCAATTGAGCTGTGCGCAAAGGCGTTCTCGACGTGGCAAACCTACGTCGACCCCATGAACCTCCTCCGCCGCCTCTTCTTCCTCTCCACGCATAACGAGATTGGGGCAAACCTCGCCGCCCAGGCACGCCTCGCCGTGCTGAACGTCGCAACGTCTAATGGGCCGCTCTTCATGTCCACGTTGTCCATGGACATTCTGGATGCCAAGACCGTCGAGGGCCGCACGAGCATCATGAAGCTATGCGTCTTCCTCGCGCGCAAGCGACCCGCACTACTCGAGAACGGCCTCCCGCGTATTGCCGAGTCGGTGGTCAAATCTCTGGACCCCAATATCGGCAAAATGCGCGACGACGTATGGGAAGCAGCGACCGTGATCCTCAACGAGCTTGTCGAGGCGTAAGTCCTCCTTTGCATCTGCGCTCACCTCAGTTTCACGACAATCGCCTTCCACGCGGGTACGCAAAAGTTGGCAGTGGGGACAAACGAGGGCGCAGTGATCATGTACGACCTGAAGACGGCTTCGCGGCTGTACGTGCTTGAACCACACAAGAAGCCTGTATCGGCAGTATCGTTCTCCCCAGACGGTAGGCGACTGGTGACAGTGTCACTCGACGAGGGCGACTCGACGGTGTGGAAAGTCGGCTCGAGCATCAGTGGTTTCTTCAACGTCGGCGGCCCTCCCAGGCAAGGCGGTAAGCCGGGGCAGCCGTACCGCCGCTTCCCTATTTTCCGCGCTGGATCCAGTGAGTGTCTGCGGCCAGTGAGATTCTAACCACCGTGCTAACGCACAGCACCCATGGGTGACACGGGCGCGCTGAGCGACGTTGAGATCACATGGCCCGCCCCGCGCACAGCCCGCATCTCCATTAAGGAGACGGCACTAACCTACGAGACGACGTAGCCGTCTCCATACGTCGTCTCTACTAGCTTCAATTCAGACTTGGCTCTGGGACTCCGTGTACTTCTCTCGGGATGCAGATCAAGACCTGGGACACTTAAATTGAGACACGAGGTGTCCATTGTGCGAGGTCGCGCGAGGAGCACTGATGGTCCTCACACAGCTGCACTGCTTCGGTGCGAAATTTCACAATCCTTCCGATGATGCCCGGTAGAACAATAGGATTGTGCCGGCAACGCGCTGATCACACGGCCCAGACGCGTCGATCACACAAAACCGCGACCGACAAGGGGAATGAATAATGTAATGTTCGCAAGCTCGTGATGATCAGAACATCGTGCTGTGGCTCGTTCGGGCCGTTGTGTCGAACGTCGCTGCCACATCAATGCTGAGTGATACTTAAATCCCTTCTCCTCTGCTCTTGGCTACCTTCTCACCCCTCAACCTTGTCCATTCCGCTTTACATTTCCACTTCTTGTCCTACACCAGCCGCTCACTCCTTCGTCTTACTCACCATGCTTCCTCTCCTGGTGCTGGTCGCCACTCTCCTCCTCACCCGCGCCCACCCCACCCGTCTCCGCCACCGCGCCCCCGCCAATGGCCCCGAGTCCAACAACCGCCCGTGGATTATTGAGGACGCTCGGGATGTGTCTGTCCTGCCGGGCAAGTACGGCGAGGGTAGCGCCTGCAGCGTCCACATGGACCAATACCGCTGCGCGGCCCCGGGTTACAATGTGGTCCAATGTAGGTCGCCGGCTTCGTCCGCGCTGACGACGACAGTCTGCCTCAGCGGTCAATGGAAGAACGTCCAGAACTGTATGCATCCCGACGCGCCCGGCTCCAGCTGCTTCACGGCGGGCTGGACACAGGGCTTCTCCAAGTACATGTGCACCGCGTCGAACTGGGACGCGCTCGAGCCGCTCGCTCGTGACGACTGGGCCCACGTCAAGCTCCAGTACCCCACCTGGTACGACAATGTGTGGTGGGGCAACGGGTCGCATTGGCGTGGCGGGGCGTTTCCCGGAACGTTGCATGACTCTGCCACCCCCATCAATGGCTGGAGTTTTGTGCCCAAGATCATGGGCGGAGCCCATTCAGCGAGCTCTGCCTCGCGAGCGTCGTCGTCGGCTTCAGCCGTGATTTTGTCTTCGTCTACCTCAACAAACTCCTCGAGGACTTCTTCTTTAACTCTGTGGTCGTCGTGGGCTTCATCTTCGACGGGCTCTGGACTGTCTCACGCTACATCCGTGAACTCGTCCTCCGTCTCAACGCGGGCCACTTCATCTGCCTCGTCATCTACCATTTCGGCGACCTCGTCGGCTACCTCTTCGCTGCCTACTCATTCGGGCGGGGACGCGACAAGTCGTTCTGTTAGGCCTCCCTCGGCGTCTGCCTCTATCTGGACAACGACGAACGGTGCGACTTACGTTTGTGATCGCCAATGGTGCTCCCCTATTACGAGTCATGCCTCAACGTCCACTCGCAGCTCGATGGTCTCAGCCGCGGCGAACAATGCAACTGCCGCTTCCCTCGCCCCTACCTCCTCGTCGTCGCCCGCGAACGTCAGCCTTGGATCCATTGGTCTTAACGTACATCCTACGATCCCCGTTCTCGCCAAGAATGCCACAACCACCATCTCGGCGGCGTCATCGTCATCAACCTCAGTCTCGTCTTCAGATGTCAAGCCTGCGAGCACTCCTTCCGTATCCGGCAAATCCCCCTTTAACGGCCCCGACCGCGTGATGTATGCCGACGCATTCAAAGGCCGCATGCCCAACTCGACAGAGCTTGGCTCTGCCAACCGTCTCATTCTCCGTGTTTACCACTCGACCGACGGCGCGAGCGACAACCTCCGCTTCTGGGTCGAACTGAGCGAGACGGAGCGCAGGGCCATCCTGGACGACTACCACAAGCACGGGATTGCACTCCTCTTCTCTGTTTTCGGACCGGGGGACACACCCGACACCGAGTGCGTCCACCCCGACGCCTTCGCGGTCCACCTGGGTCAGTTTGCACGATACTACCTTTTTGACGGGATCGATGTGGACTACAAGACGGGTGCGGATGAGGACGGTTTGGACTGGGTGCGGCAGTTTGCCCAGGGGCTGCTGGATGAGATGGGGGAGGGGTTCCTTATTGGGACCGACGACAAGTCCTTGGACGGGCTGTCCATCAAGGATACTGGCGTTGCTCAAGACGTCTCCGAGGACTGCGATGAGGAGGAAGAGGATGCGTCGCAGGACAGCGAGGACTGTGATGCCGACGATTAGACGACAGTATAAGCCCTGCCGTCTGGAACGGCAGGTTAAATCCATATGTACTCGGCCAATTGATCCCAGCCACTGTCGGTTATTGAGGGCGGCGAGCGCTCAGCTGTGCGTGTGAGAAGCTGCTATAATACTGTACATAGACTGAATACTTCTGCTATACTACATACAAATTCTCACTGGCGTCGAGGCGGGCGGGGCTCGACTTGTCTAAGATTGCCGGCTAGCACCGCCGCGACCATCTTGGACGGCATTCCTGTCGTCGTGATCCCCATGCAGCCCGGAACGTTAATGACGCGTCGATTTCCGTTTTCGAGGTTGTCGGCACGGTACGCGTCCTTGGCGAGCTGCATCTTCAGGGGATGAGGTACCTCCTTCAGCCTCTGCGCGGCGTCGTGGCGCCGCTGCACCGCAGCCGCGTTGTACTGGATCTCCTGTTCCGGCCTGGGGTCAGCAATGGCATGAGGAGGATGGGAAGGACGTACGTGAGAACAAGCTCGTCGGTCCATGCGCCTGCGCGGGGACGCTCGACCGTCGTGCTGCCAGTTGGCTTGTCGGGCTTTGAGCTGAGTTTGCTCAGCGTCGAAGCGAGGAGACTCGTACGCGGCGCAGGCTTGGCTGCCGCAGGGGGCTTGCGGGCTGAACTGCCGGGCGTGGTCGCGGTAGTCCCGGAGGAGGTGGGCGTGCCCAACGAAGCGCGGGCTTTGGGGGGAAGTTTGCGAGCAGACGTGGTGGAGGCACTTGGAGTGCCAGGCTTACTGCTAGTGGGGGTTGACGTGGCGTCCTTCTCCTTGAGCTTGTCTTTCCTCTCTTTGGGCTTGTCCGTGGCCTTATCCGAGGCCTTTTCCGTGCCCTTCGTGCGCTTCCTTGTAGGCGCTTCCGCCTCAGCCTCTGGACTCGCCTTTCCGTCCTTCACCTCCGTCTCCTTGCCCTTAGCGCTCGGGCTGGCTGATGGGGCATGGTCGACGTCCATCGCCTCACCCACCGCAGGTGGAGAGTTGCTCTTAGCCAGCTTGGAGGGAGACGAGCTCCCTTCGTCGTCGTCCAAGACCACACGCTTGCGCCTCTTCTCAGAACGCTCTTCCTTGGCGCCCTCCGTGACCTTGGCGGCATTGTCACCGTCCTTGTCCTTGCCCTTGCTCTTTTTCGTGGGCGCCTTATCCTCCTCCTTGTCGTCCTTGTCCTTTCCCCTACGCTTCTTCGTGCTTGCAGCTTCCTCCTCCTCCTTGTCCTCGCCCTTCTTCTTGCGCTTCTTCACCCCTTCCTCTTGCGACGGGCTGGCCTCCCGCGCATGGAGGACGATCTTGCGCTTGGAAGCAGCGGTGGGCTCCTCCATGTCCTTGACTGTGCGCCTCCTCTTTGTGGGCTGTGGGGGTTCTGGAGCAGGGGATGTGCGGGGAACCTTGAGCTTGATCTTGGGGGCGGCTGTATGTGGGGATGGTGCTGTGGCAGGTGGCGAAGGCGCTGGTCCTGGAGAGGGCGCTGGTCCTGGTGATGGAGCCGGCGGGGTGGGAGCGGCGTGTGGCGAGGACGGCGGGGAGGACAGGCCGGATGACTGTGATGAGGAGGACATGGTGGGAGTTGTAGATGCGAGGAGCAGTGCAGAGTGGAAGGGGTTCGAGGATTGACGGAGATGCGAACCAAAGCGAGGGATCTGCGAGATCGATGTTGGCGAGGGACGGTTCTTACGGTCGTTATGGGTAGTGATATAGTTTGAGAGACAAAGAGACCAGACCAACGACCAACGACGTGCGGTGAATGTAGAACAATGGAGAGGGCAATGACAATGGCGATGAAGTAGACAATAGGTAATGATGGCAACGCTGTCCGAGTCGTCAACAAAGGTCAGTTGGGTGACTTTGGTATGCACTGGGCATCGACGGAGATTCCATGGAAGTCCGAAAAGTCTTTAGGCAGCAGGCAGGCACGATCTGATCCAGAATCAAATCCAGAACCAATTCCTCTCAACCGCCACGACTTCATCTGCCCCACTCTCTCTACTACCCCAAGTTCCCGTTCTCATCTCCGCGGGTGACTCCACCTCGGTCTGCCCTACTTCACTTTGCTTTGCCGCACTCCACTCCACTACCCTCTGCCCCATTCCCACCAGCCCACCTACTATTCTCAGCCTGACTGGGTCGACATAAACAGGTAAACAAGAGTCCAGGACAACTTACGTCCAAGAATGGACGTGCTCCTGCAACGGTCATCATTGCTGGGGTATGCATGAAGCGTAAACATCATTGCGCGACGGGTCTGGAACGCATTGGGCTAGGGCTTTGTCGTCATCGCCGCGCATGATGCACGTTCGAGAATGCCTCCCTGCCAATATCGGCTAACTGCGGGCGGTGCTCCAAGCTCTCTCAACTGCGGTAGACGTGGTCCCGCAGTCGGTTGGTAGCTTTCGGAGTAGCACCGCAGTCAGTGACAGTCTAAATGTGCAGGTCGTGTATTGTATTTGCGTTCAGCCTTCCATCGACCTTTCCTAATTTTGTCATGGAAGTAAGCCAAAAAGACTAAGAATAGGCACGAAGCAGGGCACGCAGGGTGCGCTGGGCAGGCGGACTGGACGCGGTGGCGGAGGGCGGGCGGGGCAAGGGAGCACGAGGGAGCACGGGGACGCGTCGCCGTTGATGATGGCAGAGTGGTGAATTATCAAGTAGGGTCTGCTTGCATTGCCGCATTGGCCCCGCTGTGACTTGACCTCCCTCGGCCCGCGCACTGCTCATCGCCTCATCAGTTGCACCACACTCGGTGCCGCCGTGCAACTACTCCGCAACATCTTCATTACTATCCATTAAACCTACTCGTTCGTCTCTCGCTCATCTTGTCATCCCACTCTCACTCTCTTTTCCCCCAGAGAGCGCTCGCCCACACACCCCCTCAGGTGCTCGGCGCTGCGCAATTTGACGCTCCACCACGCGGTGTTAATATCCCCACCTCAACGACGTGACGCCTCCGGCGCCACCCGACTGCTCACGACCCCTTCGATCCAGTCTTTCTCGCCAAGCACACCGTTTGAATCTTTACGCTACATCTCGACACTTGTTGGATCTCTTCTTCTGCCTACTCTGATCGCCAATGCTTCGTCTCGCACACGTGGCCGCGCTTGTCGCGGCACTCTCGCCGGCTGCAGCGGCGCAGCTCACCGAAGTTATGGCGAGCTACGGCCTCACCGAGTCTTATAACTTTAACTTCCCCAACCAGCCCTTGTCTGCATCATCCGCTGATAGCTGGATCCTCGACAACTGGAGCATCAAGTCGCACGGTATCAACTTTGGCGCCGAGGACATGTGCGCGTTGGGTATGGAACCATGCTGACGCGCAGTTCATTTGTGGCCGACCCCGCTCCTGGCTCCAATACTGCCAGTAAGCGCAACGACGCGCCCCCAGCAGCTGCGACGTCTTTAGCAGCCCGTGCCGGATCAGGCAAGGCGGCTGCAGCGAGTGGCAATGGGAATGGAAGTGGGAATGGGAACACCGTTTTGCGAATCAATTACCCTCAAGGTTCGTATTCTGCAGGCACTGGTGGGACCCAGTTCTACGCACAGCCCCTCAACGCGACGAGCAAGTCGCAGAATGTCTTCTCCAACACTACTTCCAATGGACAGTTTGAGCGCATGCTCCTCAGCTACGACATCTACTTTGACCCAGGGTTCAAGTACGTCTCGCGGACGTTGTTGTCGCTCCGGCCGTCTCTGTGGCTGACGTCAGGTGGAACAAGGGTGGCAAGCTCCCAGGCCTTCGCGGCGGACCCGATTCCTTGGGTTGTTCGGGTGGGCACAAGGCAGACGGAATGAAATGTTTCTCGTCTCGTCTCATGTGGCGCGAGGGCGCTCTGGGCGAGGTGTACGCCTACATCCCTACCCGCATCAAGAATTTCTGCTCCCAGGTCGGTGTCCTCTGCAACAGCGACTTTGGTACCTCCCTGTCACGCGGATCGTATTTCTTCCAGACGGGGCAATGGCAGACGGTGTGGCTTTACGTCGCGCTCAACCAGGACAAGATCGCAAACGGCGTCGTCTCGCTGTGGTATAACGGCAAGCAGGTGTTTGAGCAGTCCAACCTCGAGATCCGCGCGTCTGAGTCCATTGAGAGCGTTGGTGGCCTGTACTTCTCCACCTTCTTTGGCGGGTACGACCAGGCCTGGGCATCCCCCATCGAGCAGAATTCTTACTTCCGCAACATCCAGCTCCATGCCGGCCTCGGCGCGGCTAACGGCACTGGCCAGCACATTTCCGCCGCGACTGCCACGAAGCCCTCGAACATAATTCTCGGTACTGCCTTGTGTGCTGTGCTCGCAGTCGCTGGCATTGTGTTCTAGACTAGATCGATAGACAATCAATACCCCTGTAGCATGTGTATGGTTGGGTGGTGGGTCAGGAACGGTAGCAGGCAACATGTCCTTCTAGAGGAAGGGCGACAAAGCGTGCCGTCGCGCGCGCTTTCATACGCGCTCCCGTGTACCACCTTATCTCGCAAACAACTGTGAAGCTCACACGGTTCTACGCACGTTTCGCAGGAGTCACGCGTTCAGATCGACCCAAAGAGGTCATCCGGTGCGTGAGTCTCAAAATAGTCCTGCTAGCTCGCCAACTGTTCGGAAGTGGCATGCAGGCAACAATTTACGGGTGATTTGGGTTCCATGCTCTATTATTGTTTATAGGACCGGAACCCAGTGCATGACATTGGTGACGGAACCGCCTGAAGACAAACAGTAAGAGGTCCTTGCCTGGGACGCGCTATCGCGGTTGAGAGTAACCCTTGACCACCGAGGTTCATGAGCCGATGTCGCTACTGCATTTTCTGTTTCTTGTGCCTCCCGCCTGATTTCCTAATAATAAATCCATCTCGCGGACGTCCTGTTTACTATGCGAAAAATATACGCCTAAAGCGAAACGCCGTGTCCGCTGACCCCGCTGAGAACGGGGCTCGCGCTCGACATCGACGCATTTTAATGGCGATTTCGATCTTCTCCAACGCCATTATGGCGTCGCCCGTAAGGTTGAGATGGGCGCGTCGTGGTATGTTGGAGTTGCGAATGGAGAATCAGCAATGCAGGTCAAGCCGCATTTATGGCACCCGCTGCCGGCGCGCGGGCACGAGGCGGTCATCCAGGCACTAGGCCACGTGGTAAATGAGCTGGCAACGGAAGTATTCGTATCAATTTTGAGTCAGCCAAATTTCGCCACACAAATTTACCGCGGAGTTAGTGTTTGGCAGAGTTGGAACTCGAAGATCCAAGTTGGACGTTGCCGCCAAGGTGTTGCTCGACGTTGCTGCTGTCGGAGACCTCCTCATCCATCAAAAATCGTGCGTACCCCCGTCGACACAGCCGACAGCGACGAGAGAGAACCTGTGCTGACCTAGTCTTACCTTGGACACTGCGCGCGCACGATATTCCGTTTCCATCCCTTCCATCTCGCCTCCTTGCTGTGCTGTCGAAATTCTGCGCGGACATCGAAACATCGAACTCGACCGACCACATCGACCGACCACATCGACCGACCACATCTTCCATCTTGATTCCCCGTTCACTCGCTCACCCGCTCGATTCGCGCTCTTCCCGCTCACTCACTTCGGCGTACAGGACGAAATGGCGCCCCGTTCGAACCTCCGCGTTGGCCTCAACAAGGGCTACCCCACCACTCCTATCCCCAAGGCGGTGAAGCCCTCGCACAAGAAGGGCGTCAAGACGTGAGTGCGCGCGCACGGCGACGGCGAGACGGGTATTGGACGACGCATGGCAGGAAGGGAACTGGAACACGCACAGATATCGAACAGTTGAGCGGATCTTGATGCGAGAGCGAGGGAGACCGGATCACGTCTAGCAGGGAAGACAGCGTTCGTTTGCGCACGAACGCTGCGGCGTCGGTTTGTGCTCTCGAGGTCGATGCCCCGTTGGCATGCTGTTCTCTTGCTCTCGTGTACCATTGTCCACCTTGTCGTGTCCAAATGTGCTGCCAATCTCTGTTCCTCTGTTCCCTCTGTCCATCCCGTCTCGTACAAATACTACCCTCATCCGCGCCATCGACGTTCAAATGAGCAAGCAAGCTGACCCCAGCGAGAAGAAGATCTTCGTCAAGTCGATCATCCGCGAGGTCGCCGGCTTCTCCCCTTACGAGAAGCGTGTCATGGAGCTGCTGCGTAACTCGAAGGACAAGAAGGCCAAGAAGCTTACCAAGAAGCGCGTGAGTAGAGGGCAACGAAGAGGGGGATCGCTTGCGCGGCGAGCACCTCCATTCTATGTGTATCGCTGACCCCAGCTTGGCACCCTCCTCCGCTCCAAGCGCAAGGTCGAGGAGCTCTCCGTCGTCATCCAGGAGCAGCGTCGTGCCGCCGGCCACTAAATCTTTCGATTCGAGTTTGCATAGAATCGGGGGTTTGGGCCGTTCTTGTATTATCCACCTCGCATGCAGCAGGATGGTGTGCTAGATTTTTTGCGCAGGTGATGGTTGGGGCAGAGATTGCGCTTTGCGATTGTTCTGTGCGTCCTCGTCTCCATCGCAGCATTTGCTCGTATTGTTTTGTCAGTCTGGAACCTGTACTTGCGCACGGCAATCGGTATGGCTACATAGCTCTAGCTAGCTTCGCCGCCTTCGCCGCCACAAGCCCACAGTTGCCGCAAGAAAGCACTCGGCACCGTTAAGCAATGGCAGTTACTCCACCCAGACCAGCCAACCTTCCTCCTTTCCACGGCTCAGACAGACTCTGCACGCATCCAAACGTTCTGCCGTACACGTCGGTTTTCCTCCCGCCGGGCAGCCGCTTCCACTTCCTCGTTGTCCATCTTCTCGTCGGCAGTCGGGTCACGTCCCTCTGACGCACGCTGGCTCATCTCGTCCCACCAGCCCCCCCGGAATCGTTCTGGACGGTGCCGCCAAGTAAACTGGTGTCAGCTACCGGTTCTTTGCTCGCCGACGAGAGTAACGCTGTCCTCACTCACCTTAACAATCGACCACGTTATGCCCATGCCCACACTCATGGTTAGACTGGGGGCTGCAAACCATGCGATTCCTGATCCGAGAGCGCCAAGTACTCCTGTGCCGACAACGGCGACGACGGCACCAATGGCAGCGTACTTGGCCATGCGCAGCATGCGGCGGATCGCATAGCGAAGGACGTAACTGCTGTCAGGACGCGTCCATTACGTAGAAGCAGTGTGTCTGTGTCTACTCCGTCCTCTGATCACTCCCTGCCGACAGTGAGGCGCCACACTCACCGGAACGTCGTCAGCACCGACCGCGTCGCGACGCTGCCGGGTTTAGTTGCTGCCTTATTCCCCAATGCCAAATATGCCGCGTTCGTCTTCAGGTTGCCTGCCCGCGTCACTGCCTTGGGTTCGTTGGGCGGCCCGTGCGCACCCCCAGTGCCGGCGGCATGGTGCGATGCTCCGGGCGCTGAGCCGGAAGCAGCACTTGAGCTTGGAGCTTCAGCCATCAGTGATGTTAGCAGTGAGCTGAGTTGTTGAGTTGAGCGGAGTGTTAACGTGGTGGCCGGCTGCTTCGAGGAAAATGAACGCGGGACGGAGCAAGACCGAGCGCAAGCAAGGGCGGAGCCGGTGTCAGTGAGGAGATAAATGACGTCATGATATCAACAGCGTGCCGAAAAATGATGTTGCGGTCGTGCCGATCAGAGAAGCACAGCAATAGGGATCCATTAGGATACCATCTCTAATGAGTTGCAGGGGCCGATCAATTTTGGTTGATTATCATTCACGTGGCTTTCCTAAATCATCTCAATTGTTCTGATTAAGATTACCCGGCAGGCAATAAACAGGCAATAAACAGGGCCAGGCCATGCGGGACACCGACCGAACACCGCGCGTTCAACTGTAACCTGTCATAAAACGTTCAAAACGTTCAAAACGTTTCTTCTACCCATCCAACCAAGCCCCGGACCCATCAACAAAACTCAACGGCCAACGGCTCAATGACAATCAAGACTTCGCGGCCGTTCCGCATTCTTGCGCTGCCGCTGGTGCGCATTCCCCATGGCCCTCTACGCATTTCCCCGCGGATAGGTGAAGCAGCGCTCGGCGATGCAGTCAAGCCGCCGTCGTCGACCTCAGGCCCCACAGCCGCTTCGGCGCCGACAGTGGCCGCTAACGATGCGGCAAAGCCCACACCTGGCGCCGTAGAGCCGTCACCGTCCGAGGCTCCGCTCATGCTCTACCATGTGCAGCAGCCAGACATCGCCGCGTCGCAGGGCAAGCCTCCGCTTTACCAGCGGGCACTGGATAAGGCGGCAGACGAATGGAACAAGCTTGGGAGGAAGCCGCATGACTCGTGGATGTACTGGTTCCACGCGAAGGGCGAGAAGCTCATGGACCGCATCAACTACGAGGAGTGGGCGTTGAAGGCTATCCACGAGAACCGGGGCGTAAAGATCGCCAACCCAAAGAAGGGCGAGAAGCAGCAGTATATCGAGGTGAGTGGCTCGGCGAACACATGTGTGGCCACGAGGGCGAGAATGGGACCGAGAGGTGACACAACACCATTGCCCTGTCTTGGCATGCACAGCTGACGCTAAGATCCCAATGTTGAAGCCGAACCTGCCTTCGCTGCATCTCCCTCCTCTGCTACCCAAATTGCATCGGTCGCTCTTGCACGCCATCCCATTCCACCGCAAGTCGATGATCCGCTGCCTCGTTCTGTGAGCTCCTCTCGTCACCTGTCCTTTGGCTGGCTAACCTTCAGCTCCCCCTTGACGTGGCCGTTTGCCATTATCCCCATTATTCCCAACTTCCCGCTTTTCTACGTCCTCTGGCGCGCATGGTCGCATTACAAGGCCTGGCGCGGCGCAACGTACCTCGAGTCGCTCCTCAAGCTGGGCATGATCGTCGAGAAGCCCTCAGAGAAACTGACCGACATCTACGCATCCAAGGTGACCTCCGCGCCGCCCGGCAGCGAAAACTCGGCACCGGACAACACGCGCGCTCCAAGGCCCAACGAGGAGCCACCAATTACGGGCGGCAAGCCCGGGCCTGCCGACACCGCCTCGGCGTCGGCTGCGACTCCCCTCCCCGCCCAGGCGAAGGGAGAGAGTGTGGGCGCTGGCGACGGCACCTCCACGCCTGAGCAGCTTATCTACAACCCGGGCAAGGAGGTTCAGCAGGCTGCCAAGGAGGCCGCAGACGAGAAAGCCGCTTCCCACGAGCCAGCCCCGGCCGCGCGGTTCCCCGGCATGCTGCTGATCACGGGCCAGATCCCTGCTCTGCAGCGCGACTTTGACCTCCGGGAGCAGGAGTGTATCGACATCGAGCGCGCAATTGAGCAGGCAGACCACCGCGCACGGGAGGCTGAGAAGGTCCTCGGCCTGCAGGAGGAGGGGAAGAAGGAGCGGATGGGAAAGCCCGAGTAGGAAGTCTGCGGAAGTGCGGGGGGATTTCGGCCTCGGGTGATGGACAGTCGGGTCAGGAGTCGTAGAGTCGCGAAGACACGGTCGCGGCGTGGCTAGAACGAACGAGGGCACGCGTTTTGGCGTTGTTCGGTTGGGTTTGGTTGGGAAAACTCCTCACGCAAAATCATTGTAATTGCATATGCATGGCGGCGAACATAGCCGCTTGACCAATTGATCACCTGGCCAGGGCAAACTGTTTCTGCTATGTCCGTACGCATGATGGCGCTGTGTTTAGTTCCAAAAGCAGGTCAGTCATTCCGGTCTTGACGGGCGACGCGACCGCCAGTATAACAGCTGTCATTCCCCGTCTTCGCAGTGTACCTTTGCCAAAGCGGGCCGTATTGCCGCTCTTTAGGGACAGTTCGAAGGGAATGGGGTGAGTCGTGCAGGGTACGGATGAAGATGTTGCAAAAGAGGAACGGGTCACAGTTGAACCTCGAGTGGGCTGTGCAACATGGTGCTGCATGAACCGCGTCGTAGGTCCTGCGGGGACCATTGTAAACGGACCCCGCTCGTTTTGCGTCTAATATACAAAGTGCGTTGCGACTCCGATTGGTTTTCGACGATTGCTTCACGTCATCCTCGTCATCATCCTCATCCCATCGGCTCTGCCACAGCCGTCGGCGATGCCTTGACGACCTAGTCGTAACAATCGCCCTGTCCGTTCCCACGGACAGGCCTGGAGCTCGAAGATAATCTGAGGGGGAAAGTGGCTAACTAAAGGTGGTCCGGTTTGTTCGGGTTTTTGTTGTTTGCCTCCGCGCCAAGACCAGGTTGACCCCATTTCGGGCACCCAGCCTTAACAACCTTTACGCTGTTACATGTTACAACGCCTGCGACACAGCAAAGCCATTGTGCGCAGAACGGAGAGGTTAGCCTATCACGGAGGGGATAGCAGTGCGTGTGGAATAGACGGATTCCTCCGTCCCATCGATGCCTAGTTTGTCACTTCATGGAGTTGATGACTCGCTGCTCTTCACTCGTTGTTCCGCTTGATTTCTCTTCAACCTCGTTCCACCAGCCTTTCCAATCGTCACTGAATCACTTTGAGCACTCTGAACACTCTGCCCTATCCACCAATTCATCACGCACATGCAAAACGGACAGCACTGGTACTGGGCTCTACTCGCCGTAGTAGCTTTCGCGATCTGCGGCTCTGCTGCCAAAGAAGTGGACCCGTTATTTCAATACGACCCTCTTGTGCCAGCCTATGAGTCCTATGGCTTCCAGGACCCCCGCATTGTTCCCCTGACATCTGGGTGGAAGTACTGTTCAAGAGACAACTGCACTCTTGGCACCTGGGAAGACCAGCGGCCCGAGTCTATGGCCGACTTCGTTGGGCGCGGATACGATTCTCACTCTTATATAGAAGCCGGGGTCCCGAATCAAGCGATCAGTTTTTTGTTTTCTGGTTTCGAGCTTCAAATCAAGGGAACTTTCGGCCCCGCAGAGGCTGACCCAACCCAGACGGCCAGCCCAAGCAACTGGGCCTTCATTCTGGACGGGAAGGTGTTACCGCCACACTCGTATTCCTTCTCAGCCAACGGCAGCCAGATGTCCTTTGTTGTCCGACCGCCGACTCGGGGGTTTCACAATGTCACCGTGCAGGTGGACCTTTCTTCTTTCAATGCATCGTTCCAAGTGAGGTCTTGTCGTGTTGCGACATTGATTATGTGCGAACAGTGAGTGAAAGCTATCTCAGAAGCATCGAACATAAGCACTTTTGCCGAGGAGAACAGGGCGAGTGAGGAGGTTACCGAACTGGTGAAGAACCCATACTGACTGCTTCAGTTATACTCCTTTACTACTTCTCGAATTTTCCAACTCCAAAGGGGACCCCAATGCTCTCCCTTTCGTCACGGGTCAAGTGAGGGACAGCCGATACACTACAACAGGGAAAGTCGAGGTCAAGACATTTACATTTGGTAAGAATGCGCCTTAGGAAGGGACCGTGACTGTCCGGTGCTTACTCGGGATCACCAGGCAGCGAGGAGGGGCCATCAGCTCTCCACCTTTACGGAAACTCTTCAGTGACCATTATGCTACCCAAGAACTCAAGCTTGCTGTCTCTCAACGGCATTGTCGGTCTTGGTTCTGGGCGTGTCTCTGTCGACCTCGACCCAAGTCCCCCAGACGGATATCCCCGTGAGTTATCAATATCAGACAAGCCATGGTTTGCAAGTGGAACCTTCCTCGGCGTCCCTCTCAATCCTTATTACCGGTACAACTTCACCCTGTCGACGAACTATGGGGGCGTGTATGTTCAGAGCACGACGGTTAGGCCTTTCTACAGCATGTGAGTTACCGAAAGACATAACACTGAAAGTTGGAAATGGCTCCGTGTGGGATCCTGAGTGGAATCCGGAATGGAAACCCGATCCGAAGCCTGCTGTGGAATCTAAGGGCAATGGCAATGGCAATGGCAATGCTGGCCCAATCGCCGCGGCGGTGGTGAGTCCTCGGTCACATAAAGTGCTCACTCGACAGGTTAGCAGTGTGCTCGGGACGGCTCTCGTCGGTGTTCTGGTTTACTACGTTCGGCGCCGCACCAAGAGCCGTGGGGTCGTTGCATGGCCGTCAGGGTGAGTGGCCCATTAACAGTCCGTACTGACGGTAGGAACGATTCATTTGACAATTTTGAGATTGATGAGGTTGATACCGTCCGGCCGTTCAGTCAATCCGATTCTTCCTCAAGTCTTCCTCGAGCGCCTCTTAAGCCTGATGCACGGTGGGGTATCCGGATGTCCTCTGCCCATTCGGCAACCCAGATGACACAAAGGCAGTCATCATCTGCAGTCTCAACCCAGACTGCCAACGCGCAGCACACCAAACCCAGTCTCCTTACTGCTACCAAGGCGCTGTTCGCAAGAGGCGGCTCGCCCGCGATCAGCCAGGATCAAACACCTTTAGTGCTGGAGCGAAGGAGAAGAATTGTGCAGGAGGCAGACGGGGGTGAAGTTGAAGAGGAGTATGTTCCCCCACAGTACAACCCTGAGTGGGCACAGCGGCCGACTGCTGCGACTTCATAGCCTAATCGGGTGTTCGGCTAGTCATAAGCTATCCTCAGATAAGGCGGGCCTTGGGCTTGAGTAGTAAGAGTAATAAGTAATAAGTAATAAGTAGAAGCAGAGAAGAGACGAGCGGACGATTGAACGGGGTGGCTGAGGGCGTGTGGTGATCGACGCCGGCCGCGACAGCACTATAGGCGTCCACAATGACTAGTGGGAGCGTTAAGATGTGTGACAATGACGTACTCTCAAAGCGTCCACTTCGCGCGATACCCAATGCAGAAATGCGGAAACATTCTCCGTTCCGAGAATCCCGCACTGGCGATGTCTCTCATACCCCTCCTTCCCCTTCCTGCATCGCCATTTAATAAGGCTTAAATCGGCGCGAGCGCTTCAGGTCTTCCACCTTGCGCCTGTCTTCGTCGAAGCGTGCGCGCAGATCGGCCAATTCTGTTGTCAGCTCCAATCCCACTCTGCGTGCCGCTCACCTTTCCTCTTCCGGTCCATGCTCTGGAACTTGTAGAAGTCCTTGAGCTCGCCCGCTCCACGGCCCTTCTTCTTCTGTGCTGCAACGGCCGCCGCCGCACGACTGGCAACCGCCACGCCGGCCCCATCGCCACCACGTCCCGCCGTTCGTCCGTATCGCCCACCACGGACTACAACAGTGAACCCGTCTTCGTCCACAAGTGCACCTGCGCCATGCGCCCTTGCACGACTGGCAAGAAGGAGGGAGTGGAGATGGTCGTACCTCGCCATCGCGCTATCGGCATGCGCGCGCACACTTGCCAATGCAGGCCGGAGCGCAGCGTACCGGGCCTCGTGGTACGTCAGGCCCGTTGGCTCGGTGAGCTGCACCGAGAGAGCAGGGCCAGAGTAGGACATGACACGGGAGACGGAGACTGGGTCGACAAAGACGATCTGCGCGGTGCGCGTCCCCGAGAGACCGTACGGCGTGTCGCGGGGATTGAGGCTGGGGAGAGCCATAACGTCGGGCACGGAGGGAGGAAGGACGTCGCGCCTTCGTCGCCGCTTACGAGGCTCCTTGGTCTTCGTCCCCACGAACGTCCAGCCGTCGTCGTCCTTTGGAGCTTCGGTCTTGTCCTCGGTCTCACCCTCCTCTTCGCCCTCCTCGTCGGTATCATCGTCGCTGTCGGCCGGAAGTCCCCGAACTGCCGATTCAAGCACGTCTCCTCCTCCGCTGCCGCCGATCACTACATCCTCAACGACGCCCCAGGTACCGAACAGGGCGCGCAGGTCGTGCTCCCCAGCGTCAACCGGGATGTTGGCCGCGAAGATCGTCCTGGCGGCGCGTGCTGCCTCATCGACGTTCTTGGAGGTATGTGGCCGGGCAAATAGGTAATGAGTTGCAGCGTTGGAGGTGGCCTTGGAAGAGCTCGCAACTGGGAATGGCAGCGCGAGTGGGAGGGGCAGGAAGTGGCTGTAGAGCTTCAAGGCAGCGTTCTTGCCCTTGCTTTTGCTCTTCGGCGTGGCTTTGGGAGTCGCCATCGGGCTCGCCTTGGACGCTTTGGATGACTTGCCCAGCGAGGTGCGTGATTTGAGCATGATGGATGATGTCGCAACGGACAGTGTAGTTGCTCTGATGTTTCGGTGGACCAACTTTTGGAGAGACTGACATGAGAAATTCAGATCACGTGCATTTCGCGTGGCGTGTGCCTGAAAATCCCACCTCCAGGCCATTACCGCCGGCATCGAGCATCGACTTGCCCGAGATGCGCAGTTCTTCCATGTTGTGGTCATCCCGACGCTCCACGGGCTGCAATCGGCAGAGAATACGTCAGAAGGCCGTCAAAGTGGGCCATCCTCACTTCCGTTCTCCCTCTCTCCTTGCTCCTCAGCGCTGGCTCCCGGTTCCGCCGCCTCGGGATCTCGGGATTTGAACAGCCACCCGCGCTCGGTGTCCGGGGCCGGTGGCTAACATGAGGTATCCGTCGCCATCGTCATAGCCCTCTGCTCTGGAGTGGACGTTACTTCTACCCCCCGGGATCCTGGCAATGTCTTAGTGTCGTGTCTTGGTCGCACAGAGACCGCCAAGCAGCGATGACATACAAGATGACGCTGCTGAGGGGCCGAGGATAATGTTGAGGTCTGCTTAGTGCATTCGCGCCGAAGTGGGAAGCGGTATGGAAAGCTGCAAACCCATTCCATCTCGAACCTCCGAGATAAAGCCAACCAGAGTCGCCGCCGGCTCTGAAGCCCCACAGCGCAGGCAGCACACCCATGATGCAGTACACTCCTTTGTGATACCCAGCTCCTGTGGGCATCCACTGCACACACTGTGGCCGCGCAATATAAGATGAGGAGCTTTGCAGCTCCGCACGGCCCCACACCTCGCTTGGGAGTACCACCATGCTGCTCCTGCTTTCGCTTCTTCTAACGCATGTAGCTGCCCAGGCAGCGAACGGCACATCGTCGGAGCTGCCCGTGGCGTCGACACCTGCCTCTCTCACTCCCAGCGGTGGCACCGCTACCGCCAGCGGAGGTGGTGCTGGAGGAGGCTCCTCGTCACCTACGCAGGCGAGCACGTCCGTGCCGTCCGCATCGCAAGCATCTGACACTCCTGTTCCCGGTCAGGACACTATTCCCCCGGCCCAGTGTGAGTGAGGTGTCTGAAGTAACTGGTGGCTTGGTGGATTCTTTACTAACTGCAGGGTGGTGCGCTGATAATGCGACATACTGCCCTGGCCGTCTGCTGCAGGACGTGCAGCTCTCGGGTGTCTTCCCGGACAGCAAAGTAAGATCTCCCCTTCGGGTTAGTGCTAATGTCAGACTTTTGTGGACAAGGTATGGAAGATGCGGGCACCATATTGTTTGGTCCTCCCCGGCAGGTTTCAACACAGCTAACAAACAGCCCACGAACGGGACGCTCAATGACACGTTGAATGCGTTTGAGCAGCTCGGCACAAATGTAACCATTGGAGGTATTACGACCTTCGTTTCCGAGCATTTCAAGGGCGAGGGCCTTGAGCTCCAGGAGGTGCAGATCGAAGGCCTCAACCCCAACCCGGCCATCCTCGAGAATGTCACCGACCCGCTGTACAAAGCCTGGGTTCAGGTCGTTCATGGGTACTGGTCGCTGCTTGTTCGTGAGACGAACAAGTCAGCTTTATGCCAGCCAGGCCCAGAGGGCTGCTCCTCGTCGCTGATCCCGCTCAACCACACCCTTGTCATCCCCGGTGGCAGGTACCGCGAGATCTACTACTGGGACAGTTATTGGATTCTGCAGGGCCTGCTTAATTCAGAGCTTTACCAGTACGCATGGAACCTGTTGCAGAACTTCATGGACATCATTGAGGTGTGTGGTCGTCGATTGGCTCCAGGACGTCTCACTGACACTTAGATATATGGCTTCCTGCCGAACGGGGGTCGGAAATACTACCTCAACCGCTCGCAGCCGCCTGTCTTCGTGCAGATGGTACACGAGTACGTCCTAGCAACGGGCAACACTACTATTCTCGACCGTGCCCTTCCCATCCTTGACGCGGAGCTTGCATGGTGGCTCAACAACCGTACTCTTACCGTGACCTCGCCGTGGACCAACAAGACCCACGTCGTTGCTCACTTCGCCGTCAACAACTCGGCTCCTCGCCCAGAGGGGTATGTCGAGGACTATACGACAGTCATGGAAGCTGAGCCTGCCCTTGACGAGCAGGGACGGGCCGACTTGTACGCGGAGCTCGCAACTGGCGCAGAAAGCGGATGGGACTACACGTCGCGCTGGTGCCGCCAGCCCATGCTTAACAAGACTGACAACAATCCCGCCCTGCGTACGCTTAACGTTCGCGCCATTGCCCCTGTCGACCTCAACGCCCTGCTGGCGAGTGACCACATGATCCTGGCAAAACTGTACGAGATGCACGCGGGTGGAGGTGGCGGTGGGGCTGGCGGCAACGATACCAAGCCGAGTCCCGCACCCGGTAGCGGTGGTGCCAACGTCTCCGAGACCAGCGCTCCAAGCCAGGCTCCCCCGAGCGGCACGGGGTCACAGCCCATGTCCATGTTCACGTCTGCGGCTCAGAAGCGCCAGAACCAACCTGACCCTGCACTGTCTATCCCTGGCAGTGGTGATGGCGGAGGTGACAGCGGTGCTAATCAGGGAGCCAATGGCGCTGGTGCTTCTCCAACCTCTGAAGGAGGAGGAGCTTCAAGTGACCAGTCACCGTCAGCCCCTTCTCAGTCCCCTGCGGCCGAGACTCCCCCGCAGCAATCTCCCTCCCCAGAGTCGCCGAGTGAGCAGTCGCCTTCTCCCGAAACGCCTGCGCCACAGCCGTCCTCAACCAACGCTGGCCCTGGCAGTGCGGGTGGGACGACGAACTCGACAAACCCAAGCCCTGGCACGACTGGTGGCAACGGCACAACTGGCGGAGGTGGTGCAGGGTCAGAGCCTGGCGGTAACTCGACTGGCGGCTCAGGCTCCGACAGGGCAGCATACCACCGAGGGCTAGGCCAGCGCTACGCTGATGCTGTCCTCGACCTTCACTGGGACCCTGAGCGCGCGTACTTCTACGACTTCAACATGACCGATAACACGCGCAGCCCTGTCTACTCCCCAGCGGGACTTTGGCCACTTTGGTTCAACATCACGCCGCCCGGTCTGGAGGGCAATGAGACGATGGCACTGGCAATTGCGAGTGGTCAGCGCTTCATTCTTGGGCAGTACCCCGGTGTTCCGGCTGTCGCGTCCCTGCTTGACAGTGGGCTCCAGTGGGACTTCCCCAACGTCTGGCCCCCACATGTCTGTGAGTATCACATTTTTAGCATTCTCTGACTCCAGACTCGACGATCCGTGCATTCGAGACTTTGGAGCGGCTCGTGCCCAACGCAACCACGCTCCCCAACATCGGTATCCCCTTCAGTGAAGTCACACCCAACCAGTTCAACCTCGACGAAGCCTCCATCCCTCAGCAGTCGCCGAGCACCATTGGCAACACGTCGTTGTTCACGAACGTCACGGCGCCGTGGCCCCGTCGCATGGTCGTGGAGATTGCAAACCGCTGGATGACGGACGCCTTCTGCTCATGGTACTCGACAGGTGGTTCCATCCCAGGTGTGCTCGAGCAGCTTCCTGTCTCGGACCTGAATGCGACGGGCACATACACCCCTGACCAAGCGGGCCACATGTTCGAGAAATTCAACGTCACCGACCCTGATGCAGCTGGCGGCGGTGGTGAGTATACAGTCCAGATTGGGTTCGGTTGGACGAACGGCGTAGTCTTGTGGGCTGCTGGGCGATACGGCAAGGATCTGCCCCCGCCGACGTGCCCTTTGATCCCGATCGTCGCGAACAACCAGACCGGCAGCCAAGGCGGTGGCGGCGGTATGGGTGGTAACGTGACCTCTGCACAGATGGCGACCGCCACAGCTGGCAGCGCTGGCGGAGGAAATGGTACCAACGAGGCCGCGACTCCGGCCGCAGGCAACGGCAACGCATCAGCCGCCCAGCCCGATGCCGGTGCTGCTTCGCCGACAGCCACGACTGCAGCAATGTTCCGTGGCTACCGCATCCCGCGTCGTTAAACACGGCGGAATGGACAATAGTAAGAGAAGGAATAAAGTTCAGAAGTACTTTGTGAGAATGCAGTACGAGCATGGCGACAGCGCCGCCTCGCGCCTCGGCGGTTGTTAAACCGGCGGAGTATTTGAGCTTTGACCCTGAACTCGCAATAACGAGTGGTGAGCGTTACAAGGTGTTCTGGCCCAGGTCCAATTTCGCGCCCAAAGCTCCAATTTGGAGTGACGCGCAACACGCGCTCGACTTCGACAGCGACGTAGGGACGTGACTGACTTTTCTTGTTTCACTCAAATTCGGTCCTTCCGAGCTCGATGGCGCTCTGGCGAGTCCTGGAGGGCTTGTGTCGATCATTGGTGTGATATTTCTTTCCTAGCATACCTCGTTGTAACACTTTGCAGCATTCCTAGCATTCCTACCGTCCCCGACTATCCGAGGCGAAGGCAATATGGCATTCCAAGATCGACAGGCTCGGCGAAACGGAGTGTCATTAGTGGTGGAATCATTTCGGTACCGAGCAAAAACGGGGACTGACCAGGGCCATACCGTCTGTCACGAAGGCATGACCGATGGTGAACAATAAGCAAGGGTTGGGGTCAAAGGCGCACAGGGCGTGAGTCCGAAGGGCCAAGAGATACGCTCGGACTCTGCGACGACAGGTGGTTGGTAGCCTCGCAGGTAGTCGAACACGATGATGAGATGAGCACGGGCCATTAAAAGTCTGTGTAAGAGAGAGTCTTGCGACGCCACCCCCTGTGCAAGGACCATGGATGCGCAACGATGGCCAATTCAGGCAACAGGCGACAGCGGGCGGTACCAACACAGCATCGGAAGAATAACCGGATCAGGCCGATGTAGAGGGAGCGGTTAGGAGGCAACGGAAGCCGCCGAGTAAGCGGATGAAGCGGGTCAAGCGGATCAAGCGGATCAAGTGGAGTAAAGAGCTAAGTGGAGGAAGTGAAGAAAGTGGAGCAGCCAAAGCAGCAGCAAGCAAGCAGGAGGAGGCGCAACAAGGAAATCAAACGCGCCACTTCCCACTTGTAAACTGTTGCCATCGACTACCATAACCCATCTCACTCCTTTTTTTCTGCCTTTGCCTTTGCCATCCTTCCATCTCTCCTACTCCTTCCTACTCCCTCCTACTACCTCCTATTACCTCCTACTACCCCCTCGTACTCTCCCTCTCACTCCCTCTCACTCCCTCTTACTACCCCTCCCACTACCCCCTTGTCCCCCATCCTCTTACTTCCATCTCAACCCCTTTCCACGCTTCCATCGCCGTTGTCGAACCCCCTCCTCTCCCTCTTCACGGCCCTGTTATCTTCCCTCTTCCTTCATTGTCCAGCGAGACCTTTTGACGATCTCACGTCCGTCACGAACCACGACTACTCTGGGTATACCACATAACCTCTATCGCACTACCCCGCGAGCTCTCTCACTCGTGACAGACCCTCCCGAAGATCCCCGAGTGGTCCCAACGACGCCATCGGTGCACTCGGTAACACGCGGAGTCTTGACAGCCTTGTCGGACTCTTGCAGATACCTACTCCGATCCGTAATCGTTGGGCCCACGTTCACACCTTTTCACCACCATTCACCATTGTCGCCCTCCAAGTCGATGACCTTTTCCTATTGCTAGTAAATGTTTGTTTTGATGCCTGTCATGTTTGGTGATTGTCCAAGAGCTGATGGGATCTGCAGCTCCGCAGACCCGCAGATCAACTACCCCTCCCCCAACCCCGTCCCATTTGGTAGCTGCCGACCGCCCAACCAGCCTTCTGCCCCCTTGGTACCCGTACTTCTCCTACGCCTCCTCTACCACCCACTTGTTTACCGCCACCTCCGCGTGCCACCTCAACTCGACTAGAGGATTGAATGCTTTCAACAACAGCCCATTCTTCTCAATACCCATTCAACACTCTCACGACTATCACGACCACTACTGTACAGCCCGAGCCATTCGAGTCAACCACAGTCTTGGCCTGTAGTTTCTGTATATCCCTTTAACGACCCCCTCACGAACATCACGAACACAGCCACCACCCCGTCCACTGCAGCCTCACGTCCGCACGATCTAACGACCTCGTCAACGATGTCCACACGTCGCCATCTCGCCGCGGAGGCACAAACGGGTGGACGCCGCTCGGCGTTCAACTCCCTTCGCAATATGCCTTCCAGCCTCTTCCGCAGCCACAAGGTTACACCGACGGCTCAGGACACAGTCTGCCCCATGCCCGACAGCAAGAAGCACCGCCGCCGTGCACTCCCAAACTTTCTGGCCCGTAATAAGCACCAAGTGGCCCCTGTGCAACATCCGGCTCAGCCCCTTCAAGGTGAACGTCACATGAAGCAAGCATCTGGAGTTGTGCCCGAAAACAAGCAGCGTCCCAGCTGTGGCCCGGATCCCTTTGTCCGTCCCGCCTACTCACCTGTCCCCAAGTCGGCTTCCACGCATGTCATGCAGAGAGACCCCCAAAGCAGCGGCAGTTTGCAAAATAGACAAGTGCCGACCTCAGCGAGTGGCTCACTGCACGGGATTAAGGTCATCTCCATTGACGACGTGGACAACCTTGACGATCCCCTGATCGACGAGTGAGATCTGATGAGCGTGACGAAGCTAACTCTCCGCAGTGACGCTACGCCCCTCAGAAGAGTAGCCAACTTTGGTACCGGCCGCCATCGCTGTTCACCTCGCCCTCGACCGGACTTGAGGCTTGACGAGCTGCCTCACCGCCACGAATCGCTTGGACCGCGGTCAAAGGCGTCACAGCTGATGGCTCTGGCAGAGAGCGACGAGTCCGCTGATCCGTCACTGGTCTCCAAGTCTTCTCAGCTGGCCTTCGAAGATGGCCGGGTCGCCATCCCTACGCTCCAGATTCCCAAAAAGCTCGCCAGGGAGAAAACGCGCTCCAAGGTTTGGAGCGTTCTCTCCGGGAAGCGTATCTCCAAGGCTAAGCATGGTGCTCCGACTAGCCCCAGTCGTAAGCTGAAAGTCTCGGCGCTATCTGATGAATCAGTCCCACTTCAGCCCTCTGAAATGCCCCTTACCAAACCTCCACCACTTCCGACGTTTCATATTACGCATCCGTCAATGGACGAGAAAGTAGCCATCCCTCCAGCTTCACAGCTAGGGGTGATTGCTCACGACTCACCTTTTCTCTCTCAGAAGCCAACTGCGTCCCCGAGCCCCGCCACGAACACTTTCCTTGAGACGAGGCAGTCACCTGGCGACTCGACGTTCCGCCGTGCGCTTTCTGAAAAAACCAGCCGCAAGTCACTACTTAAGCGCAAGAGCTTAGCTGGTCTCTTCGGCATTCCCTTCCAGAAGACACCAGACAAGGCGGATTCCAACTCCGGCCTTCTTCAGATGACGGGCCCTCTGACGCCTTCACCCCTGGCCAACAACAGGCTAAACGTCATTGATGAGACAAGCCCCGATACCCTTGCGTTCTACAGTCGCCACTGTATTCACTCGGGCTTTAACGTCCAGGGAGATCTCCGGTATCCTGATGGTGAGCACCGTGCCCGAGGTAAAACCTAACCGTTTCAGCCGTTATCCATGATGTGACTGCCGCAAACCATTACCTAAATGAACTGGTTGCTCACATGGACACGACCCCAGTCCCTCAGCGGCACCGAGCGGACCCGTCAACGCCCACACCTCTCCCGCGCATACGCCCAAGTTTGTTCGGTCCTCCGACCAAGTCCAATGCAACGAACCCTCCAAGCACTCCATCGAAGACTTTGACGTGGTCCCTTGGCAAGGTCCTTGAGCGTAATCTGGCCAACACGTCGGTCAACGGGTCCGTGCCACCGTCTCCCATCAAGTCGGTCGTCCAAGGTGTTCGCAACATGTTCTCAAGCTCACCGCGGCCTTCATCCGCTATGTCAAAACCGTCACCGTCCTCCTATCTTCAAAGGCCCGAGAGCTTCTTTAGCGACATGTCGGATACGTCAGCTGCTTCAGAGGGTCGCATTCTTATCGAGGTCGGCCAACGCGGAGATAGCGGAGCATCTAATCGCCGCTCGGGTATTGGTGTGCCCTGCGATGTTCACAGCACCCCATCGCCCTTGTTTGGTCGTTCGATGACGCCTCGAGCTCATCCCCCACCACCTCCAACGTTTGCGTTCGGGCACACCCGCATCGGTTCAAAGCCACCAGTGTTGAACCTCGACTTCGGTAGCTCCAGCCGGCCCATATCGATGTTTAGCGACATCTTTGGACGCGTGAACTCATCCAAGTCGAGTATGGCAAGCAATTTCTCCGCGGACCAGAGCGTCCGTGCTTCGAATGGGTTTGACTTTGAACGAGAGCTCGCAGCACTCAAAGCCTCCAATGACCGTCAGCATCTTGACGCGCTTGGCAACTCGCCATTCAGTAACTTCTCCACCAAGTCGGCTGCTGCCGCTCCGGCTCAACTCGAGGAGGTGCTTGAATCGCGCAGGGCCAGTGCGGCGTCGCTACCTGGTCGTGAGCGTCGTTCCAACCCGCCGTTCAAGGGTGAACTTGCGTTCCAGATCAACGCCGCCCGAGCTCGTAACGCTCCACGCTCTCCTCTTGGTCCGCCTCCGCCATTCGCACTGCCGCCAACCCCGGAATTCCTCAACTGCGACCACCAGAAACAGCCTTCTGGAATCAGTGTACTCTCCATGTCCAGCCTTGGCTCGCCCCTCGCCCATGTCGACCGCGGTCATCCAAGCTACTTCGACGAGGCCTTTGGGGGCGTATCACCACTACCTCCTTTCCGTACCCTTCCTCCCCGCAACTTGGAAGTGGTCCAGCACCGCCGCAGATCGTCAGGAATATCGATCGAGTCGGCGATCGCCGCTGAGATCGCGGTCGTCACTGAACGCGCGGGTTCAGTCCGCGCTCAGCGCCACAACATTTCGAACAGCAGCACTGTGGGTCGATCGGACTGGGCAAGACAGCGTGGTATTTCCAACGAGTCAGCGTCGTCGGTCGCCCGCCTCGGGTCAATTGCTCGGCTTGGCCGTCCTGGCCTGGGTGAGCGTATGTTCGAAATCAACAGGCCTGACGAGTCGCCCGAGGTCATCAAATCACACTTGGGCAGTCCTACTTTTGGTACCCGTCGATTTTCGTTTGCCTCCACGGATGACAGTCACCAGCCTGCGTCGACGGAGGACTCGTTCTTCAGCACGAACGTGCAGGCGAATCACTCGTTTGCAATTCAGGGTCGACCAATCTCCAGTGCCAGCACGGATTCAGTGAGCGACATCTTCGACTTCATCGAACAATCGAGCAAGGGTGCAGCCGGTGATGATATTGTCGAGGACCACGAGGATGAAGGTGAGCAACGTCAGTGACTGCAGCTAACAACGAGACTCTTCTTGCCAGGCTGACCAGTCTGTCAACTCAGACAGGATCAAGCCACGCGCCCGTCACCGCCCACCTCGCCTCTATCTCCAGGACAGCGATGACACCCCAGACTTGACCTCTCCCTCCGACATGACGGAGGTTTCCTCGCTCTTCTCGATTGAGACCTCGCGTACTTCGAACCCACCTCGTGGACACCTTTCTCACCACCCACAGCACGGTTCCGTGACCAGCATGGTTCACCTCCAGCCGACCATCCACGAGGAGATCCCGCAGAGACTAAGCGAGCGCGCCCTGGGCAGTGAGGACGAACGCGCTGCGTGGGAGCTCGTTAGTGACCTTCACGCGCGCAAATGGGACGACCTGGGAAATGTCGCCCGATCGCTCCTTACGAGGTCCCCCGCTTCGTCCTTCCCTCCTGAACAGTCTCAGCCAAATCCCGTGCCTCCCAGTCGTGCGGAGATCGAGGCTATCCTGGCAGAGTCAATGGCCAAGTACAAGCCGCTGGACGAAACGTCACTTGGTAACATTGTCGTGCACCGCCGTAAGACTTCTCTCAACAACTCCCGCTCCGCTGTCGCACCGTACGGACTTGCTTCTATGCCTCCTCCGCTCGAGACGAGGTACCGAAACAAGAGGTCAGTGGAAAGTACTGAGAGTATCCCCATCTCCCCGCTGCTTGCCGAGTTTGCCCGCGATGTTGCGCCGTCCCCATTCTCGGAGACCAAGCCTGTCCTCAAGACTGAGATGCCCGCCGTCTCCGCGAGAGGCCGTGCTCGCGTGCCCTCTCATGTTCGACGCCACAACTTAGGCTGGGACCGACGTCGCTTCTCCGATGAGCCGTCCTCTAGTCCACCTCCTGTGGTGTTAGAGAAGAAGCCTGCGTCTGCGACGCAGGCGGCATTCCCTTCGTTCATCACCCTTTCGCCCGCGGCGCCCGAGCCTCAGGAACCAAAACAGCCTGCATCCAAGCACAATCGCGCACCCGTTTCCCGGTCGGTCATGACATCGCGCCCCGCCATGGCTCGTCTCCATGCCAAACCCGCCAATCGCCGCCCATCCCCGCTCGTGCCAGTCCAGCCGTCGATGACGACGCGGCATTCTCACAAGCGCCTTCATGTTAAGACCGACAGAAAGGGCTCGCCGGTATCGCGGCACAGCCTCCCTCCCCGCGAATTCCCGGTTGGGCGACCGAATCGTGCGTCTGCGCCTCTCTCGGCACGTTCTGGTAACATGCCCAAGAACCAGCAGCGCCCGATGCTGTATAAGACCAAATCGTCACCCGATTCGCGTCGTGTGTACACCAAGAACAATATCGCGGCGGACAAGGAGAACGAGGGCGTCGCGTCGTCGTCGCCTTCCTTCCCTCACGTCTCCGCTCGCCAGCAGCGTGTGTAGTTTGACTTGCGATTGTGTAGAAATCATTCACGAACTCACGATACGTCGTGCTTCACGACGATGCATGCTGTGCCATTAATGTGCGGTAAAGGTGTAAGTCTCTCTGTTGGCACAACCCCTGTTGCTAGCGAACAACCTGGTACACTGACCCGGCGCCCCTCCAGGGGTTGGATGCGGGCCGCAGCACTTGCCCCCAGAAACGCATGATACCCTCCCAGTCTTTTTTCCCTTTTGGCATGTGATTGCCCGTACCAGTGCCCCGTACAACTTCGAGAGTCGTGAAGGCGCGCTTCAAAGCTGTCTCTGCCGACTTCGTTGCGGCCGCCTTAGGGTCTTCTCGAGTGAACCACAACACGGGAGTCGGCGCCCCAACAGGGGCGGAGGGGAATGACTCGAGCTTTCCGCAAATGCTGACGACTGAGCCGAGGCGCTTGAGCTTCTCCTTGGTCTTGTCCGTCCGCTCGACATCCAACCCCTCTTTGCCAACGTTTAGAGCCAGCTCCAGAGCCATAGTCCCGCCCTGCCGCCACCCAAACAGATGAATGTTCTCAAGTGGCCACCCCATAGCAGTCAGTTTGGAGAGGAGGGTCCGTAGCGGAGCGAGAGTGGGCGACGGATCGGGGTTATCGAGGATGTTGTACTCGGGGTCGTAGGTCTTATACCATGTCCAGCACGGTGTGCCCAAGAGTGGGATGCTGGGGTCAGCGACAATGAGGGCTGGGGAAGGAACTAACAAAATTGGCGCCTGGAGACTGAGGACGGCAGTGGCGGGGAGGTTGAGCTGGCGCCCGAGCGTTGTGAACGACCTGTTGGTGTCCCCGAGGCCGTGGAACATGATGAGGAGGTTTGCGTCGTGTTCATCCCGCGAAGGTGTGTAATCGAAGACCCAGGGAGCGAAATCTTTGGCTTGGGGTGCGAGACGTTGACCGGTCTCGGAGGACGACACAGGCTTAAGGTTGAAGTGGGGCTGCGACATTGTGACTAGCGAGTCGACCGTCGGGAGTTGTAAGCGCGTGAGTCTGGAAGTTATATGCCCCTTGTCTTGGTGGACACCACTCGGGTCTCAACGTCCCCGATACGCAATCGCCTTGACTGATCGCCAGTGCCAGGCCGACTCTGACTTTGATGAGGGAGTGTGTGGTGAGAAGTGAAGACAACGATGACGACGAAACTGGGTCATAAGAGTCGCCGATCGCCGAGCGAGGCCCCGCCTCCACAAATGTTTTGACCTCCGCCACTGGGTCGAACGAAATTTCAACTTCACCCATCGTATCATTTCCGCTTCCCCAGTAGACACGGCAACATGCTCTTCTGCCCGTACTGCTCTAACAACCTCACGATCGGGGACGGGGACGACACGCCCGAGAAGTGCTGGTGCGTCGACTGGGGGAGCTGCGTTTGCTGCGGATGTCGCGAGCGCTAACCCCAGGGTATGCCCGACGTGTCCTTACAAGTGGATCATCAAGCAGCAGATGAGCATGCGCACACACTTGACGCGCAAGGAGGTCGACGATGTCATGGGCGGTCCTGAAGCGTGGGCGAAGGTTGACCAGACGGATGGTGAGTGTTGTGGACGTTGAGAAGTGGACTGGACGGGCAAGACTAGGCAGTCCACGTTGTATGCCGGTGTTGTCTACCTCGGCGAGATGAACGGGCACCGCTCGTTTCGTTCTGGCAGGAGTGAGCACCGTTGACTCGCAGCCGACTGTCCCAAATGCCAAGAATGTCATCGCGCGTACTTCCGCCAGTTGCAGATCCGCTCTGCCGACGAGCCAATGACTACCTTCTAGTGAGTGCTGAGCCGATGCAGAGGGCGAGACTAACTGTCAGCAAGTGTGTGGACTGTGGCTACCAGTGGCGCGAGAACTAGCGAGATCGTCCGGATCGCGGAGCTTGCGCGAACCACACCTGTGCGGACCGCTGTAGACATCATAGACCACCTCATTGTGTTGTACCATGGATTACATTACATACAAACATGGACAGGCCAGTCAAACCCTCCAATCTAATCACAGCAATAATGAGCTCTCCGATGGCCCAGGTCACCTCTGCTAGATCTAACCTTCCAGCGCGCCTTCGAGCACGCCCACGATACGCCGCACGCGCACCTGTCGCGCCTTGGCATCCTCTCCCTTGCGCTTGCCATCTGGCGTCCCAAGTCCCGGCACGCCGAGTTCAGTCAGACGCGCCGTCTGCCGCGCCTCGAGGCCGTCAAGCGACGGCAGGACTTGTTTCACGAACAGCTCGCCAAGTGCACGCTTGAGCTCCCGATCCCATTGCTGCTGTCAGCGCTTGTTCATTGAGGCGGGTTCATTGAGGCGGAGCCAAATCCGTGGCGGCTTGCTCGGAACTCACTGCGGCCTTGTCAGCGGGAACAGGTTTGCGAGTGATCTTTGCGATCTGGCGCTCGGGCGCCTGCTTGGCCGCATGCTCAGCCTTGATCTTCTCCATGCGCGCCCATAGGCGGCGCTCGAGTGCATCCTGGTCCTTCTTCATCTGGGGTCAGACGCATCCAGCTGCTGACTCACCTTGCGCACCTCCTTGACGAACTCGTCGTCGCGGAGCAGATCAGTGAGCACTGGGAGACACCTGGTGAAACTCCAGTCAGCACGATCTTCGAGCTCATCGGCTTTGCGCTTGCCCTTGTTGACTGTGACCTCGGGCCCAGGCTCAGCCTGGGGTGTAGCCGCTGCGCTGCTTCCCCTTCGACTCCCGCCACCAGAACTGTCGCGACGCGGCTCGTATGCGCGGATCGGCGCGCCAGGTGTCTGGCCGACAGGTCCAAAAGGATCCAGTAGGCCGTGCGTGGGTCCGTCGAACGCCGACCCGCGAGAGGGTGTGTCGCGCGTCGACGAAGACGCGGTCGGGGTTCCTGAACCGGACGAGGGGAGGGAGGGCGCGAGTTGGGCGAGCAGTGCACTCAGCTGCGAGTTGCGCTGCTGCCCTTGACCTTGGTTTGGGCTGTATTCATGTTCCGTTGCGTGGGATGCAAATGCTTGGGATGCTTGGTGGGACGGGGACCGGCTCAACGTCGCCCTCGTATCTGGAGTGTTGTTGGCTCGTGCCCCGGCGGCGGAAGCCGCAGCCGACGACGGACCCGGTTCTCCACTCCGAGCAGGACTTGGAGCTTCGCCGTCCTGCGCCGAGCGCAGGAGGGCGAGGAGGGACTGGACGCTGGTCTGGCTGTGGTCCTGCGGGTCAGATCGCATGCACGATATGCATGGCCGCCGGTGTCGGAGTCGAGGCAAATCGGGTACTCACCTGGAAATTCATGCAATGAGAGAGTGGCCGATGACGAAACAGCAATCTTTCGAGATACCGACATTTTAACCCTCAGCGAAATCTGACCGGCCTAGCCCACCCAACCCAAACATCTCGGAACCCATCTCCCTTCCCATCCTCCAATCTCATCCTCACACTCTTACTCTCGCCCTCTCCGCCTCTCTCAATCTCCTGCGGCCGCCGCCCATCCGCCCACACACTCCGCCATTGCGATGGCTGAGGTCCCGGCGGCTGCCCCCGCTCCCCCGTCAACCCCCTCGGCGAAGAAGAGCCTCAAGGCTGCGCACCATCTCACCTCTGGAGCCCTCTCGGGCCTCACCTCAGCGGTATGCCTGCAACCTCTCGACCTGCTCAAGACCCGCTTGCAGCAGGGCTACAATGTTGGGCGCAAACGGTAGGCTCTCCGCTGTCGGCCTCGGTCGAAATACTCGACCGAGGTGCGATGCCATCCGCTGGGCGGTACTGACAGCAGACACCGCCTTCCGGCCGTCATACGCCAGGTGGTGCGCGATGACGGCGTGTTCGGTCTCTGGCGCGGAACTGTGCCGACCGTCGTGCGGTGAGTAGCATGAGGGGCCGGGCCTATCGCATCACCCTAGCACACGACGTCGCCGACCTGACTGGACTAACGGCCTCACGTGCTCAGGTGCACCACTGACAGCAGAAACGTACCCGGCGTAGCGATCTACTTCTACATGTTGAGTGCGATCCGCACCGAACTGGCTCTTGTGCCATTCTTTGCGCGCGCTCGCCCGTCCGAGGGCAAGCGCTCAGCGCTGGCCCAGCTCTCGTCTAGCGGCAACCTTGTCGCTGGGGCTGTTGCACGTACGAGCGTGGGGTTCGTTCTGAATCCCATCACCGTCATCAAGGCGCGCTTCGAGGTAAGTCGTGTTGGAGTTATTGCACTGAGGGCGTACCGGCGTAACTTGTACTGACGCTGCAGAGTAACGCATACTCTCAGTACCGCTCGGTGTTTGGAGCGTTCCGTGATTTGGTAGCTACAAGCGGTGTCCGCGGCCTTTTCCAAGGCTTCACAGCGACCGCTGTGCGTGATGCGCCGTACGCAGGCCTATATGTCGTATTCTACGAAAAGGGCAAGGAGCTAGCAGGTAAGTATGTCCGCGAGCGGGCACAGCTCGGGGGAGGCAGAGACAAGTCACTGATGATCAGGACGAGCCCTTGCCTTGCGGCCAGATATGCAGGTGCCCAACGCTGCGCTGCACTCCGGCTCAGCAGTGACCGCAGCCTGCCTGGCAACCGTCCTGACCTCGCCAGCTGACTGTGTCAAGGTAAGCGGACGTCGCGTCGCCGCTAACAGCAGACGCGTATGCAGGTCGCACCTGCGGAGAACCCCTCGATTCTGCGTGCCATGCGGCACATTTACGCCGTGAGTATTCGTGCGCCGCGCACCTGACCCCAGGACTTTGGCATCCCAGGCTTCTTTGCCGGCTCGTCGCTGCGTATCTCCCGTAAGGCTGCTAGCTCAGCCATCGCCTGGACGGTGTACGAGGGTCTCCTACTCGTGTTCCGCGCGCGTGACGAGCGGGCAGCCAAACGCGCCGCTGCCTCTGTACATTAGAAAAGGACGATGGAGGATGGGGCCAGAGGTCGTCAGCGAGGATCGAGCAATTGGATGATTGAGGAGGATGTTATGAGGGTTATGAGCTGCAAGGCTCTGACGATGTAGGCGATACGCTACTCTATGCAAGACTTGAGAATATTTTGCTTGTACATGAAGGTGTGGTTACGCAACGTGTGAAAGAAACTACAGTGTCTATGCTCATGTCTTAACAGCTCATGTCTTAACAGTCTATGGCCTACGCGCCACCATCACGAGGTGCGTTGATCGGGCGGAATCCCATGCGGCGCGCATACTCGCGTTCCTCGGCCTCTGTGAGCCGGTCTGCGCCGCTCCAGTTGGCCGAGGAGGTACGTGGGCGGAACTTGCCTGGTCGGGCCTGGAAGAGCTCCTCCATGACGAGCGGCCGGATGGGTCCGAACAGCTCGTCGGGGTTGACGTGGGCCTGCATCTCGAGGGCCTGCTTGAGCTCGGGCGACTCGGCCCACGGCGGGCGCTGGAAGTCTGTCTCGCGGTCCGAGTCGTCCGAATTGGAGTACTCCGAGTTGATGTCGGGCAGCTCAATGTTTTCCGACTCCTGCTCAATCGCCTTCTGGTCGATCTGGATCTGGAGTTCCATACGCGACTGCTGGAGCGTTGTGGCGTGCGTGCGGACCGTGGAGGGACGCGAGGGACCCGCAGCAGCGGAGGCGCGAGAGGCGCCCGTCATGTTCGAAGGGCGCGAAGGGGCACCGAGCGTTGGGCGGTTCGGAACGGTCTTGATCGTGGACGTACGCTCCTCGTTGGTGCGGAAGGCGTTGGGGCCGGACTTGGCCCCGTTGGCCGCCGACTTGCTGGGGTGGAGTGGTTCTTTGCCCTTGGGGGTTGGCGCGAGACGCTTCAACTGTCCGCCAGTAGGCTTGGCAGCAGCCGCTTTGTTAAGCGAGCTGGCTGTGCTCTTAGTGAGATTGCCCGAGCTCGCGCTCTTGGATAAAGCAGCAGCCGCCTTCCGCTTAGCAGCTGTCGCCTCCTGGTCAGCCTGCTTGGCAGCCTCAGCCTCAGCCTCGCGCAGCTTCTTCTGCTGCTCAGCCTTCTCCATCTTGGCCTTGCGGATCTGCTCGCGCTCAGCGAGGTCCTTACGACGCTCTTCCTCCTTGGCTAGTCGCTCCTGCCGCTCCTCCTCTTCCTTGGCCTTCTCCGCCGCCTCTTGCCGCTTCTTGTCCTCGGCCTTCTTGCGCTGGACCTCCTCGCGCATCTTGGCGCGACGCTCCTTGTCCTGATGCTCCTTCTTCGCGGCAGATCCAGCGGCCTGGATGCTCTTGACGCGGTTGGGCGTGGGCTTGACGCCCAGAACCTTACCAGCAATACGCTCGCCCTGGCTGAGAATGCTGCTGCTTGTTGACATGGCGGAACCGGGGCGCGAGGACTGCTGGTGAGCGAGTGCGAATACAGGATGACTCACTCCAGTCTTGCGGTTCTTCTTCGGGGGCTCGTCGTTCTCGTCATCTGCGTCGTCGTCGTCGACCGCGCTAGACGGAGTGATTGCGCGCGAGGATGATGGAGTAACAGCAAGAGTCTCGGTGCGCACAGGAGCCTTCATAGCCGACCTTGTTGACTTTGAAGGAGGCGAAACGACAATGGTAGGCGCCTTGATGCGCGTTGCTGTGGGCGACTGGGCGGCCTTAGCGATACGGGAAGACTTGGCACGGGGCGGAGTGTACTTCGGCGTGGTGGTGTTGTTGAGCTGGATACCTGCTGACGCAAGAGCCGATGTCAATACTGTGCCATCCATTGGGTCATCGTCCTCATCGTCGTAGCCGCAGTCGTCGCCTGGAAGGGAGGGCAAAGTAATCGAGTCGTTGACATCGTACTCATCCGCGGTGTCGTCACCGAGGACCATGGCCTTGTCACCAAAGTCCTCCGAGTCGTCGTAGAGCTCGTCTGCGTCGGCGAACTTGGCAGCCTCTGCTGCAGCCTTGGCGGCTGCCTCCTCCTTCTCCCTTGCGATCCGCTCTTCCTCGGCCCTCTTCTTGGCGAGCCTCTCCTCCGCTGCCTTCTTCTTCTGTGCCAAGCGTTCCTCCTCGGCCTTCTTCGCCTCCATCCGCTCCCTGGCGGCACGCTCCTCCTCGGCCCGCTTCTTTTCAATCTGGGCTTGCTCCTTGGCCAACCTCTCCTCCTCGGCCCGCTTCTTGTCAGTCTCGGCTTGCTCCTTGGCCAACCGCTCCTCTTCGGCCTGCTTCACTTGCTGCGCCTTCTCCTCCGCAGCCTTCTGCTCAGCGAGCTCCTGTAAGACGCGCGTGAGCTCGCGCTCCGCATCCTCGCGCTTGCGGTCCTGATCATTGGGACCAGTGGAACTGGCGGAGAGACCAAGGAAGCCAACGCCGAGGTTGCCCAGACCACGCAGGAAGCCGCCGTTGGACGCTGGAGTAGACATGGCCTCAGAGCCTTCGGCTGCCACAGCGGCGAGAGCGGCGGCAGCAGCAGCTCGCTCCTGTTGCTTCGCAGCTGCAGCCGCCGCGGTACGCTCCTTCATTTCCTGCAACTTGGACATGCGCCCTCCCGCAACCTGAGGAACCGAGGTGGCAGCTAGACGAGTGGCTGAGGAAGCCGGCGTGCTGACGTTGCCTTGAGGAAGAGACTTGGCTGAGGCAGGAGGGCGAGAAGAGGAGAATTGAGAGCTCTTCTTGGGAGACACAAGTAGACCGGAAGCGGCATCGGTGGCTGCAGGGTTGAAGCGAGCCCTCTTGCTGTCCTTGTCGAACACTGAGTCGTCTTCGCCGGTTTCAGACTTGCGCTTGCTCGTGCTCGTCGCCATCTGGCTCTTGCGGAGGGCGTCGAACTGAGTGCTTGTACGGTGGGATGGTCCTGCGATGGGAACAGTGTTGGTCCCGAGGGCTTGGCTGAGCCACGACGAGCGAACCTGACGGGTAGGGACAGGCGGGGGCGGAGTGGCCTCCTTGACGGGCGAGCTGGGCTTGATGGGAGTACTCTCCTTGGGCGGGGACACGGCGGGAGCGAATCTCTCACCCAACGACGGGTCGGATGCAATGGGAGAGCTTTTCTTGACAGGAGAGCCCTGCGTCGCTGAGGCAACAAGTGGAGAGAGTGACTTCGATTTAGGAAGGGGCTTCGTGTCCTGGTGTGCGACCTCAACATCGAGTGTGACAGGCGCCAGCACCACGACAACATCGTCGACCTCCATAGCCTCGTCTTTCTCTTCCTTAGTTGACTCGGCCATCTCGAGAGGGATGGTTTCAAACGAGTCGTGCACGTGGCTATCCACGTCGATGGGTTCAGAGACCTCATGCTGGGCCCGGGTATCAAGCTGTATGGAGGCAGGCGCCCCCTCGATTGCGGGCGGAGTTGAGGGAGCTGGAGGCTCAGTTTGTGTTGGCTCGACCGGCGGCTCGGGCTCGGGCTCGGGCTCTGGCTCTGGCGCAACAACCTTAGCAGCCTTCTTGCCCTTCTTGGCTTTGGTTGACGTCTTGGACGAAGTGGACTTTGAGGACGCCGTACTCCTTGTACTCTTGGAAGGCGGGGAAGCAGGAAGCTCGGCATTTTCCTTGTCCGCCACCACTGCGTTCTTCTTGGGACGACCACGCTTCTTCGGAGCAGGCTTGACGGAGAGGTCAGATTCCTCCTCAACAGCCTTGTCTTTGGCCTTGGCGAGCGGCTTCGCCTTAATTTTGAGTGGGGTGGGAGAGCCGGGTGCAGCATTCGGTGACTGAACATGCAGAGGGGAGAACGGAATGCGACCCTGAAAGTCAGTCGCGCCCAATGTTTGGTGCTCACCATCGGAGTCTTGGCGAGAGGGCTGAGCGCCAAGTTGAACTGGCGAACCTGCTCGGCGCGAGTCTTGTTTGCGGTTGCAGCTGCGCGGGTCTTCTTGGTCGTCGCTGTGCGCGACGGTGTCTTCATGAGTTCGGCGATGGGGGCGCTGTTTGGTCAACTACGAGTTCACTGGGTATGATTGGGAGACACTCACCGGCGACCCTGGGTCTCAATGTTTTCTAGATAGTCATTGAGCCATTCGTAGCAGTCGCGATTGATGCTGGCTTCGAACTGGGCTAGGCTGGCGCTGCCGGCCTCACGTAAACGCTCAGAGAGGTCGAACGCGAAGGCGTCGACAGTGGGCCACGATGTGGCCATGGCGACAGAGTGATGGGGTGGGGTGTCGATGTGAAGGGGGCGCAAGCGCCGTGGTGTATGTCGATGATGATCTAAAGGAGAATAGGTAAGTTGAAGAGTAACAAGACGAGAGACAACGACGATGAGACGGGTTATGATGGTGGGTTGTGTTGGGACTGTTGACCATGTTTGGATCAGCCAGGGCGATGGAGCGGGAGCAAATTCGACTCCAACCACGTGAGATGTAAACAACACTCCGATATCCGATCGTCACCTTGACTGTAACTCTCCATCTCCATATCACCTTCCTCCTCTCATTGCATACATCTCCATCACTCTCATCATCACCCAAGAGCCTGCATACGGGCAATCCATCACCCGTCGCCATGTTATACCTCGGTGGAAATGTGAGTTGGCTTGTTATCGAGGGCGGTGTTGGGTGATGAGCGTGGCTGATTTCTTTCACAGACCCGAAAGGTAACGACTTCACCCCACGCATTGCTGACACTCGCCACAGGTCACCACCTACGGCAAGAAGAGGACGGTATGTGGATGTTCCCGGCGCATACTGATAGCTAGCGCATCATCAGCGTTCATGCCGATCTATCTCCTGCTCGCGAGTCGCCACCCGTCTTCAAAGTCCGGACTCCCGCTCGTATATCCGCCCGTCGCCCTTTGCTGGTGAAGCTGCAGCAAGACCAGCCTTCGTCTAGTCAGTCATCGACGCCTCTCAAGCTCTCGAAACCCAATGTTCCTAAGACTCCGAGGAATGGCGACCCCAAGACCCCATTGAGAGTCGCATGCTACAGAACGGCACGCACCGTGTCGTCGAAGAACTCTTCTGTTTCTTCGGAGGAGACGTCGGCCTCGTCCAAGGATACCTCCATCTCGTCTAGCGACATCTTCCTTTCGGAGAAGGACAGCTCAATCCCGTGCAGTGCCACTGCCAGCTCCTTGAAACAGGGACCATCCAACTCGTCCACCCCCGTCGCCTCCCTCGAGGACGAGGACGCGCCCACCGAGGCTGAGTCCTCTTCAAACAACGACATCTCTCATCCGACTGCCGATATATCTGACGAATGGGTACCACGACGCCGTCATGTTGCACGGCGAACCGCTCGTTGGGTCTCCCCTGTGTCCTCCAAAGAGAGCTCCTCCCCACGACCTCCACTCCGCAGCACTCGTCAGGTCCGCGGGACACTGACGCCGCCCAGATCTGCAAGGAAGGTAGTGGAGGTTGAGATTCTCACCAGATCATTCAGTCGCGTCTCTCTCGAAGGCAGGAAGGAGTCGGATCGAGAGGCCGACATCCACAAACTGCTGGAGTGCTCCTCCTCAAAAACCATATTGCCCTTCTCTAGCGTCTTCGCATCGTCCGACTTTGCCAAACTTCTACCGAATGGAACCAAATCCCCTCGAGTGACGAAGCGTGGTGAAGCGTCCTACTCCGAAGTCTTTGTAGTAGGGGAAGGCGACAGCGGTGTGGTGGTCAAGGTTGTACCACTTCTGGGACGAACCAAAGGCAGTCCCAAGGGCAAAGAGAAGGAGGAGCGCATTGACAAAGGCGAGGAGAAGGAGGAGATACCGGACTGCTCCGAGGTTGCGGACGTCGTGCGTGAGATCGAGATTACGAAACGCATGTCTCAAGTGCCTGGGGCCGGCTTCGTTAATTTCTTGGGGTGAGCCCACCATCCGTACGCTAGCTAACTTCGAGATCCTTTGTGGTCGAGGGTACATACTCACAACAACTTCTTCAAGAATGGGATCGTCACAATGACGAGTATGGGACTGAGAATACCCGTCCAGGTGAGCTAAGTTGTCTTCGGAAAAGCTGACATGAGGTACATTCCCCGAATCACAGCTCTATGCTCTAATAGTATTGGCCAACGGAGGTCAAGACCTCGAGAGCTACCGATTCGAGCTGTCCCGCGGATGGGTTCAGGCGGCATCGGTATTTTGGCAAGTGGTGGACGCACTTGCACGGGCGGAGGAATGGACCGGGTTTGAGGTGAGCACTTCAGCTCGCACCTTGGCTAACGTCAGCATCGAGACCTCCACGAAGGGCAGATCCTTATAAGTGACGTGGATGCAAATCCACCGGCGCCGATCGAGGACTACCTCGACACCTCGGCCACTGGTGTACGTGCCACTGTCATCGACTTCGGCCTTTCGCGACTCGACATGCCAGGGAAGGGGCCAGTGTACACCCCACTTCCGAGGGAGGTGTACGAGGGCGTAGGAAGCCAGTGGGACGTATACCGCTCCATGCGCACAGTGGTCACCAAGGACGAACCGGAGAGTACATGGGAGCACTTCCACCCTTCGACAAACGCTATGTGGTTGCACTACCTTGTCGGCCACCTCCTCCGCTCCACACGCACGCTGCGCAAACCCTATCCGCGGCGCAACGGCGCTGCTGCTCCCAAAACGGCCGCGCAAATTAAAGCCGAACTAGCTCGCACGCGTGCAGAGGACGCGTACGGCATGCTGCAGGCAGTCGATGCTGCATTCAAGAAGCCGGAAAAGGTAACGCGGCGAGAGGCTGGGGTGGACCTTTCGTCTGCGCGGGCCGTCATGGCATGGGGCCGGCGACAGGGATGGGTTTCGTAGATGTCAGCGGTGTAGGTGTAGCATATGGAGTGTTGGCGATGTACGGCATAGCACACCATGCCGAAAGTCGATCACACACCGTGCTCGCTTTTTCTTCATCGTGTACCTAGCCTGTTACTTATCAAAGCCTTGTAAGATCATGCCACATGACCCAGTGGCACGTGGTTTCGCTGGCTTTTCATCGGTGGCCTTGTGCTCTATCATGCTGAGGTGTGAGGCCAGAGCCTCTACCAACCACAGGTTTTAGCGTGAGCAATTAGTCCAAAGACGCGCTCATTGAGAATCCTCATTTTTCATTTGAAGGTGCGATAGCCCTATTAGGAAGGAGGTGATCAACTGTCTACTACCTCTGGATTGAAAAGTGCGCCCATACACCTACTTTACGTTACTTGACACCGACAAGCAACGATGCCAAACAAAGAGATCATCCGGCACCGAGAGATTGGATTGGTGACGTCGTGTGATCGGCTCTCGCCGATGAAGGCCACGAATCGGACCCGTCGACTGCTTGGCGTGTGGATTCGCCACTCAGTTATCAGATAGCATCCCCTCCTCGGCCGAGACATGTCCCTTCACCCTCTATCATATCTCTCACGCCGCGCCTCATCTCCAGCGAGCCAAGCCTGACGCTCTGCGGCCAAGAGCCTGCCTCCGGATCTTCCAGCTGATTTCGGCGCGTAACATTACTGTTGGCTGGCCTGTTGCATTGCCCAGCCAGAGCCAATCCCGGACCATATTATAACCTCTCGGCCTCGCTTGTCTTCTCCACCATTCACTGCACCAGCCATGCGCGTCTCCGCCCTCCTTCTCTGCGCAGGGGTCACTCTCGCCCAACCGTTCCAGATCTCGATGCAGCGCCCGCATCGCGAGACTGAGGCGGAGGCCGGTGAGGACCCGACTTGGTGAGAGCTGACTGGCAGTCAAGAGCGCTGCGAATCTCGTCAAGACGGTCGGAACGGGCACCCTGGCGAGTGTGTACCCCGACGGTGGTGCCAATGCTGGTGAGCTCCGCGGAGGCAACCGGCACCGCTGACAGCAGGTTACCCTCTCGCAGCGATGGAGGTGAGACTCGTGACGTGACGTGTGAAGGGGAGTGGTGGCTGACACCCGTCCCGCGCCGGCATACCGCGCTTGCTACTAACAACTTGGCCTAATACAGTCTCGTGAGTACGGCGCAACGCGCCTCCCGCACCCCCCTCTCACACGCAGACGCACCTTGCCACCCAGATGGCGAACTCACGTTTATCTCGATGCCGATCTCGCTGATGCAGCGTAATCTGAAGGCGACGGGAGGCGCGGCATCGTATGCGCTGGCCACACCCCGGCCTGAGGGCAAACACAACGAATACGCCATTCCTAGAGTGTCATTCGTTGGCGTAAGTGGTTTCTCAGTTTCCCGGCAGCCGTGCTCATAGCAGAACTTCACCGTACTCGAAGATGTGTCGGACAAGGAGCACGAGCGTCTTGCAGAATGCTTTGTCAAGCACCACCCCGAGGCTAAGTGGTGGATTCCCGGATCGCCTTACGGCGCGCACGTCTCCCACTGGGCGAAGTTGTGAGAGTCTACAGCCCAGATGGAAGCTGACAGCAGCACTCCTCAAGACATCTACTACGTGGGTGGCTTTGGCAAGTGAGTTGCTGGCGGTTTTCTGAGGTGTGTGGAGATAGCTGATGGTAGTGTGGGATGGATTGGCCACATTGATGTGGAGCAGTACGCCAAGGAGATGGACAAGTAATGGAGAGGCATAGACCTTCAGCTATCAAAGACCATCTAGTTACAATATTCGATACTACTGCAGCTGTTTGAGATGCATGAGCGAATTGATGATGATGATGGTGTCGGGACATGGTCGTTTGTACCCCACGACCAATGGGCCCCGGGCCAAACTGGTAAAGCTGTTAGATTGCCATGTTGTCATGTTGCTTGTCCACTCGCGTGGCTGACAGAGAACGGAAGCAATTACCTGTCAGCCACCAGTCACCGACGCACCGACTACCACCGAAGCAATCAGCCGTTTCGATCCATCACAACACGCTCCAATAGCCTCCTCCACCCTCTTCACATCCCATCAACTCAAAGAATCCACTCTATTCTTGTGCGCATTCAACTCGTTACATCGCTAGTCTTGTAGAAACTCGCCTTTTATTTTCCTCATCAAGACACAACAGGCCGTAGTTTCCGCCGTTTTTGTGAACCATCCAGTCGAAGCAAACGCCAACCGGCAATATTCGCTTTCAAGTCGGGCCGATCGCAACGGCGCGTAAGGCACCCACCCCTGGGTAACCCACACAAACCCTTTGATCGCCGCGTTTGACTGTTGGCGTCACTCCTCATCTCTCAATCGCCCTCGTTTCCAGTCCAGATCCAATCCATCCAATCCATCCATTCCATTTCCAACTCTCATCATCAGCCCATCAACATCTGCTGCCTTGTAATTAAATACCACAAACATCACCCAGAGGGACCATGTCCCGTGCACGCGTACTAAGTGGCCGCGTATCCGCAGAGACCGAACATGGTAAGGCTCTCCCCCTCCATCCCCTCGAGTGTGGCACTGACACGATTCTCCGCCTCCACCGGACTCGGTGCCCCTCTTCCATTCCATTGGCACTCCACTCTTGCAACTCACCCATTTCCGTTGGTTGATTGCGCTTCGCACGGATCGGGAACCGCCTCTAACTTCCTCCTGCTAATCATCTGTGCCACCCTTTACTTCTGACCATTTCACTTTCGATCTCTCAAAAACCATTGTTACTATTCGCACATTCGCAAACATCGATGCGCATGGACTCATCTACGCTAGGGCCTGCAGCCATGACACATGCTTGGCATCAGTTCGTCGATACCCTACGCCACCTGCCACAATCAAGAGGCGAGGAGAATGATCGGCGTGCCGCCTTGTCCGAGAAGCAAACGCTCGAGACCGCCCTCGACCAGATCAGCGCCTTAATCGACCTGCGGCGCGGCGTTCTCAACGGCGGCGAGACTCCACGTGCCAGCCCAGCACCAGGCACTGATGGTCTTTTGACTCCCCCGTCGGGTAGCGGAGGTACGAAGCGCAAGCGTCCGCCCTCAGCGATGTCCGTGTCACCGGCACCAACTGGGCCTCCTGCACCACATACAGGCGGGTCCGAGTCGGCCCTCTCGTCCGTCCCCTCCCCACACGGGCGGGCTGGGACGCCACTCGCCGCTCGTGAGGCAAAGCGTGCACGCGCCCTTGCCGCCTCTGGCTCAGGCACAATCGACATAACCGACCAGCTACCTCTGCGGCCTGGGCGCAAGATCGTCGTAAAGCAAAAGACGGGCGCCGGTGGCCATGGTATGGGCGGTAAGGGCACGCACGAAGAGGAGGGCGACTGGATTCTCGGTATTGTGCGTAAGGCCGTCCCAGGCGATAAGGGACGGTACGAAGTGCAGGACGCCGACGACACGTCGTTGCGATGGACTGCACGGTTGCGCGATATCCTCCTACTGCCCGACCCCGACGCGCCGGTGACGTCCTCTTCCCACCCCTCCAATCTCGAGGACTTTCCACGTGGTACGCAAGTTCTCGCGTTGTATCCCGAAACGACGAGTTTCTACCGTGCTACAGTTGTATCTCCTCCAATCCCGGGAACAGGAATGGGGCGTACACCGCGAGGTGCCCGCGCAGACGCTGGCGCCAAGGCGGGACAATACAGGCTGGCCTTCGTGGACGACGGCGACAGTGTATGGGAGGTGGACAAGGGATATGTCATCATGGTAGGTACCCGCGACAAGGTCTTCTCGCTTCAGCTCGCTCCAACCTTCCTGTAGTCGGACTGCGCTCACAACAGCATCCTGGTGACCGGTGACCAGTGCCGTCCGCATGGTATCCAGTTTTTTCTCTTAATTCATTACCTTGTATCTGGGATTTGTATGCATGGCAGAGTTTCAAGCTTGTCCAAGTATAGGAATGGGGAAACAGGCATTTACAGAGTCACGTCTTGTCGATCACGTGATCACATTTCACCTCCACTTTTAAAGTTCCGAGCTCAATGTTGAGTGTGTTTACAACAACACCCATACCATCAACAGCCCACGATGCCGCTCCCGCCGCCTACAAGCCTCGGGCTGCCCGCGAAGCCTGGAACGGCAGCACCCTCGTCGTCGACTCACATCACCTCTTCCGCCAGTGCGGGCCCCTCGCGCACCAAGTGTGCAATGTGTCCCAACCCCCCGAAGTACACCTGCCCACGATGCGCTGCGCGCACCTGCTCTGCCCCCTGCTCCAAGGCACACAAGGAAAAGCGGGGATGCAGTGGTGTGCGCGACCCGGCAGCCTTTGTTCCCTTGGCCAAGTACACCCAGGGAACATGGGACGGGGACTACGCATGGCTCGAGGCGACGCGTCGGCAGGTCGCTGACTTCGGGGAGGGGATCAAGCCGGACGAGGTGAGGGACGACAGAGGGAGAGGAAGAGGAGGGATGCGCGGGAGAGGAATTGGGCGCCCGAAGAAGAGTAAAGTCGACGGGCTGCGGTGGGCGCTCGGGCAGGTTGGGGCCGAAGTCGATGTGCTCCCCGACGGCATGCAGCGCCGGCGGCAGAACCAGTCGAGCTGGAATCCTCGGTTCGTCCCCCGGCGTGCTTCGGAACTGACGGCAGAAACCAATTGCTATTCCTCACAGTCCAGCTCGTATCGTCCGGCAGGCTGGAGGGCGACGAGCCCGAGAAGTTGCACCATCGCGTACCAGTCCTTCCCGCCCTTACACCGCCTAAGCAACCAACCACACTCGCCTCGCTAGTCCGTGACGACCTAAAAGGCCGCTCTGATCTCGTCTTTGCAATGCCATACCATATCCCGCGGCGACGACAGGGGGATATCCCCGCGCCCCGGGGATCGTCTTACTTCCCCCCATTGTCTTCTACGACTGGTCTTGACCGCGCTCTCCACGGCACGGCGTTCGTCGAGTTCCCCACTGTGCACGTTTACGCGAAGGACGAGTGGGAGCGCGCGGTGCGGACGGGCGCAGTGGTCATCATGCCCCCACTTCTGAAGCGCAAGTTCGAGGAAGTGGAGGAGGCGCAGGCATCGAGTACATCTGGGGCGAAGAAGGCCAAGCTGGAACTGAATGGGCTGGCGGGGTTGGGAGATTACGGCGACTCGGATGAGGAGGACGATGAGGCCGAGGAAGTCGATAACGGAGAGGAAGAGACAGAAGGGGCTGGGGAGGAGCTTGATGGCGACGACGGGACTGTCGACCTCACGCTCGACCCCGCAATGGCTGCGGCACTGGGGCAGGCGCTTGTCGCGGACTTTGGAGAAGCACAATAGATAGACGTTTCTTCCCAGTTTCTAATTCATATCTATGGCAGATGAGCCTCACTTGGACGCAGTGTGCTTGGCATATGCATACATAATCAGCCAAATACATAATCAGCCAAATACATAATCAGCCAACCACTGGCCACTGGGGGGAAGTGGCAGTTCGAATTCACTACAAAAGTTGATTACAAATCCGTTAATTGAAAAGGGAACCTGAAGATTTAATGTTCTATCAAACCCCAATAGATGCCTGATCGACTTTTGGTGAATGCTGACTGCGGAATGTGGAGCCCGGGCAGAGCGGAGCTAACGGAGGTCATCCTCGGCCTCGGACAACCGCGATTGTTCACTCGGATTACATCAACCCGACCGAACTCGTTGCTCTACACAATTCGCCATCCACTCCGTGCGCGGCACATACTTTCACAGCTCCCACGGCCAGCGCATCGCACATCACACATCACGCAACGCCCGTTGGCTCGCTCTCCGAGATGTTCCCAGCCGCACGCACTCGGCACCACTCGGATATCTCGGATGCCAACGTGCGGAGCGGTGCAGTGAGACCCGGAATGGATGATGGAATCTGGGGGATATTCGGATCCGGCGTTCGGTCGGAGGCGACGTTGGCCAGTTGGTCATCACTCCTGCAACACACTTCGCACGCTTACCACACTGACCACACTGACTACAATGCATACGGGTATGCATGCTCGCCCGAGCTCTTTCGCCTCCCCGAGTCGGAGACGGATGCGATGCATGTGAGGTAAAAAGATTTAAATGGAGTAGTGGCTAGCGGGGCGGACTGAATTCTGACCAGAGTTACCTCCGAGACATTATTGACCAGCCACACCACTGGATACCGCATCCGGCGACGAGACCGCAATCGTCGCACACTCGAGCACTACCGTTTCCGGCGACGAGTTGACCACCGGGATGAGAGCGGAGGCGTAATGGAACATAAACGTCTGCTGTCCGCTACTTATCTTCCCCAACACACAACCTCGTTCTCGCTCTCACGACTCTAACCAACTTACACACCATACACCACAACTTTTCCCCACCTCGCGCTCCTGCAAATTCTGCCCTCGTCCTTACTCTCCACCCTCTCTCGCGCGCGCACTCTGGTCATTGATAGGCATCATGACTTCTCTTTTCACTGTAAGTATTCCATCCCCCATCCTTACCTGCGTAATCCTAACTCCAGCTCCACGACCTCGCGGCCCAGCTCACCATGGAGCCGCTCACCTACGCCAACCTGACCTGCGGGTCATCCTCCGCTCCGCCGACATCGGCGTTGAGCTTTCCCCTCGCCCTCTCGATCATCGCATCCATCGCCCCCTTCTTCTCGTTCCTGGCGACCGTCGTCGTGCCCCTCCTGGCGTCCATCCCCGCCACAGCGGGCAACGCCGCCGCCCTTCTCGTCACCGGTCTCGTTCCCGCCATCACCTCAGCCGCCGCGTCCGCCCTCACCTCCTTTTCGGTGATCTTGGCGCTCGCTGTCCAGGCATACATCTGGTTGATGGCGGGTTACAAAGCCCACGCGCTCTTCAAGGTCCGCCCCATGGACCTTGTCTCCCAGAGGTAAGTCTTCATTGTCAATGTCAGCCCTAACACCAGCGCGAACGAGATCCTCCTGGGCACGAGACGCACGGCCTACGTGAGCATAGTCGGGGGGTTACTCGGGGCCGCCGCTATCATCGGCCTCCTCGAGTTCACCTCCGACTGGCTCCTCCTCCTGGCCATCCCAAACGTCGCCGGTATCTTCGTGGGAAAGGCCCTCATTGGGATGTTTCCGCAAGGCATTCCGGTTGACGGCCACGTGTGAGTACATCAGAGTAGAGATATACGGATGTGAACGGCACTAACGGACAGCTGGGAGGGCAAGGCTCTGCGGAAGCTGCTCTGGGCGTACGGCATTGACGACCACATCGACGTGGCCACCGTCATGCTATTGCGCGCGGACGGCATCGAGCCCGAGTGCTGGAGGAGCCGACAGCCCGCCTGCAAGCACGAGGAGCGCGACCCCGCTGAGGAACGGGAAGGGGAGATCCAGCGCCTGCGGTTCAAGGACGCGGCCGACGAGTACGCCGACTCTCTCCGACCGCGGGCGCCTAGCGGGGAGTGGTACCACCGATGAGGGTGAGATCGGTGGTGGGGGTAGGGGCACAGTTTATCGGTTGTATTGCTAGAGTTGTTTGTACAGTACATATTCTTGGTGGGGATCATGGATCATAATATTGTCGCAAACTACCTTGACTTCAACTGGTCTTAGGGACGGACCCTTGTGATCCACTATACATACACACACATCTCACCGGCCTTCCCCTCTCGACACTCACTGGCTGGCTCATAGCGCAAGCTGGCGCAACACCTCCCTGGCGTCCAGTTCATCACACCTGTCTTCCCTCACCCTGCCGCCAAGCTCAAGCTCGAATTCTTGAGCGCCCACCCGTTCGTAGTACTCCTTGAGGGTGAGGAACGTGATTGAATCTGTAATTCGACGCAGGCGAGCAGGGGACACCTCCTCCCAGCTCAGGCACTCTTCCACAAGCGTATCGAGGAACACTGTGCGCACGTCATCATCAGTTGCGTCCGACGCGAACCCGATACAGCTGCGGGGAATCTCTGTAACACCGACGAGAGTCGGGCGCGTGGCCGGCGCGTACCTCCGCAGAGCCCGAAGCAGGGGCCGCAAGAATGTCAATCTTCGCGCAGGGGTGGAGCCCAGCGACGCCACGGACGAAACCGGCGGCTGAAGCGACGAGTCTGGGGACACAATGGATGACATGGACGACGCGCCGTCCCCGTCGTTGACAAAGATGACCACAAACGGCGCGTGGCCGGTGAATTCCCAACGGTACGCGCTCTCCGTCGCGTGCTTGGGATTGTACCGGAACACAGTGACCGAGGACCGCACACTCGGGGGCATGTCGAGGACGACTGCGGGGCGCGGTTCGCCATCCGTGTCTGTCCCACTCGAACCAGACGAGTTCGTTGACGTCGTCCTGTCCATATCGACATCAGTCGTCTGCGTGCTCTGCGCCGTCGTCACAGTACGCGGCCTCGGTCCCAGTCGAACGTAGTCCACAACTTTGGGCGCGGGCAGGGCGTACCTCCAACAATCCAGGCGCCACGGTAACACCTCGTGTGCGACAAACAGCCTCCTCAAGAGGTGTATGCTGTTCAGTGCCGTGGCCAATCGCGCATCGTCGTCCGGAAACGCGATCTCTGCGACGTAATCGACGATACGGGTGTGTGCGCGCAGGAGGGTAGACCAAGCGTCCCGCTCGGCCGGTGACGCTTCTGCGTCCTCCCATCGTACGCAGGGCAGGCGGCGGCCAGAAGCTGAACGGACGCGTAGTGGGCGCTTCTTGGTGGCGGAGAGGCGGCGGCCAGAAGGCGTGCGGGGCATATCGAGGATGATGTGCTCGAGCAACGTTGCATCGACTCGGTCGCGGTATTTGCGTGATGTGGCTCGCCATGAGAGAAGAGCGGGCTCTGAGGAAGCGGAGAGAATGAGTTCGATGATACCTGGGAATCCTTCGTGGTCAATCATGGCGTCGAAGAGTTGATGGTTGATGAGATCAAGTTGAGATGACTCTTTAACCTCCTAAGCGACGTCTAGAGGAGAGGTGGCGTGACCTTGGGATGTCGGTGATCGAGGACTGTGGAGGTTGCCCGCTTCCCCGCAAGGTACATTAACCGACGTACACCCTAATAAACAAGCCGAGTTTCGTATTCTGTATTTTACACCATACATAGCAGACGACGAGTGAAAGTACATTGAAAGTACATTTTGGAATACTGATGAGGTCCTCTTGGGAGTTGCCCTATGTATGTACGTGCTGTCAAACAGCATCTCTGACAACGAACGCGTACCGCGTAGCGCGCAGCTCCTACCTGGATTTGCGCTTCTTCTCCTCCGTCTTCTCATCACCCTCCTCACCACTGCGCTTCCGCTTCTTCCTCTCTTCCTTGCCTCCCTCCTCCGCTTTTCTGGCCTTCTTCTCCCTCTTCTCCTCTTTCCTCTTCTGCTTCTCCTCCTTCTCACGTTTCCTCTCCGCCTTCCGTGCCTTTTTCGCAACCTTCTCATCCTCCTCCACACTTGGTCCCGCGTTGACAGCGGGGGCGTCAGCGCCGAGGTCGCCGAGACTGACCATTTCTACAGTCGTCTCCTCGAACTGCATCTTGCTCCCTTCCCACGCGACGCCGCCAACGTCGACCTTCTTCTCTTCCTTCATGACGGCTAGACTGTCCTCGGACAGAGCAGGCGTAGTCGAACCGCTTGCAGCCTGCCGTTCTAGCATCTTTGCGCGCAGCTTCTGTCGGAAGTAGTCCGACACGGACATCGTCGAGGTGGTGATCGTCTCCTTCTTCGAGTCGTCCGAGTCGGCGACATCGGTCAGTTCTGGAGTGGGAGCGTCCTCGGTGACGGGGGTCGAGGCACCCGACGTGGGGGCGGATTCGGCAGGTGTAGAGGGAAGGGAGGATACGGGGACGCCGAGGATCGCGGCGAGCGCGGCTGGATCACGCGATGCCATGCGCTTCGAGTGGAGATGGCGTTGCCGGGAGCTACGGGTCAGCCGGTCTAGAGCAGGCGTAAACACTCACGCAATCTTGTTGCGTACAACCGACGGTCCTGGACTACCAGGAGCAGGGGATGCCGAAGGCGATGGCTGTTCCGAAACGCTTGGAGTTGCGCTCTTGCTCGCACTCCTGGCCGCAAGACGCTTGAGCACATCCTCCAACCCAGCACCGGCCTGCCCCGCGCCCGCCGCCATATCCTGCCCCTCTTTCCGGACTCGCAGCATGCCGATACCGCCATTATCCGCCTTACGAACGACAGCAATGTGGTTGGCGTTGCCCGTGTGGTGCTTGCCGATACCGCTGTTCTCCTTCCAGCCCAAGTTGGTCATGTGTTGGAACGAGAAGCGGTTCTTGTCCTCGGCCCATGTGAGGTTACGGGGGTCGTGCCCGATCCGTTCTGGCGTCAGTTCATGCTCGAGGGGCTATTCCAGTACGCACGCTTGACTTTGCGTTCTGCGAGACCCATCGTTGCTGATGATTTGATTTTGAATCGACAAAGTGGTGGTCGTGAGACCGTCAACAAGATTGTCACCTAGAACGGTGAGATCGGGATCAGAAATTTTGCCTCCATTGCCGCATTTTGCCTGTTGCCACCCAATTGACCACAAACTCCACCGTCAACCTCTCTCCCCACAACTCAACTCATTATCCGCCGTATCGGCGCCACTAGAATTAGATAGACAACACGGATAACAGCATTAGACAACATGGTGAGCAGACAGGGAGCCTGCTCGAAGAAGAGAATGCTAACATCCACAGCCTCAGGTTGGTTACCATGTCGTCACCGGCGACCAACCCGAACCGGTACTGATTGCAGAACGATTACATGGACGAGCACCGTCGGCGTTACGGTCGCCGTATGGACTATGAAGAGAAGAAGTGAGCTGCTCTTCTTTTCGTGGGCTAACCTCAGGCGCAAGCGTGAGGCACGTGAGGTTCACAAGAACTCGCAGGCGACGCAGAAGATGGTCGGCCACAAGGCCAAGATGCACCACGCCAAGCGGCACGCCGAGAAGGTGCAGATGCGCAAGAAGCTCAAGACGCACGACGAGCGCAACGTCAAGCAGAAGGACGATGGCGCTGTTCAGGAGGGCGCCCTGCCGACTTACCTTCTCGACCGTGAAGGCCAGAAGGATGCCAAGGCCCTCTCGTCGGCAGTCAAGGACAGGAGGAAGGACCGCGCGGCAAAGTACTCGGTTCCGCTGCCCAAGGTTCGCGGGATTGCGGAGGAGGAGATGTTCAAGGTCATCAAGACGGGCAAGAGCAAGCAGAAGAGCTGGAAGCGGATGGTCAACAAGGCGACGTTTGTCGGCGAGGGCTTCACTCGCAAGCCCGTCAAGCTCGAGCGCTTCATCCGTCCCATGGGTCTGGTGAGTTGAGTGGAGACGCCGTGGACTCAGACGCGCTGTCCTACCCATTGCGCCAGCATGTATTCGTGGACAGTGAGCTGACCGTAGCGCATGACCAAGGCGAACGTGACCCACCCCGAACTCAAGACCACATTCCAGCTGCCCATCCTCGGCGTCAAGAAGAACCCTCAGTCACCATTGTACACCTCCCTCGGCGTCCTCACGAAAGGTACCATTATCGAGGTGAACGTCAGCGAGCTCGGACTGGTCACCACCGGCGGCAAGGTCGTGTGGTCGAGTGAGTTGACATTTGTGGTTGGATTGCTAACAGCCTCCAGAGTACGCCCAGATCACCAACAACCCAGAAAACGATGGCTGTATCAACTCGGTCCTTCTCGTCTAGACTCGGCTGGCTTCCTGTGACAACTGTAATAGCTACGCACCATACCCATGCATCAGATCGGCAGCACGCCCCGCCTGCAGATCAAGGGTGAGACCTGTACTCGCTGATGTGCAGGGCGATAGAGATGCGCGGCATCAACACGCCCGACACATCAACACGCCCGACACCAACACGTCGATGCCTTTCCGCACCGCTGACTTTAGTTCTAACCTATCTTACATCTGGCACTTATCAGTACTAACTGCTACCCCACTGCCACGCCACGATGAACGTGCGAACCTCATTCTCAGCGACGCCAAAGCTTCCACTGCGCGCCAGAACGGCCAATCCCGAACTCGGCGCCGCCCTCCGCGACCACCACTACTCGCGGGATCTCACTCTCTCAGCATGCGCCTCACGCCTCGAGGACCAGTTCAGCCGCGTCACAGCCCGCCAGGACATGCAGGACGACGAGCGTGAGTTTCGTCTCACACTCCTCTGACGACAGTCGCTTAGCTTAACGTCGACGTCGCCGAACTCCAGGTCAAGCTCAGCCTTATGAGCACCCAAGTCGCTCCCCAAGCGGCACCAGCCAGCCCGCCCGTGCCTGCTGTCCAGGCCAAGCTTGAGCGCGCTCGCGCTGCCGACCTCAAGGCCAAGGCCAGCGAGACGAACGAGGAGAAGCTAGCAATTATGCCTGCTCCCGACGACCTCAGTACCGGCCTTTACCGCCTTGAAGCACGCATCGACCGCCAGGACGCGCAGAGTAAGCCTGGAGAACGCACATTAGCTGACCCAGGACGCGCACTCACCCTCGTGGTCGAGACGCTTGCAGCCAAGGTCTCGGAGCAGAACACCCAACGTGAGAGGCTGCCTCACCGATTCCTGCTGACACGTAGTCGCCCAGATCGTCGCCGCGCGGCCCGATACCCAGATCGCTGCGCTACGCACCGAGCTGGCGGATATGAACCGCTGGTGCGAGCGCTTCAACGCTGCCCATGACCGCACCCTCGCGCGTTGTGCAGCGCTCGAGAGCAAGCTGACTACGGCCAATGCCGAGATTGCGCGTCTTCGCACCGTGGTCGCTGCGGCTGAGGCGAAGGCTCAGGCTCTGCCGAAGGAGATGACAGAGAATAAGGCGGTAAGATAGTGGGAATAGCTGCAAAGAGGTCTGCGCTGACACTAGAACGTCACTCTTGACCTCCCCGCCACGCCCATGATTCACCGTCAGTTGGCGGCCGTTCGCCTGAGCGGGGTCAAGGATTCGAACCGTATGTTGCAGCAATCGACCTAAACTGACAGCAGACGGACGCCCACTCAAGGACGCTCCCTCGCTTCCGGCGCTGCCTCCCAACTCACCCTTCTCCTTCCACCTGTGAAGGATTGCGGATGGACGTGCGGTAGTGGTTGGACCCGTCAAGTCGCTCTTTGAGTCTTCCCACCACACCGGATAGTCGTGAAATTGTACATATGAAATTGGAATCATGAATCTATGCCGCTACATGATGACACAATCCTTGTCTTTGCTACTCCCACTCCCTCTTCGACGCCGGCTCGACTCCTGTTTTCCGACGAGCTCGGCGTATCGAACCTGGCGGGGTATCAATCGGGCGATCGATGAGAAGATGGCATCACCCTCTCACCTCTTCGGCCTTGGTCAGTAGTCCCTTATCATGGCGCGCCTTGAGCGACTTGATTGTTGATTGCAGTTCGTCGTTGGCACGTCTGGGCGGAGTTAGAGCTATTCACAACCATGTAGCTGGACCAACTCACTTCTCGTCCTTGCTCTTGACGAAAGGCACCTTGACATCCTGTCCTGCACGCTTCATGGCAGCAGCGGCCGCCGCCGCGCGAGCCTCCATCTGGGCAACCGCCGGCTGTGCGGGTGGCTTGGGAGCCGGCTTGGCCGCAGACGCCGATGACGACGACGATGGCTTAGACGACGACGCAGGAGAGAGGAGGCGCGACATGGCGCTCTTCCCGGCGGCTGCTGCTGGCGCTGACTTGGCTCCCGCGTTCGGAGTGCCCGCTCTGGACGAGACTGGGGTGGCCGTACACGAGTGCGCAGGCGCATGGCGATGTGGTGGGCAGAACGAGCGTCCGCATGCGTCACACTTCATCTGGACGACGAGCACCTTGGGACAACCTCTGCGATAGCATACTTCGCCCTTCTCCTTGCGTTGGCGTAGTAGGGCCTTCTTGCGCGCCTCGCCGCCCTCGATCCCAGAGCATGTCCCGCTGAGGATGTGCCGCTCGACGGCAACGTTGGGGTCCATTGACCCCGGTGCGTAATTGACAACCTCTTCGCACATGGGACATTGGGGCGCGATGCGGTCGACCATGGAGGGTGGAAGTGGTGCGGTGCACTCGTGCGAGGAGGGGAGGAAGTGTGGTTGGCAGAAGGCCTTCTTGCATGCGGGGCACTAGGGTTAGAAGGGTTGTAGCTGGGAGAATTAGACAGTCCGAACTCACGTAGAAGGGGAGGAAGTCGTGTAGGTTGCAGGCGCGATGGTGGCAAGCGGTGCCGAGGAACATGAGCTCGTCACGACTGGACGGCGTCGGCGATGGTGATGCGCTCATCGTGGTAAACGGTGTTGTGGGGTATTAGAAGGTTGTTGATGTTGTTGGCGGCGAGACGGGATGAGACGAGGTATACTGCCGATGCTGGTATGAGCAAATGAAGAGATTGAAGATGAGGTGATGAACCTGCTGTTAATATTCCTGTAGTCAGCAAAATCTCTTTGCTCGAGCTAAGAGAGCTCGACGCGTGCGTGTTGATAATAATTGAAGGAATGGGTCAGTGACCGTAACAACAGCAGGCGGATGGATGATTCCAGCAAGCGAGCCTGTGCGTGATGGCCGAGGCTCGCATGGTGACGATGACGCGTTTGTTTGTACCCTCTAATCACTTTGCTTATTAATCCTAATGGTGAACAGGATGGCAATAGCGGGATCAGATGTCGCAGCTTGAAAACATTCCGCTATCGGCGGGTGAGTACCGGGCTGAGCAGGAAGAGGGCAGGTTCGGTTGGTAAGCGGGCCGTAAGCCGTCGGAGAAGTCAGTGAGAGGAACGTTGGCCAATTGGCCAGGTATTGGGTATGTTGCAGCAAGCCGGACTGGAAAAAGGAGTTGACGACCATGAACCTCCCAACTATGTAATAGCTCGATTACAGGCTGTCGCTGTTAAGTAGGAACATGGGACCCTTTAAGCGGGGGCGAAGCGATTCCAATTGGTGTCAACGGTCACCCGACCAACCCGACCACCTACTTTGCGGCAGCACTTGGGGTAATACGTATTCAGTAGGCTTACTGTCTTTCAATCATACTGTATGCGTTGGTGGATAATCCATTTAGACCAGAATTGGAATTCAGTAATCTCTCAGCTTGCCAAGGACCGCGAAGGGTTGCCTATCTAAGGCACGACCAGTGAACAGCTGCTAGAGTCGCCCTTAAATAGTAGGATAGCCACACACTTCCGTGCTTGTGTCGAACCCCGGCCAGACCTAGTGAAATGTAAACAAACACTCCGCCTTAACCGTGGGACGACGCAGGCTCTCTCCATGCGCAACATGCACTGCTTGCCCCTTAAAACCTGACGGCCGTCCGTCACCTTGCGACATCAAATAAAGAAAGCACGGAGCGTCTACCGATCAACCGAGAGTTAGCGACAGGACAGTGATGATGGCAAACACACTGCATGGGGCGCTGGGGAGCCACAACATGGCAATGGCGGTCTTGCTTGGTCTACTTCCTATGCGCAGAGGCACGTTAGGTGCACACGCCACCAGGCTCCTATGCAGCGACTGGAGATGCAGAGTGCGTTTGACGACGCATTGTGATTCCATCGTGCGTGGGTGTTCCCCACGTCATACCCGATCGCGCATGACCACACACGAGTCAGAACGAAGTCCACTTAGGCACTTGCTGCATGCTGAGTCTACAAACAAGTGAGATGCTCGTCTGTGGGAGTGTGAGAGGCTGTGGGGCGCACCATGGCCAGAGCGCTGCCTTGGCCAGCGCGGAGAGGCGTGTTCCAGATGGAAAGGTCCACGCAATGGCCTGTTGAACAATTTTTTTGCTGCCATTATGAAGGAACGAGCGCCAGTACGTCCGTCCAGGCACATCCACCGTTCCCGTGCAAGGTTTAGAATGAGGTCCGAGCGACCGAAAGACGGCTGCGGGGATAGGATCTGGTAGGTGTCTGTAAGGCCTGTGGGGTGTGCCGATGAGATGGGCCGTGGTTGCAGGGCGTCCTGGGGGTGAAGGCAACAGCTGGGCTAGGTATGCCATCATCGCTGACGCGTTGAGGGCCGTGGGGAACGGTGGACCTTACACTGACGAGGCGTGGTGGAGGCCGTCCACTTTGGCTGGGACAAAAGTTCAAAAATTCAACAAATAGGGATTGTGATAGCTGGGGCCTGGGGGCCGGCCGGAAGATGGGACCTGCTGGCATCCGGGAGCATGCGTGAGTGTCTGAGAGCATCTGTGAGCAGCTCACAGCGTCGGTGCCGGGTGGGTACTCGCGATACACGCGGGGGGGAACAAGCTGGGGCCACAAGGAGAAGTGTGGCATGGGCACAAGGGGTTGAGTCGGGGATGTGGAGGTCGGCACGTCTGTGGCCCGGATGGGGGCTGTTACGATCATCATACCCATCAGAGGGAGAAAAAAATATTGGTAGTTGGACCTGGGCGCACAAAAATGGCCTACCAAGCGGTGAGCTGGCGAGGGAGGTGACTCGGACAAGGCTTTTGGGCACCAGCCACCAAACTTCCCCTTGCTAAAGCCCACGGTTCTCGGCAGGGTCCGCTGGTCCGCTTCATCCGCTGGCCGCTTCCACTAAATCAATCAGTCTATAAATGAGGGGGTTAAATAATTTGTGGTCACAACTCTCCGTACGGTGAGAAATTCATGCCCAAAAGTGCCACAATGACCTTAAAGTGCGGCGTTTAATCAGTGCCACAAGGATTTGACCGGTCGGGATTATGAACAAGAGTGGTCAAAGAGTCATTCAGGGTCTGTTGGTCAGAGGCAAGCCCCAGTGCGCTGGAGGTGTAAAATCAGGCAGCGATCCGTATCCTCTCCCTCTTCTCCATCCATCTCTCTCTAAACACAAAAAAAGTGAGTCCTAGTTCTCTAGCACACCCAAGGGAGTCAGCAAGCGACACTAGGCAGTGAGCACAACGAGCGCGATGGTCTCCTCGCGACGTTGGACGAGCTGCCTGGCCGCCCTCGCTGTCGCCACCATCGCATTCCCACACGAGATATCCATTGTGGCCACCACCAATTTGGGCTTCCGATGCTACAGCCCTCTGCATTCGTGGTCTCCCGACCTCGCTGCGAGGAGGAGAGGGCGGGCGAGGGAGCTGGGAGAGTGAACGACAGATGGCAAACTACCTGCACACGGGGTTTCAAAGTATCCAACAAATTTTGCCATGGACCGCACGCACCCTCTCTGAACGACTACCCACCGTCTTGCCACTCTGTGACATGGCTCGAGCCTCTCCACACCTTCCCAATCACATACCCTCTGTCAACGAGCACGCGCTGACCATCGCAGACTTTAATACTTCAAAATGGGCAAGGACAAGCTCCGTTAGTATTCCTCACTTGGCCCTTTGGTCTCTAATCTCGACCAATTACTGACAGTTCCCAGACATTAACGTCGTCGTTATCGGCCACGTCGACTCGGGCAAGAGCACGACCACCGGTCACCTCATCTACAAGGTTAGTTGGACTGACTGGATCTTGATCGCACAGCGAGAAAGTGTCCAGCGACACGCCCGTCTGTTGAAGTTAGTTTACTAATTCATAGTGCGGTGGTATCGACAAGCGTACCATTGAGAAGTTCGAGAAGGAGGCTGCTGAGCTCGGCAAGGGCTCGTTCAAGTACGCCTGGGTTCTTGACAAGCTCAAGGCTGAGCGTGAGCGGTAAGTTTTTGGAGCCTTAGTCTCCTGCCTCCCATACAACAGCTGCTGATAGCGAAGTGGTATCACCATCGACATTGCCCTGTGGAAGTTCGAGACCCCCAAGTACCAGGTCACCGTCATTGACGCCCCCGGCCACCGTGACTTCATCAAGAACATGATCACTGTGAGTTTTTTTAGTCGCGGTGAAAAGGTTGGCGGTGCCATCTTTTCCCCGTGGGGTAATTGGCAGATTTTCGCTGACTCTTTCAGGGTACCTCGCAGGCCGACTGCGCCATTCTTATCATTGCCACCGGTATCGGAGAGTTCGAGGCTGGTATCTCCAAGGACGGCCAGACCCGCGAGCACGCCCTCCTCGCCTTCACCCTCGGTGTCCGTCAGCTCATCATTGCTTGCAACAAGATGGACACCTGCAAGTGGTCGGAGGACCGCTTCAACGAGATCGTCAAGGAGGCCTCCACCTTCATCAAGAAGGTCGGCTACAACCCCAAGTCGGTCCCCTTCGTCCCCATCTCGGGCTGGCACGGTGACAACATGATTGAGGCCACCACCAACATGCCCTGGTACAAGGGATGGGAGAAGGAGACCAAGGCCGGCTCCGCCAAGGGCAAGACCCTCCTTGAGGCCATCGACGCCATTGACCCCCCGACCCGTCCCACCGACAAGCCCCTCCGTCTCCCCCTCCAGGACGTCTACAAGATCGGCGGTATCGGCACAGTCCCCGTCGGCCGTGTCGAGACTGGTGTCATCAAGGCTGGTATGGTTGTCACCTTCGCTCCCACCAACGTCACCACTGAGGTGAAGTCCGTTGAGATGCACCACGAGCAGATCCCCGAGGGTCTCCCAGGAGACAACGTCGGCTTCAACGTCAAGAACGTCTCCATCAAGGACATCCGCCGTGGCAACGTCTGCTCCGACTCGAAGAACGACCCCGCCAAGGAGGCCGCTTCCTTCAACGCCCAGGTCATTGTCCTCAACCACCCCGGCCAGATCGGTGCCGGCTACACCCCCGTTCTCGACTGCCACACCGCCCACATTGCCTGCAAGTTCGAGCAGCTCCTTGAGAAGATCGACCGCCGTACCGGTAAGGTCATGGAGGCCAACCCCAAGTTCATCAAGTCTGGTGACGCCGCCATTGTCAAGCTTGTCGGCCAGAAGCCCATCTGTGTCGAGACCTACCAGGAGTACCCCCCTCTCGGCCGTTTCGCCGTCCGTGACATGCGTCAGACCGTCGCTGTCGGTGTCATCAAGGTGAGTAGCCTTTCTTGACCCTTCCTCCGCTTGATCCTCCTACTAACTCTGCGCAGTCCGTTGAGAAGACCGACGGCAAGGGCGGCAAGACCACCAAGTCCGCCGAGAAGGCCGCCAAGAAGAAGTAATCTTCTTTCTCACTCTTTTGTGTTTCCTTCTCTCCTTCCATACGCCAACCACGCAATGTACATGTGATGGCTTAACTATAGACTTGTGTTCTTGGCGCTGTCCAGTCGGTTATGACCTTCCGCATTCTGTTCTTGTCAGTCGAGTTGTCTGTGAACGTTGCCTTTTGTTGCGGCAGAGTGTGATGTGGTTGGAGTCCACTTGGCGGCCAGGCAGGTCAGGAGAATAGGAGGCGAGATATGATTTCGACAAGCACGTGACATTTCTCTGGCTGGTGACATACAACCACTAGAATGTTGCAACACTGCGAACGCGCAACGCGTTGGTCTCACCTTCGGCCCCGCTACCCTCGGCTTGTATACTAACAGTGCGTGCAGAAAGACGAACGAACGCGGAATGTAGAGCTTTCCAACCCTTTCTGGAACTGTCAGTCGTCGACGATATATCTGGTATCGCTCGCCATTTGCCCGATGTTTCGCACTGTCGACACTTGTGACCGCGGGGGATCTCTCCCTACATTTACGTTCGTCACGATTATTCTCATGTGGGCACGTGAATGCATTAGGCCCGGCAAGGGCGATGGCTGCGCTTGCGACCGACTGTCCCGCATCACGGTGGACTTGTATCGACCTCGGCGCAGCGCAGTGCTCTGACCCTCATCGCCCACACCACCCACGGGGTTCTGTTCGACACGGTCTGGACAGTGCCCTATCCCTCGCGGCTTGAGGGCTTTGACCCGACTCGCCTCACGTGCCGCGTTGAGCTGCGGTATGTTAATTAATCATTGGTGGCCATTGTTACGGAGCCATCGGGATGGCTCTCGGCGATGTCCTTCCTCTAGCGTGCCCCCTTCTGGGACGGCTCTACAGCCACAACCTTCTCGTCCAATGCCACATGGGCCAGATCTCTGAAGCAGACCGCCAAGAATACCAGGATAACGGTCTCGAACAGCCAGAGCTCAGTCACCTTCTCCCCCACCTGTTCCTCGTTGTTCCCTCGGCTTCAACACAGAGAAGCTTGTACAGCATGTGCTGAAGGAATCCTAGCGTCCCGCTCGTCAACGTTCGCACCAGAAATGGCCAAGGCGAAGAAATGATACAAATTGCGAAAGAATTCTGCCACAGGAAGGAAACCTCAAGCGAGTGGATCAGTAAGCGATTGCATCGATGTCCGAGAGAAGACGATTGCAGTAGAGAATGATTTCGCTCGGCGATCTGGTGTGGAAGTAAGGTTTGAGTTGTTTGTCGATTACGCGGCATGTCTCCTCGTCGAAGACGTCGTTTGATCAATTCTTCAGCATTGTACACCGATAGACTGACACGACAACGTCGAGCTCCATCACGCCGTATGCGCCGCATGACCGCAGCTCCAATGAAGGACACGCGACCGATCCTTCTCCCTGGCTGGTGACTGAGGCTAGACACCAGAACCACGTGAACGTCGCAACCCGCAGACCCGCAACGCTCTGCTCCTGGTCTCAGCATGCAATAGAGAAGAATAGATAAGAAGATGGCCCCGCTGAAACGTCTCGTTCTCTGGATATGTTTATTTGATTATGCTATGGTTCAAAAGTGGGGTGGCAAAAGGCATCTGTGTGGAAGATTCCGGGTAAACCCAGAAGACACCCTTCAGCAGGTGTTCATCCACGTGGCTCGGATCCGAAAAATCCAGTCGGGCAAGTCCCGTTCAGTCAGCAGGTCAAAGATCTCAGCTTTGCACCTCTCATCTCACATCACTTCACTTCACTTACTTCCATCTCCTCGTCTCTTTGGGAACCCTACAACATCGCCTCTGAGCGCTTTCTCAACGGGCATCGTCCCAAACCCCTACCTCTCGTTGTCCCAATCCTTGAACTCAGTTTTCCCAGGCAGGTCGCAACTTATAGCGCCTTTCGCCTCCCCTGGCACCAACTCTTCAACCCCGCTCTCCTCAACCCCTAGCTCTGTCTACCAAGTCCTCGGCGTCGCGTGCATCTCCGACCATGGCGGACACTTCCCCGGTGACAGCAGCCCCTTCTTCAATTCCGCAACCCGGCGACGGCGCATATCTTGCCCGTGCTGCCCCCCAGCCAGGCGACGGCGCGTATCTTACGCAGCGCACCAACGGCACTTCCCGCGCACCACGATCGGGAGGCCAGCGCGGACGCGGACGCCGTCTCGCCCAGGCTCCTAACGGTTCGGCCACCGGCCAGCCCACCGGCTCCTCGGAGTCTCCGACCAGGCAACTCGACGCGTTGTCAGTCGATGGTCCATCTAATCGCGGCCCCCGGAATGGTCGCGGCAAGGGACGGGGTCCGCGCCAGCCAAACGGTGCAGCGGACGAACATGGCGAGAGACGCGCACCTCAAGGTCGCACCCGAGCTCCTCGCCACAGCCCCTCGAGTGGTGGTAACACCCCGCTCAATCCCACAGCGAGCGTTTTTACACCCGACGATGGAGTCGCCAGCCGTTCCGACTCGGGAGCTTCTCAAAATCGTAACAGGCAGAGACGGCAGAAACAAGTCAACGGCGATGGCGCTGCGGCGCCCTCGAAACCGGTCTCGAGCCGCCGCGCAGCCTTCGAGCGCGGTGCCAAGCTCACCACTGGAGAAGCTGCGCCGAAGAAGGAGAGGGTGCGCAAGCCTGTTGATCACGAGCCGCGCGGGCCGGAGCCCGACGACCTCAACTCGAGGCTTAAGCGTGGGCTTCGGGGCAAGCCATTCATCGAGTGTCCTATCGTGAGTATCGTGGTTTAGCTTTGTGTTCAGTGACTTACGCCAGTGCTTCAACCCCATTTTTGCCCAACAGCAGACGTGGTCGTGTCTTCCACCGGATAGGCCGCCTGAGTACCCACCAAACATGGACGACAACGAACGCCCAGCCTTTGAGGCCTCACACTTCTCCGCCTGCTACACACCTTTCCACATTACTTGTATCCGCGACTGGGCGTCGCGCAGCTTGCACGACGATGCCGAACGGATCCGGACAAGTGAGAGCAAGGACGAGCCGTCATGGCGCTGCCCTGGATGCCAGAAGCACCGGACGAATAAGATTGGCGGTTACCGGTGTTTCTGTGGACGCCTGGCCAACCCGCCCACAATCTCAAGCGCCCCGCATTCCTGCAACGATGCGTGTGCGCGTCACCGCCCCCGCTGCGACCATCCGTGCCCACTTGACTGTCACCCAGGGCCATGCCCACCATGCCAGATCGCGTTGGTCGTTCGCTGCCCATCTCACAGCTCACCTTTAACCGTTAAATGCTCGACGGCAAGCACCAACGACGCGGCGTTGACGCCCGTCTGCGACGAGATCTGCGACCGCGAGCTTGAGTGCGGCAAGCACGTCTGCAGCCGGCTATGCCACTTCGGACCCTGCGCACCTTGCGACGAAGTCGAGAATGTCCGCTGCTACTGTGGAGAGGAGGAGAAGGTCGTACCATGCGGGTGGAACAGGAAGGACGCAAAAATGTGCAGCGACGACGAGGAGACGTGGACGGGCAACTTTGCGTGCGACCGCGTCTGCGGCAAGAAATATGAGTGCGGTATCCACGAGTGCTCGGAGAAATGCCACCCTCACTCGGCGGTCCCAATTCCTTGCCCGACTTCGCCGAGCGTCATCACTACTTGCCCCTGTGGAGCGACACCTCTATCGGTGCTTCCTGGATACCCGCGCCCCGACTGCACGGCGCCGATCCCGACATGCGGAGAGTCGTGTCCCAAGTCTCGTCCATGCGGCCATGCTTGTCCTCTGAAGTGCCACAGCGGCGAATGCCCACCATGCCACGAACAGGTGTACCGGCCTTGTCGCTGCGGTGAAAGCACCCTCCTGCTCGACTGTGACGAGGTCAGAGAACGGCAGTTGGCTGGTGAAAGCGAGTTCCTATGCGAGCGCGTGTGCAAAGCATTGCGCAACTGTGGTCGACACGAATGCGGTCGTGTCTGCTGCCCGCTGTCATACAAGGCCAAGCGCAAGGGCCGTCGGGCGGTCGATCTCGACTTTGACAACGACGACCTCCATCAGTGCCCTCTGACGTGTGGCAAACTTTTAAGCTGTGGTATCCACACTTGTCCCAAACCCGACCACAAGGGCGCCTGCGGTCGTTGTCTCCAGGCGTCTTACGATGAACTCATCTGCAACTGCGGACACACAGTAATTTACCCTCCTGTTGCGTGCGGCACCAAGGTCAACTGTGTGTTCCCCTGTGCCCGCCCCGACCCTGCATGCGGCCACCCGAAGACTCCGCACAACTGTCACGAGGAGCCCGACTGCCCGCCGTGTCCTTTCCTCACTACGAAACCATGTGCATGCGGCAAGGATCCGGCGGTCAAGAACGTTCGCTGCTCGCAGTCGCAAGACCGCGTGTCCTGTGGCCAGGTTTGCGGCAAGCTTCTCGGATGCGGTTACCACCGCTGCGAGAAGACATGCCATCCAGGCGACTGTGAGGGCTGCACGCAGACGTGCAACAAGCCTAAGCGGATCTGCAAACACCCATGCACGTCCACCTGCCACGCTCCGGCCAAGTGTCCCGAAGGCGAGCCGTGCTCAGCGATTGTCACTCAGACGTGCTTGTGCGGTAACCTCCAGACTCGCACGACGTGCGGGGCGAGCACGTCAAATCCATCCAGCCGCGAGACGGTGCAGCTGAAATGCAACGCCGACTGTATGATGCGGCAACGCAACGCGCGCCTGGCGGACGCGCTGGGCATTAAGCAGCCCGTTGACCGGTCGCTGACCGAGTGGCCTGCCGAGCTCCGCACATTCGCGGTGCACAACCTTGCGTTCGTCAGGACCGTCGAGGCGACGTTCCGGGACTTCATCAACGGCGCGCGCCAAACTGTCATCCTTCCACACATGCCTCCCGCCAAGAGGACATTCGTCATGTCCATGGCGGACGTGTACCGTCTCGGCCGCGAGCTGATCGACGCCGAGCCCAACCGCTCCGTCCAGATCAGACGCCGCGTCGACACGCGCCTACCCAACCCGCTCCTCTCGGCGACTGTGCAGCCCGCGCCATCAAAGCTGGGCGGGTTGGGCAACCTGCGTGCCGCTCCAGCTGGTGTCTGGGGTGCCCCGCGGACAGGCTCGCCATCCACGGCTGCGTCGGCTGCGAAAGCCGGCACGCCGACTACAAGTGGGCCCTCGTCCCGGGTAGCCTCGCCCGGTCCCGAGCAGAGCCGCGCACCGGAGCCGCCCCGCGTGCATGTTCCTGCTGCACGCGCGGCGCCCATTGCTCCGCCGACAGTTGGTGTCGTTGGCGACACTGATTGGGACCAGAGCGGCGACGAGGCGTAGCCGATCATGATGTAGACCACGTTAGAACAACTTAGCATGCCACATCCAGCTGAAATGATACCCGCTGCATCTCGTAAAGTACAATACACTGTCTAGTCGTCGTACCGTCCCCCCTCGTCTGATGTCAGCTGCCTTCTGCGGTGGGTGCTCACCTTCTCCGCCCTCGCCACCTGAGTCGTCATCCCCTTCACCATTATCGAAGTAGTTGTGGTCATAGTCCTGATGGTCCTCCTCATCCTCGTCGTCAAAGTCAAAGTCATCGTCTTCCTCCTCGCTCGGCTCGTCGTCACCGCCCTCGTCGTCCTCATCTCCGTCGAGCACGCGCTTCCGCCGACTCGCGCGCGCCAGCGCTCTCGCTTTTTTCTCCGTTGCGGTATTGCCCTCAAAGTACTCGGTCCACAGGGCTGGCGGGAAAAGGTCACGGTCCAGGTGCAGCGTCTCGATGTCGAGCCGTGACGTGCCCGCCGGCCCGTTCGTGGTCGTTGGACGGCGGTACCGGTCAGAGTAGGACTCGATTTCTGCAGTCAGCCAGATGAACCGCAAGCTTCAGCAGGCTGAGCGTGTTCGAAGAGGAACAGCTAGGCTCTGTTAGTTCCCTCGCTTACTTACCGATGCCCACGACCTTGCGCTCCGACTCCAAGCGCCAAGGCGCACCATGCCGTGACCCCTCAGCGTCCGGTATTCCTTCGGCGAGATCGCGCAGAAGCTGGTTGGTGTGGAAGACAATACGCTCCTCCAGCGGAGTTGGTGCTGGCAGCTCTGCCGCCTTATCCAAAGGCTGGAGTCAGCTGCTGCAGGAGAACTCAGCTGACCGGCTACCACCACTCACTGGGTATAGCATGCCGCTGCCCTTTACGGGCTTGCTGAAGCTTTCCAGCACCGCGCGCGAGTCCTCCTTACTCATGCCCGCGAATGCCGCGTTGAACTGGTCGCGCCCGGCTGACGAGCCGCCGCGGCCTCGGCCTCGTCCGCGCCCGCGCCCAGACATGGTGGAGGTCGAGGGGGAAGGAAGAGTTTAGGAAGAAAGGAAGCGGAGCGTGCTGTCACACTTGATCAAGAAACAAACACGATAAGTGCAGATGTCGGGTGCTGGCGAGGTGTACGAGGTGTATGTATCGCTTAGAGAATCGGTATATCGGTATGCAGCTAGATGGACAGATTGTTGTCAATAATACATCCCAACTGATCTGAGGACAAAATCCTGGCTACAACCGTGAAACTGTTGTGGCTGACATATTTGCCACGTGTCATCAACGTGTAGATCACGTGATGAAAAGGGAGAATTGGTTCCGCGTGTAATGTTCGCGACTGAAGTTGCTGACGCGACAAGTCGAACACGTCGAACCACAACAAAGTTATTTAGCCACTGACCACCACCTGGCGCATATCTCACTTCCACTCTCCACTCCTTCATCTTGACACCGATACCCCAGGAACAATGTTTCCACGCCCGTTACAATGGGCGATAGCCCTGCTTCTCATTGGGCAGGCCCTCGCCGCGTCAAACTACTACTCGCTCTTGGGATGTAAGTCGTGTCGCAATGCGTATGCGTGTTAAGCAGCGGATTGGTGGCAACAGACCACAGGCACTGACGGACAGTGAGCAGAGACGCGAGCGAGGCAGATATCAAGCGCGCGTACAGAGTAGGTATTGCTGTTGGCGGTGCTGATGCGTAGAAACTGTCGAAAAAGTACCATCCGGACGTTAATCCGGACGAGAGCGCACATGAGAAGTTTATCGAGGTGTCGAAGGGTGCGGTGTTCGCCTTGCATACCCTTTTTACAAAGCTGACTACTAGCGTATGAGGTGTTGTCAGAACAGGAGGTGAGCTCTTTGAGGGCTATGGAGCAGTTCTTTATGCCGCGTCAGACACTGACGCCAGCTACGAAACATCTACGACCGGGGAGGCGAGCAAGCGCTGAAGCGACATGAAGAGCGTAAAGCTGCTGCTCAACACGACCCATTTGCCCAGTTCTTCGGCGGGGGTCGCGGACATGAGCCGCCACGAGGGCCGTCGGTGCAGCTCAATCTCGAGGTTAACCTCTCGGACATGTACTCTGGGCGAACGATTGAGTTCAATATCCCTCGTCGGTTCATCTGCTCCAAGTGTGGAGGCAGTGGCGCGAACTCGCCCTCTGATATCCACAAGTGCGGTACTTGTCACGGACAGGGCGTAGTGATTCAGAAACACCAGGTGTTCCCAGGCATGGTGACGAATGTGCAGATGACGTGAGTCGCAAAGGAACCATAGGTGCTGACAGCAGTTGCCCACACTGTGGCGGTAAGGGTGAGCAGATCACCAAGCACTGCAGCGATTGCAGCGGTGCACGGACAGTTGAGAGGGAACATACCCTAGCTGTGCATATACCCGCGGGCGCACCAGAGGGATACGAGGAGCGATTCCAGGGCGAGGCGGACGAGAGCCCGGACTACGAGCCTGGGGATGTCATTGTGCGAGTGCGGAGCACGCCGCAATCAAACCAGGGATGGACGCGAAAGGAGTCTGGCCTCGTCGGGCGAATCACACTCAGCGTCGTCGAGGTGAGTCACTCACTGTACCGGGGTTGTTGCTGACGACCAGGCTTTGCTCGGATTCGAGCGTAACCTCACGACGCTGGATGGGCGCACGGTGCCTGTCGCGCGCATGGGTACGACCCAGCCAGGCGAGGTCGAGGTCATCGAGGGCGAGGGCATGCCTGCGTACCATGACATCCCACAGGGCGACATGTACATCGAGTACAGCGTAGTGATGCCAACAGCCGTATCAGATGCCACGCGAAAGAGTGAGTTTTGTCTTAAAATTGGGCTGACGGCACAGAGTTGTTGGATGCGTTTGGTCCCAGCGCGCGGCGCGACGAGCTGTAGCATAGAGCGTAGAAGGTGTGCGAGCCCAATGCATGGTATCAACAGTGACAAGAAACCACAGTTTTCCGAGGCGCTCGCTGCGGAGGAGGCCGAGGACACGCTGTATTCGGCGGCGTACTAGTCGCCAGGGACTCCGGAGTATGTTATATGAGCTAAACTCGCTCCAGTTCCACAGCTTGGGTTAAACGAGCAGCGGAGATGATTGAATGACTTCCAAGTTTAACGTAGGAGTGTGCTAAGGAACGCTTACTTCCAAGGACTCGAGAATGCCGGCACTAGTGTGGTCCTGGCTGATAATATGCCACTTTCGCCGGGTACTACAGCCGCTCCATGTCGTCACTTCTGGACTGTCATCTGACGTGCCCATAGTCAGAGACAACTGAGCGTCCGCGGTGGGATCAAGCATATCAAACTCCTGAATATTCCGTTGGTAACTGCATCCGTTGTAACATCACTGCTTCTCCGTTGGGAAGCTTGAGTTCAAACTCTGTCGTTCCCGCTATGTTGCATCACCTGCACACTCGTCGTCCCACTTTTCATGACGCCGGTGACCCTAATGGTCATCCTCCGCAGCTTTGGCAACCGTATAGTCCTCAGAGGCCAGGTATAAGATGCTCGGCGAACAGCTGTGCCCCTAGCGCCCACCATTGCCCAATCTGACTCGACCTCATCATGAAACTCGTACTGCTCACTATGTTGACCCTGGGTAAGCCCATATCCTATCCTGTATCGGCTGACCAAAGCCCACGCGGCGCTTCTCCCTCGCCAGAATGAAACCTGCCCACCAGGCCTGACCCAGTGTCCCAGCGGATGTGCGGACTTGCAGTCGGACTGGGATAACTGCGGCAACTGCGATGTGGAGTGTCCATTTACGTGCAGCGACGGAACCTGCTATTGCAAGGACTGGTGGCAGCCATGCCCGAGCGAGAATGGCCCCTTCTGCCCAGATTTTATGCATAACAGAAGCAGCTGTGGAGGATGCAATCAGGCAGTGAGTGCAGCGAGCTAGTGGGGGATGCGTGGGCTGCATGAGCTGATGAATCAGTGCGCGTACAATCAGGAGTGCTGGTGGGGTGTGTGCTGGACCTGTCTCGAAGGCATGCTTCCTTGTGATGTGCATGGAGAGTGCATAGACACTCTGGACAACCCAGAGCACTGCGGAGGCTGTAATATCACTGTATGTGCGGCGGTGGAGTGTCATTGACCCCAGTGCCCGGGCGGCGTGTGCCGAGGGGGCAAGTGCGTCGACTGCCCGCCAGGCCAGGCCATCTGCTATAACCAATGCTCCAACCTCCAAAACGACGTTAACAACTGTGGGCAGTGCAATAACGGGGTGAGTGTAATGTCGCGATGGCGCTCACGCCAGTGCCGTCCGGGTCAGAACTGTGTCGAAGGGAAGTGCGGCCCAGAGGGAGGTTGTCCCAGTGGTCAGACCACCTGCGGCGAGGACGGTTGTATCAACGTCAAGAATGACAATCGGCATTGCGGGGCGTGTTCGTCCACCGTGAGCTACCGGATACCCAAGACCATCGCTAACGGTAGTGCGCGGCTGGGAAGAACTGCGTAGATGGAAAGTGCGTCTAGGCTCCCCCGCATCTTGAGTAGGACAGATGAGTGCACGAATGTCCTCATGGAAATACGAATAAAGCCGAAGGAGACCAAGAGGTTGCAGCTCACTCGTTATGCAGTATTATGAGAACTTCTTCATCGTACACATTCGGCTCTACAATTGTTTGTACACGATACTACCACCCCACGCTCTCTAATGCCGCCGTAACCAAAGGGCTGTCTGCCTGCCTACTTTCTTGTCCCTCCCCCGCCTCCCGCTTCCCCTCGGGCTCACCAGTTAGCACGCGGGGTTTGGGGCTTATCGCTGCGCGCTTAAGACGCACACTCAGGCGGCGCTCTGACGGTTCTGCGTCTGAGCGAGACGGCCGTTCCGGGCTTGGCGTTTGCGGCTTCACCACAGCCTCCGCCGTCTCACTCCGCGCCCCATTCTGTTCCCCGCGGCCCTGGTCTGTCCCCTCCTTTCCCTGTCGGCCCTCCTCCGCCTGGACTCTAGACGAGGGGTCCCGCAGCCGGGCGGCGTTCGCTGGGCCAGCTGGCGCCGTAGGAGCTTTCACGGGACTCCGTTCGCGCGAGGAGGTGACAGAGGACCGGGACGTGCGCCGCTCCAGTGGTGGGATGTTGGGCTTGGTCGTCGAACCCGGCATGTTGAGACCGAACGATCGGCCTCCCTCCGGCACAGTCCCGCCAGCCGCCGCGCCGACGGTACGCAGGAGCTGGCCCCAGAACCGCTTGCCCTCCTGGATCGTCTCGTCCGCATCGGCCGTGATCGCGTTCCATAGACCACCGAGCGCAGCCGCTGGTACCGGACTCCCGAGCCCGCCAGCCGCGGCAGAGGCAGCCACGACACCGTCTTCGTCCGGCACGGTGGGGAGGGACGACGAGGTGGCAAAGCTCGTGCTGGCTGGACGGAGCGGGACCACGTTGGGAGTAGGCGCCGTTTCTCGTCGTCTCGGCGCACTGGTGGGGATCACCGCGTCGGCGCGGGCAATCGCAGTCCATCTTGCCCGAAGCGAGGCGAGGGCTTCTTCCTGTACGGCAAGTTCTGTCGTCAGCCACACTGACTGGAAGGTTACTGGTAGACTCACCCTGCTTGAGTTCGTTGACCCGCCGCTCGCGCATCGCAATCATCCGCAGGAGGTCCGAGTGTCTGCCGTCAGCCGTCACCCGTCACCCCAACCCTGACATACTTCTCTCCAAGCGTGAGCGATTCAACACTGCGATCCTTATCCTTCTCTTCTAGCAGGACGGGGATCGGCGTCGTCCGCCGCGCGAGCGGCGAGCCAAGGGACGAGGGGAGCGACAAGCTCTGCCCGTGGGCGTGGCTCGGCGCATATGAAATGCTACTCCGCGCCCCGTGCCGCCGAGGAGAGAGCGACAGGGGAAGGGGATCGGCTCCCATAGTCCTTGGCCGGGACAACGAGGAGCGGCCGGTGCCCAGGCTCGTGAGGCTCCCGTTACTCCCGCTGCTGGCCAGGCTGTCGGTGCTCTGGCGGCTGTGTGCCTCGTTCCCGTCCTCTCCATCAGGGCCAGACCGCCGGCTTGGTCCTGCGTCCGCGAATTCCGCTCCTGCCGGTGTTGGCGCTCTCGATCCCCTTGGGGAGCTGGCGTCGCGCGCGGCGACGAGTGAGAGGCGTTTCAACTTGCCCGGTGCTTGTGACGATTCGGCCTTAGCCGGTATCGGTGCTGTGGCGGACGGAGGGGCGCCGTACATGCTCAGCGGTCTTCGCCGGGCGAGCGGCGAGTGAATCTCGTCGCTAGCCATGGTCCCTGTTGTTGTTGTAGCAGTTCGTCGTGGTTATGTGGTTGATGGAGAGAGATGAGAGTGTCCAGGTACGATTTGCCCCTCCTCCACACTCTCCGTTCCTGAGTTGCTGCGTTGACCTTGCGGGGTCAAAAGGCGCCACGCGACCCCTCACAGGCCCTCGACGCGCCCGTTGACGCGTCATGGAATGCAAGTGGGATGAACTTTCGATTACGTTTCAAGATCACTTGGGTTAATACAAGATATATTTTTATAGCCCATGTACTGTAGACCGCATACGGCATACCAGTGGCAAGAAAATGCACATGTACATGCCCTCTCTATACTAAGGATACATACGATCCATCTCCCGCGGCGTCTCGCCTCGGCTGCTCTACCAGTCCTGTTGCAGCGGATGCTGCTGCTGATGCTGCTGTTGCTGCGGCTGTGGCTCCTGTGGCTGCTGGGGGAGCTGTCCTCCGCGCATCCACTGCGGTGCACCACCTCCCCGCTGCTGCTGAGCAGCCGCCCCGCCAGGACCCATTTGAGCCCACCGCTGACGCAGCCAGAACAGGAACATGATAATTCCAGTCACTGCCAGGATGACCGCGTTCTCAACCATATCGTCAATGTCGTTGAGGTCGTCGTGACCGTCGTTTCCCTCCCACCCCATGCCCGAATAGTCGTCGTACGCGTCCTCCTGGTCGTCCGCCACGCCGTCCTCCTCTCCTACGTTCACATGCGGGCGGCCGACGAACAGCTGCTTGATGCCTTCCCACAGACCAGGCGCCTCGGTGTCGTCCTCGAACAACGAGAGACCAGGTATCTCGCCGCCAGACCGCACGTCCGTCCACCAGCTGGGCGTCAGCTTGTGCACGGGAAGAGCCAACTACTGTACTCACCTCCGCAGGTACAACTTTGTCAGACTCAGAACCCATGGGAGGTACGCGTTGTCGGGGCTGGCGTGCAATGCGAGGTCGTAGTTGCGCTTTGCGAGGTGCCAGTCGCGCGGCACACCCAAACCATTCTCATACATATATCCGAGGTTCCAGTATGCCATCGGGTTATGCTTCTCTGCAGCTGTCTGGTAGTACCCTAGAGCTCGGGTGTAGTCGGGGGGCTTGGGATCTGTCTCGTTGACGGCGACAGAGCTCGAATTCAGGTAAGCACCAGAGTCTGTGGTTAGGCAAGATCGATGCACGAGCCTCATGCCGCACTCACAGTACGAGTCGCCGACCATGACCATGGCATCGGCGTTCCCTTGAGCCGCACTGCGTGTCCAAAGCATCAACTCGGTGTCCGCTGGAATAGGGCGACCAAAGTGGTCCGAGCCGCGGTTGAGCATGAACGCGACGTTGTTCTGCCCGATCTCCGAGCCCATCTCGGCGGAGATCCACCATCCTAGCAGCGCCTTGTCTTCCTCCCCACGACCCCATGCGCGGTTTGCCTCGCCGAGGTAATCCTCGTCCCAGGCCCCAAGCTCGCTCACGAGCTTGTAATATCCGACCGCGACGCCACACGATCCAGGCGTCCCGCCTTTTTCGAGCGGCGTCCGCGCGATTATACTCTGCAGACCTGCGAGGTGGTAGAACGCCTCAAACGGCGAGCCGTGCTGTACAGCGTGGATGAAGTACTGCGTCGCGCGGACCTTGTCTCCACGCTCAAGAAGCATCTTGCCAATGTTGATCTCGGCGTCGGGCAGCTCAAGGCCAGCAGCTGTCTGGAAGTACTTGAATGCCTTCTCGAGATCCTTCTTGACGCCAAGGCCGTCGCGGTAGAGCATGCCGAGGCCATTGTGTGCCTCCCTATCGCCGAGGCCCGCGGCACGCTCATACCACAGCCTGGCGCGTTTATAGTCCTTAGGCAAGCCCTCGCCGCGGAGGTACATGCGCCCCAAGAATGCGGCCGCCACCATTGCAGGGTCGCTCAACTCCTTCCTCCTCTCCTCACTCATCTTGCTCTTGAGCCCGGGCTTGCCGTCCGCGTCATAGTCTACCGGCCACATCTGCCGCGCCACCTTGTTGAAGTAGTGCCGCGCCTGGTCGAAGCTCTTGGGGATCTCGCCAATCTCCTCGGCGCCTGACGACACACCGCCCGAGCCGTGAGGGAAAACGGAACCAGCGTAGTAGTGGTGTCCGAGGCGCCAAGTGTAGCGCATCTGTCCGCGGTCCGAGTTGTATTTCAAGTACTCCAGAATCTCGGGTTCTGACTCGCCCCGCGCGAGCGCGTTGATTGCCTTGACGGTCATCAGATGGATGTTGTAGCCTGTCAGCGACCATGTCGCATGAGGGCCGAACACGCCGCCGAGACGGTCAGAGATTCGTGCCGGAGAGAGCAACAAACCTTGTCCGCCAGGCGGACCAGCGATGTACTTGTCATACGCGCTCTTCCCTGCGCTCTCGTAAAAGTCCAGCGCTGCGAGACAGTCCTGTGCGTGAGCTGAGCGCCGCCAGCACGAACAGCAGATGCACCGACTTACCTCCTTGACGCCGATGCCTGCCCAGTACCTGTATCCCATAGCCATCTGCGCCGGCTTGTGGCCCTGCAACGCCGAGAAAGTGTAGTACAGTGTCGCCAGCCCCTGGTCACGCTCGACGCCCCCAATGCCCGTGGCGTGGAAGACGCCGATGATGAACTGCGCGTGCGCATCGGACGTTTGATCGAGGTACCGCTTATACAGCGCGTACGCGGCTGGCAGGTCCTGCTGAATTCCCTTCGGCGGAAAGAGAAGAATGTCCGCACGCAGCGCTAGCGCCTGCGGGCACCCCTTGGCCTCGGCGTCGTCTAGCGCCGCGAGGGTTCGGTCCACTCGTAGCTGGACGGAATTTAGTACACGGTTTCGGCGAAAGCCCGTTCGGCCAGAGTTCGCACCGTCAGACGATCGACGAAGGAGGTTGATAGGGTTGAGTGCGGAGACTACGCGCGAGGAGATGCGCAGTGCAGATGAGAGCGGGCCCTGCAAGTCAGCGGCAACTCGGGCGGCGACGACAGCAGCGACAGCTGCGACGGCAGATACCTACATGCGTACCCCAGCCAAGTTCCTCCGGTAAGCGGCGGGTCTGCGCAGTGCCCCCGAGCTTCTTATGCAAATGCGCGTTTCGTTGGGGCTGAAGCTCCTGCAGAATCTCATGGGCTTTGAAGACACCCTCGCAGGCTGGGGTCAGCAATAGGCGACAAGGTGGAGGCGTACGATCTGGTTCTTCCACATTTTCCTGTAGCTCCAGTATCTGTTCCTCGCCTGCGCCTTGCGCGGACGCGGCGAGGACGAGGATTCCGAGAGCGAGGAGAAGGTAGGTCACTCTCCTCTTGAACTTCATGCTGGCATGGTGTGGTGTGGGTGGTAAAGTAGTGTTGACCTGATATTGACACGATAACTGTGAAGTTGAGATGAGCTGCCACGACGAGGTCAGTGCACGATGACGTTCAGGGTAGTCGCGTGACTTCCACGCGGTGATCACGTGACAAAGCGATCCCTAAAAGTGAACGGCGCAGCTAAAGAGTTCTACGAGCCGCCGGAAACACGTCCTTGAGAAAGTATGCATGTGACAGAAGTAGTTTTAGATGTCGACGACATTTGAGATCCAGGCTTTAGGTGGCAAGCATTGCAACACGTTCGTACGGATGGGAGCCTTCGCCGTCTCATGTCTAAGGTGGAGTGTTTATTTACATTTCGCTATGTCTGGCCGTGACTTCGACTCGAGCACGTAGCTGTTAGCTATCCAAGACTATTTGAGCGCGGCTCTAGCAGCTGTTCACTGGTCGTGTTCAGGCTACCCTTTGCGGTTCGGCAAGCCGAGAGATTACTGAAATTCAATTCTGGTCCAATAGATCATCCACCAGCACATGTAGTAAGCCTACTGATTACGTATTACCCCAAGTGCTGGCGCACAGGAGGTGGACTGGTTGGTTGGGTGACTGTTGACGCCAAATTGGATTCGCTTCGCCTCTTATCTTAGGGTATCCCCATGTTCCTCCTTAACAGCGCCGGCCTGTAATCGAGCGACTACAATGTTGGGAGGTTCATGGGCGTTAATTCTTTTTCCGCATCCCGCTTCCCGCAGCAACTTTTGAGGAGTCTCGAGCGCAAACAAGTTCCCGACACTTAGCACGCCGAATTCGCGCAGTAAACCGTCAACTAGACAAGTATATGCATAGGTTGGCTGGTCTGCAAGCGGGCAAGTCGTCGAGAAATACCTTACCGCGATATGAAGGACAGACACGAAACTTCGTGCTTAGGTGACTGCTTGGCGGCCTCAAAGGCTCCGTGGGCCACATGGTCACGGGCGGAGCCGTTCAGCCGTTTGTGGCGCACTGCTGATGCATAACGCATGGTTGGAGTCACCAGCGCGAGCGCCAACGATCACTCTGGTCCCCGCTTTCAGATCAATGGATGGGACTCTGTGGACCCAGGCCGCGCGGGTGCCATGTGAAGGGGGCTAGCGGCATGCCGAGACGGCGACGCACTCTCCGTCTCAGCCTTACTGTATGCCCGGCGAGGCGGGCAACTGGGGACGTCAGAAACCAATACCCTTCGCAGTAAGGTTCACCCTGTGCACATGTGACAATTGGGCACTCGCGTTAGCAGGGCCTCTGAGCAGCGTGTGGCGCCCGCAGCGGCGTCCGCAGCGGCGTCAGGCCAATATGGGGCACCATGGCTGCGCAAGACTTCTTCGAGAAGATTATGTTAAGGCTCTGACTCAGCTTCCCAATTAACGATCGTTCGAGGAAGGTGGTCGTGTTCAACTAAATCATTAAGTCGTCCACCCTCTGTCATACGTGGTGGGAACGACTGACATGAGTCCGAACCAGCGGTGGAGGGTTGGTTTGGTCGGGAGGCAGTAACCGGGAGGCAGTAACCAGGTTGGTCAGCTCGTGGAGGCAGGCGGTTGCACATGCACGGAGATTCTGGGTGATGGGGATGATCTAATGGAAGCGAGGTGTCCCGTAAGCCAGGATGTCGTCCTCATCGCCGCGTTCTTGTCACCGATCCCCGCGAGAGCGTCTGACGAATTTACACTCGTCTCACTCTCGAACCAACGTTTTTGATGTTGGCTGATTCAACTCAACAAAACGCAAACGCACTGAAGCGCCAGTGAAAAATGGGACCGCTCTCGTTTTTCCACTCCAACTCTCCTCCAGCCATTTGCCCGCCATAGAAGGGGCCATCCACAGTCCAGGAATTCCTGGACTGAAGCGTCTCTCAAGCGCTAAAACCAGCTTGGATCACCGATGGCGAACCAAAATCTCACGGTTCCGAATCAACAAGCCAGCCGGAGAGTACGACGACTCACTTTTCTTCGTCTCAGCCCTTTCAATCCGGAAGCGACGAGGACACGATTCTCTTCAGCTTCCTTCCGTTGCTGCGACGTGAAGAACACAAACACCGACAGCTAGGAGCGCTAGAAGCCATGTCCGCTGCGCATGGCCGAACGTGAATTGAAGCCGATGGCAGAGGGGCTGTCCAACCTCTAGGCTTTACATGACACCGACGGGGGTCACTTTCGAGACCCCAGATCTCCAGTTGCTCGCAAGTAGGTCACTGGAAATGAGAGAAATTAAGGGAGGGACACGGACGCTACGGCCCCAGCGCGAAGTTTGATGAGGGGCAAAACAATGGTACGAACGCGCCTCAGACAGTGACGCGGTGCGAGCAATAGCTTCCAAACCGACGTCCTTGCTCCGATCTCAGAGATTAATGAACAACAGGAAAAGGCGGTACTGAGCGGCTCAAGCGGACCCTCTAGTTAAGGCCAACGGCAAAGGGAACAAGAGAGATATGGCCGAAGCTGTATCGCCCCGGGACCGCCTCGGTCTCAACACCAGCCCTTCATCACTCCATTTCACACATGCATCTATCAAACTCCATCAAACGTAGATAAAATACCCAGGCTCCAATGGCTCCAGCGAGGTAGTAGTGAATATTTGGGTTGACAACGGCGGATGGAAGCATGGAAGGGAGCCATGACGAAACGGCCCGAGCGGTCCGGCGCCCGTTTCCTTTGTTCTCTTGATCACTAATTGCTTGCCGGATCAATCCGCGCCTTTACCTCACACTGCACAGAAATTAATTTCGAAGCGCTCACTGACACGGGGAGAGATAGAACAATGGGTCTGTTGTAGAGGGAAAACGATGTAGACAACCGGCAGGGGTGGGCGCCTAGCACAGGTGAGCAGTGTGAGCATGTGAAGCGGAGCAAAGCCGTTGCCAGGCTGGACCGGCAACTCTCCAACCAGCTCAACTTGATCAACCATCCATGTCTCGGCGCCCATAAATCCTGGCATCCGTGACATCCCCGTACCATCAATTGAGGATGCACTGTCGGTCCCATAGACTTCGAGGAAGTCCGAGCGGGGACAATGCCGTCCGATACGCCAGATCCCACCACCCAGGACGACGCGAAAAACACCCCCATTTTGGTGGCGCGGGAATAGTGTCAGAAGATCTCTGTCTGATAGTCTGATTGGGATCTGGCAGCGGGAGCGGGTATTGGGAGGTGATAAGGAGATGAGGGTGTGTGCGAAGATCATGGTCTAGGAAGCATCTTCCGTGGCTGACGGACCGATCGGGTTCGTCACTGCTTGCCTCTGGGTGGTGACTGTTCTGGCCGTCACGTCTCAAATCGCAGGGGATTAATCGTACGTGGCATAGTTTTACTGGGGCAAACCACAAGCAAATATCGAAACGAGCGACGTGGTGGACGACAAGTGCATCGTTACGTTGTTACCGTTGTTCCATGACGGGGAGGCAGTCACCGATGATGATGATCGTCAAGTAGAGAGACGTCGTACTTGCTCCCCGCATGTCACCTCCCCGAACTCAGTTTTCAGCACCGCATACCAATGGACAGTTGGAGCTGTGTAGAGCTGTGTACTGTGTGGGCGGAGAGCATTGTTGCTAGGCGAAAGCATCAAGAAGGGTGCGAAAAAGGAGGACAAAAGAAAGTTGGGCCCGGTGTACCTGTCAGAGTCACGGCATGCACGGCATGAACGGCACGAGTTCAGGGTAACCCCAAAAATTGGCCGTTCAAGAACAAAAGAAGTGTAAAAAGGTAAAAGGCAGGAGCGTTCAGGGACAGTTGTTCGGGACAAACAATGGTAGTCACCCTCCAAAACTAGTGTCCACTACTTGGTAGGAATGTTGCCTGAGCGCCATGAGCGCCATGGGGCCTGCGTGCCTGTAGCAGCGATTGATTACCTAATGGCCTTACACCCATCAGACCCATCTGGCTCTCAGGGTAATTTCAAAGTTGGGTGGTGGCTGCTGTCGTCACTTTTGAACCACAGCTTACTTTACTGCGTCAGGGTTCAAAGTCGTCACAAACTGGTTTCGGCAATCCGGCATCTTAAGTCTGGCCCGTCAGCTGTCACCGGGTTGATTCCATGCCGCGCGCCCTATGCCCTATTCCCCCCTATTACCCAAAACCCAAACCCCTGCCAACCCCGCAAGCCACCGCAGGCTGATAATACAAATCAATCCATCCGAGATTTGTATTTTCCATCAGTTGGTACCAACTTTGTTGATTCCCGCGCCATCCATGTGAGAGTTTCAAGAGATCCTCATTCTTTCACCCAATTCTAGCCCTTCTAGCTCGGCTAGCCCACAATTCCAGCTCTCCCTGGGAATGAGCATTGGTGACAAAGAGTAGACGTCACGAGATCAAGTGATCAAGTCAATGGGCTGTCACCACGTCACCTCTATTGTTTAGTGTCTCCCCTCCGAGCTCCGAGATCTATCCATTCCGAACGTGTCAGCCAGCGTGCCCATGGGAGGAGAGATAGGTTCTCGGGGTATTTCATCTTTGGTTCCACCTTGCCTCCCCGTGATCGCGAGATCTACACGGCATGCTCTTTGTTCCACGCCATCATGGTTTAACCGTCCATCGTACACTCCCAGGCTCAGTCACATACCAATGCATGGATCAGCAATTCAGCAACGTGGGTCACATCGCTAAACAACACTGCAACGCAGCAGCACAGTAGCTTGCAACACATTGGAACTGCAGGGGGGATTATCATAGCGCACTATACATCTTTTCTTTGCTACCTTCTTCGTAGTACAACCTCTACAATGCACATATTTGGGGCATGGGTGGTATAGATGATAGTGAGGGGTGCTGGGAGGGGAGTTGAATGCCGTCCCGATTGACGGACCAAGACCAATAGGACAGTGAGGAGACATACGTGAGGAGACATACGGAGGATGAGACCTAAACCCGGAATAACAAGTCGATGAGGGGAGTACCGGAGTGACTACACACACACAGAGAATCACGCACAGCGTGGAAGCGTGGTGATGTCTAATATTATTTTAGAGGCGGATCTCGAAGGACTGGACAGGCGACGTCCATGTGCGGGCGGTGTTACTGCTCGACGAGGAGAGGGGGCGGCGGTCGCCACTAACGTTGCGTGCATCCGAAGAGCCGCGCGGCTTGTCCTCGTATCCGAATGCCTGGTCGATCGCGGGGAGATGGGAGGGCCAGCCCTGGTATGGGTGGGGCTGGTGGATGACGGACGCCGAAGCCGTTGGCCTGGGGACGGGCAACACAAGGTCGGAGACGCGAATACGGCTGGGCGAGGGAAGACGGTCGCCGCGGCTGGTGCTCGAGGGCATGTTGGTGGCGTAGTAGTCATCGTCGCGCCTGCGCTTGCGAGACACCGAGTCATCGTCGTCGTCCTGGCGCATGCTGTAGGGCTGGGGAACGCGGGGCTGCTGGAAGGTCGAGGCTGCGGAGGCGAGAGTAGCAAGCGGGTCAGCCCGCGAGCCGCCCGAGATGACGCTACCCATCGACGAGTGCTCGTGGTGGGGAGGGGGCATCATGCCGGCTGCCTGGCTCCAGACGCGGCGGAGAGTGTCGACCTGCTCGCGGTGGCCTTGCGCGATCATCGCGTTCTCAAGCTCACGAACCCAACCCTGCAGGCTAGCCTCGCGGGCCTCCATTACGGCAATGCGGTCCTCAAGGTCGTGAGCCTTGTTGCGGAGAGTGGAGACGTTGGACTCGAGGTCCGCCATCTGGGTAGCGCGGCGCTCTGGAGGTGTAAGTGGATGATCTGGAACAGCATAGGAGGAGCGGGAAGGCAAGGTGAGGTGGAGGAGCGGGCAATAGGGAGAGATGGAGGAAGGAGAAGACTACGGTATGGGTGACGGTGTGTGACTGGGTGACTGGGTGGCTGGGTGACGGGGTGACTAGGTGACGAGGACTGACGATGAAGACACAAAGGGATGGATGGTAGTAGGAAGGTGGCCTTTGCATCGGCCGTACAGGCCGATGGATAGGAATCGCAGGAACCATCTGCGTGTGCATCGTTGTTCCCCATCGAACCACCCATGCCACCACCCCATTGTCTGCCAACCTCGATGGTGTCTCGGTTGTACCCATTGCCCTTAAACCTCCGGCATCCACTGTACCCAAGCTTTTGGACAAAGCACAAAAGGGGGTTGGGTGGTCGGTGGGCAGGTGAACGGAGTGTTGCGCACAGATCGCGCAGGGCGGTATACAACACGAACTTTGAGATTGGCTTGGGGTATTTGGTGGCGGGCTCAGGATATGGGAGGGGAGGGGAGAAGAGGGGGTGACTCACGACGGAGGTTACGCTGCTTGATGCGGTTCTTCTCGCGGCGAATTTCGAGGGCTGAGCGAGCAGCCTCATGGTCGTCCTCGCTGCTGTTGCAGCTCGAGTGGCGAGCCATTGCGTGCGAGTTGGTCTGGCGAGGGGAGAGGGAGACTGTGGAAGAGGGCGAGGGCAGGTGGTGGACAGAGGGCATTGTCGAGGATTGTTGACAGGACGAGTGTCTACTTATGTGCGATTTTCGCTTGGGTGTGTGTGGCAGATGCTGGGACGATGCCGAACAGCAGCTGACTAGAGTTGATGGTGATGGTCGAGTGGCGTCGACCTCAAGTCGTTGATGGGGAGTGGCGGTATAGTGTTAAGTCACCCAGTTGGTTTGTCGTCGTTTTACGGACGATGTGATAGTCGAATGGAACAACTACCAGAGTCGAAATGGAAGGCTATGAGTGGAAAGAGATGTTGATGTATGAGGAAGAGAGAGGGCGAGAGCGAGTGATGATGGCAAGGTCTTTAAGGTGTAATGGGATGAGGCAGTTGGAGGGGGTAGGGGGTGGGAGGGGAAGTGGTCGTGGTCGTGGTGCAAGGGAGGAGGGAGGAGGGGGGCAGGGGGGAGGGGGGGCAGGAGGGCAATGGGGGTAGGGAGCGAGAGGGCAGTCACTCAGATCTGATGCAGTATGGGTTGTGAGAGTAGTGGTTGGGTTACGATGCATAGGAAATACTGGTTGTAGGAGAGGCCGAGTGGTGGAAGAGGAGTGTGTGGCTCTGGCTGGCTGTGTGTGTGAGAGCAGCCTATTGTGGCGCTGATGGGGTGGGTGCTTAGTTTGTTCCTAGCCAAGGAGGACAATGGCTAACAGTTCAAGTGGGTGACGAGTGGGGTTTGAGCCGGTGGACCGTACCTATCCACCTAATCCTCCCCTATCCAACAACGATTGTACAGTGACCATCTCTAGATTGGTAGTACCCATCATCCCGGATTTGTATTTCTTGTCGGTCACTTTCTACAAATCGCAAAGGTACAGGGCATACCGGGCAAAGGCAGGGCCATACAGGGCACACAAAAGGGCTAGAGTCTAAGGGACCGGAAGGAATCGGTCTCCTGAACGGCAATCAAACAAGCAGCATAGCAGCACCGCCGCCCAAACCCCCGCCTCCCTCTCAAGCTCTCCCAGCTCCAAGGCAGCCAGGTGCCCCATGTTCAGGGACAAGGCATAATCCCCCCTCAGGGGTAATTTCTAATCTATCTAAAATTGCCGGAGGAACTTGAGCATTAATGGGAAAGGAACTTACAAGTCTCCACCCAGGAACATTACCCTTAATTCACGTGGGCCTTATTCCTTATTACTCCACTAAGTGTATAAGATATACTTCCGCCCCTATGCCCACGCCTCTCCTTTACTATTCGTACGCCTCTGCTAGTATGCCCTAGCGCCTTGCCCTTTGCCCCTTCCAAGCCCCTCGTGCTGGCAGACGACTCTCTCACAGCCCCCCGCCCTCACCCCTCACCCACCACCCAGACCATCCCCCCCCAGCCAACCACCGCCCATGCCACCCGGCCACCCGGCCACCCGGCCACCACCAACCCATTGTCACCATCATCCCATTGTACTCTGTCGCCATTGTACCAACCATTGTTCTCTCAACTTCCTCCCGGGGCTTCTAACCGCCACGGCCCCCTCCCTCCCTTCTACCCCCCCATACCCTGCTCCGGCTCAACACACCACTGACCATACCATTAACACACCCCCGCGCCCATGCCTCTCGATTACCATCTCGTGGCTCCTCGTGGCTCTTCCTAGCTCCACCTGGCATTCCGTCCACGGTTCCACCCACGGCCGTCGCTATTACCCATTTCGTGTTTGTCGCAATCCATTGTTGTCACCGTCTGTTACCACCAGCGACAACGCCAGTGCACACGACTCTGCCCTGGCCCTAACACTTGGGATGAACTGTCAGACTCCACAACTGTACCTTCTGTCCGCCTGATCTAAGTGTGTGCTGTCATACCAGGGCCGCAGTAGCCACGCAAGTCGACGCTGTTGGCTTGCGTTAACCTGAGGCAGTATTTGCTCATTTCCGTGGGCACTCACCACTCACCAGGATGAACACGTCAACAATCCACGCCATTCCAACAGAAGACGCCACACACACTCACCCATGAATCACCCGTCGGCGCTCGACTCACCGACTCACCGCTCATACCCCGCACACCCTTCATGGCTTTGATTGCTTCTCCTTTGTCGTCCAAACCCCACTTTCAAACGTGACTCCTCTGCTCATTGATCTCACTGGTCACAGACCGCTTGTCGTCGTTGCCGAACCGACTATCGCAATTGATGCGATCGTGCTAAATGCTCGAAGGTTCGGGATGCGGGATGCGAAGTAGCGGACAAGGTACGGCACAGCTATGGTCGCGCGCGTGCGACGAGCGCACGCGTCCTCCAGCTTGCGTCGTTAATTCGTGCGAAAACTCAGGTATCACGTCCCATGTGCAGGTGCTCGTTACCCATCACGGGGCGCTGTCACTCCTTTCTGCCACTGTGTCACTGCCACGGAAGCCACCCCGAATCTGTATCGGCCACTATCGTCTGCACACAGCGAAACAGTACATTAGGGCCCAATCGAGTATATCTCCCTGCTTCACAAGTGTGGGCACGTCACGTTCGTTGCAAGTTGCAGTAGGAACGCGAGAAATGGCGCGCGAGGTAGGTCAGTGCCACACCATCCTCGTCTTGAGCTGCAAACAAAGTCTTTTTGTTGCAACTTGGCACGACGACCCCTTGGCATTGACCTCGCGATTTGGCCCCGCTATTCGGTCAGCGGTAGGCTTCTCACCTCGAAAACCCAAGATCGAGGATGGATGATCGAGTTTGCTCCGCGCAGCCATGCGTACAGGACAACACTGCAAACGCCATGCGCGGGGAAACCTCACTCTCCTCACATCCACCTGACCCATTCTCCTGGAATCGATGCCTGTCAACCTCAAGAGGTCTCGGTGCAACCATTCAGGACCCAAGCCACGTCCTGGGTGAAATGGTCGTATGTCGCGTGAACCATGCATTACACAAAGCAAACCAAAATTTACCCTGAAGGATAAGCATCGGGATTCTCCTTGGGCGGGCAGGGCTGCGCTACTCTGGGTGATCCAATTGCCCTGAGATTACTGCAATGCATTGGACCCTGAACTTGTGCGTGGTTTGACCCGTTTTGACCGGTTTGACGGCCCGAAAAGTTCTATTGTCCTCTGAAACCCGTGCCTAAATTGTTGAGAGACTAACGCAATGGCCCAGCATTGCCTCTCATTCGCGATTAACTACCTGCGAGGCATGGTGGATGCTGGATGAGGGTAAGCCCTCCCGTCCTGGTAGCACCGTGCTTGATCACATAGGATTTAATGCGCGACTTGCGACAGGCTGCGAACGTGGTTAGTGGATGAGGAATGACGATAAGGATATGAGTTCGACGTGGCGTAAGGACCGGACGGTTGTGGCGGTGAAACCTTCGAATCCACTAAGGGCGTTGATACAGTCAGCTCCTCGAGCGACACCACTACACCAGTAACCGGACAAAGAGTGGGACGCCTCAAGAAGCTATCGAAGTCGTTCCACGAGCCTTCGGCACGGGCCAACCAAGCGAGTCTGCAACCGCGATTACATTACTCGAGTGTGATCCGAGCTGTACCCACAATACCCGCCATCAGCTTCCGCGCAATGCCGCCTGATCCGTCTCACAATCACAACAACAACGTTAACGGTGGAGCGTATCCATGCATCGAGCTCCACAGCGATGCACGTACCGCCACCCGGTGCCGTCCTCGGCATTAATCATCTTCCGGCGTTTGATTGGGCTGCGACATGCGGCGCGCGACGCTGAGGCACAGAGGCACACGGCCAGCCGACACACGACAGCGCCATTAGTGCAACTGATGCGGAACGCCTGGATGTCGTAGCATGGTTTCCGACTCCACTGTGACGGCCGCGCGTCATGTGTCACTGGACGTCACTGACGGGACTGGGACCTGGCATGCCTGGCATGCCTGACAGAAATGATCAGGGGACGGGCACGCTTGAGCAAGCTCGAGCGCCACCTCTCAGCCCCATGAAACTGCCCGAGCTTCCCGACAGATCCGAGCTCGAAACCAAATCTGTGCAACACAACGGCCCGTATCGTGTCTCATACGTCTCAGCATCCCGGGCCATCCGCGACGGAGTTTCGCCCAGCATCCACGCACGGATGCCGCGGCCCCACGACACTCCGTAGCTGTGTCGGCCAATACAATCCGGCGGATACCAGAATGGTTTCGGTATGAAGGACCGTGCGCGTCGCAGCAGTGAAACGTATTTCGAATGACGAACGGTACTATCCATAGCCATTATCGAACTATCAGAATTCCTTGACCCATAGCCAACGGGAGTGTTGGTCTTTGTGCTCGCGGCGGAAGAGCGGGGTACGATCGCAGGAGCCGGCGGTTGGTTTGTCGCCAATCGAATGAAACAATGTTTCGAACTCGACTGGGACGCTACGTCATAGCAGCGACAGCAAGTCCGTCGCTCCATGTGTTCTCACCCTCGCTGTTGTGGTCATCCATGTGACTGTTTGCATGCTGGTCTTCGTTGCCATGCTCCGGGTCGTTCCGCGAGCGGCGGGACCGTGCGGTATGGTGAGAGCGGTGCGAGTGCGTCGAGTGGTGCGAGTTGGTCCGCCGCAAATCCGTGACCGTCGTGAGTGGGGCGTCTGATGCTCCCGACTCAGACCCAGAGTCAAGCAATCTGTGGGCTTTGGGCAGTGCGCCGAACAGATAGACGGCAAGGACGAACCAGGTGATTCCCACTGCTGTGCCCATCATCTCGGTCGAGGAAAGGTGCTCTGCCAGAGGCATGAGCATGAGCGCAAGGGCGCCGCAGACGGCAACTGCGAAACGAACAACCTGTCACGAGTCAGCATACCACGGGTTGTTCACACGTGAAATCCACGACTTCACACGGCTATCGGCGCGCCGCTATCGTGAAAGCCACCCCAACATTTCGGCCACTCGCTGCGGCTGCTCGGACCTCCTACCATTGCGGTTCCATTGTGTCACGGCCGCCGATGTATGGATGTGCAACCATAGCGATCGACAACGTGACGCCCGCAGTCGTGCCGTGGACATGGACGGAGCATCACGGGTGACCGGGGATGTGACCCGCCTTGCGCCGCAAAGCGAAAGTTGTCACACTGGCGACGATCCATGAATTCCAACCTACACTCGACATCCGTTGTGGGTTGCCGATAATCCATGGTCATTGCCCCGTTGATTCCCAAACACACGTACACGGCCGCGTAGTCGTCACAGTCCGCCGTGGATGGGTATGGCACCGCCTCCACGGCCTCGGACACAGCCACACCGGTCGCCGCGGACGGGCCCCCATCACGGCCTCCGTAGCGCAAGCGCTGGATATCCACCGCGGCCCGTCTACACCCGAGATAACCAACACAATCACCAATTTCGGGCATCACGAACGTCAACACCCCGTCCGGAACGGTCGTGACGCATACCAGAACACCGATCGGCGACAGACAATGGAGACTGGGGATCGCGGGTTGTAACTGGTGCTGCCGTGCCTCCCGTGCCGTACGGCCGGCGAATTTTGGCGGCCGCGGACATATTTCAGCCAGGCCCGGCACGCGACCTGCAGGTCCATCGGCCCTGCACTGAAGTCGTAATCGCGCCCATACGCCTATAATCGCCGCAGCCCAAACCTGAGAGAACAATAGAAACTCAAGAACAACGAGGTTTGAACGCCGACACCGAGCTTCAGCACTCGGGCACCCGGGCCGGATCGGCCTCATTCTCGGCCCCGGGGTCCCAGATACCAAATGCGATACCAAATGCTGAATCCCGATCCCGTCCTGTTCCGCCCCTGATCCGACCACACGTGGGGTGGCGGTGACTCACCCTTGGGATGCGAGCCGCGTTCCATGGATCAAGCTCGCCATGCAGCATGTCGATGAGGACAAGGAAGAAGAGCGCAAAACCGAGGCCGCAGCCCCAGAACCTGTCTGTGAGTACAACGCAATTTTCGTATGCTCGGCAAGGTACGGAGTCAAGCACAATGGAGCACCAAAGACCGAAGAACGTAAAGTCGTCACAAACCCTTCCGCGGGAGTACTCACCACTTGATGCCTATGAGGGCGGGGGCGTCATCGATGTTCTCGATTCTGAGCATCTTGCCGGCAGCAGCGGAGGCGAGGACAAGCGAGGCACACAGGGGCCAGTGGAAACTGTGGTTAGTCGAATGGATGGTCACGAGGACGAGGGCGAGTCCAGAGGTGTCACAAACTCCCAGCAGCCTGGGTACGACGCCCACAGCTGCGCTGGTCGCGAGGTCGACACTGGTTGAACGACGAGGACACTAGTACGGCAACAAGCCCGGCTATGGAAGTCACGGGGACACATCATGACCTTAATTGGCAAGTGGGAGGCGTCGCCAGCCCGCGCGCGCTCGACTCACAAGTTGAACAGGATGCCCGTGAGCCAAGAGCGGCGCAGCGCATGCTCGTATCTGAAATAGATTAGCCACTTTCATCCAATTTGTCACTTGGAAATCGATGACGGCGCACCGAATGATATGTTTGTCAGACGGAAGAGTGTACCTGCGGAAATGGTCAGCCGTCTGCCGTCTCGATGGATTGCCCCCACGAACATGTAATTGATTGCCCAGGCTACCATGAGACCTAGCACTGCTTTGCCAAATATTCGGCTCGCGCCAAACTCGCCTGGCGTGGCGATGTACAGCAGGCCAGCAACGAGCTCACCGAGCTGATGTTAGCGCTACGATCATTGTTCATGTCAGTTAGCGCTGACTCACAACCAGGACAACGAAGGCGCCACTCCGGTCGACAGAGTGTTCGATGTTGATAGCTGGAGTCAGTCTCCACTTGCAGTAGCCGACGATCATCGTTCTGGCTCGAATGCAGATGTTTTCCTGGACGAGACCACAGGCGAGACCGTTCCCCAATCCGCATTGTTCTCAACGCTCCCTCTGACGCTTCGTTGCGACATCTGGGCATTTTTTGTTCTCTTTCCGACCTCTCTCGAACTGATCGCCAATTGCCATTTCTTCCTCCTTTCTGCGTCCTTTTCCCTCTTGACAACTCACCTGGAAGCCGAAGATTGGGCGGCAGGGTGACCATACGGAAAAGGGACACCCTTGTATCAGGCGCTTGCGAGGCATCTAGCTGCCCCGACGCAATTCGCGCCTTGATTTCGCGCCCACGCTTGAAGGTAGCCCATCGCCCATAAATGTTGTAGACCAACATGTCCATCCGCATGAGATCGAGAGCGATACCTGTGGCCGCGCAGGCAATTTGTGCCCGGCGCGAGGTAACCCAAATCAGGGGCTGGTGTAAGTCATCTGTAAGATTGCTGAGATAATGTGACTGAGATCATGGCTGCTGACAGACGGCATGGGGACACAGTGAGAAGGTTAGGCCATACGCGACTATTGCCGTCCCAAGTCCACGTCCCGTTCAAGTCTCTCCGCCGTCCACGGTGGTGTGCCCTTGAGTACCGATGGGCCGCATCAGGGATAAAAACGTAGCGGCCAGAGTCGGTAGGACCGTAAAGCTGATGGTAGTTCGAATACTCACGAGATACGCGAACATTGGGATCATTGTCGCTATGCCTGAAAGGAACTGCGCGATCCGGAAGTCGGGAAGCCACCAGGCATAGAGGAAAAGTACCACCACAACCCATCAGCCTCCTCCTCGTCGCAGGACCTACCTCGGGTGAGCTTGATGATGAGCCAGAACGCCGCGGCGGCATGAACAGGTGTGTTACCGGTATACCCTGTCGTCGCGCCCCCATGTGCTCCCGTCGCGCCCCCATGCGCTGTCTCGCCTGCACTCGCCGCCGCCTCGCTGAACACCCCGCTCGCAAGAGCACGGCCTGCGATACCAGCTCCGCCTAGGAGCCACCGTGCCGCCGCGGAACCTGCCTGCTCGCCGCCCGCCTCGGCGGTGAGGGGATCCGCCACGATCTCGCCGGGGTGAAGCGGGATAGCGGAGGCATTTGCCGTGTACCCCAGGATGCAGGCCATGCCGATGAGGATCCAGCAGCGGTGGACGAGCTTGTGTTAGCGGGCGATGTTGAAGGTTGATCCAGGAAAACCTCACGTCGTCAGTGCCTGAGACATTGGAGTAGCGGCGCGCCTCCTCCCAGATACTCCAGGAGGGCCAGAAGGTGAGTATGAAGCGAAGGACACTGAGCCCGTTGGGCTCCTCTGTACGTTAGTGGGGCCGACTACTCGGCCGCGACTCACCGACGGCGGCTTCGGCTGGGTGTCAGCATGGATTCTGGCAGCTGTGATAAACACAGCCATCCTCGCCGTCCATAAACGTCCCCGACACTCCCGTCAACCATTGAACCAGACTTACCGAGTTGGTGTACGACACCGACGTAGAGTAGATCGAAGAACAGCTCGATGCGGGGCGACTCGCGCGGGCTCTGCTCGCGGTAGAGCTTGCCTCCTGCGATCCACTGATGTCAATTCAACGCCGTGAGTGGGTTAGAACACGGCGTGACCGCGACAGACAGTGCGGGTAGTCACCCAAGGGCACGGACGCACCTGTCGGACTGTTGGGGGGTGGATGAGATCTCTGACCCTGGTCGAGCGCTTCAAACCCGCGTTCTCGTGGAGGACGAGATTACTCGACGCCCCGTACCGCTGGTGCTCCTCCATATCGTCGTGGGATGCCATGGTGGTAGAATTGTGAGATGGCGATGGATAGACAGCTGGAAGTCGGCCGATGCTGATATAGTCAGCCAGTCCGCTGTGAACGATGCCAAGCAATTGCAAAGATGCAAAGGTGCTGAGAGGATGTGAGTGCCGCCCGAGTAAATGATGTTGCTGGAAATGATGGTTCCGAGAATAGATGAGATTGGCCCCAATTGCGAGTCTAGACCGATTTCCACAGGCACCAAGTCTTCGATTGCCCGATAGTTACCCAAAGAGGCAACCAGTTCATCACATGCTCGTCACCGTCTGCGGGATCGTGCGGTAACCCCGTTGTATCCACTCTCTGATCTCTGAGCTGGTCGAGCCGGATTGCAGACGTTGATGGAAGTCCCGGTGTTGACATTGGTGCTGGAAAGGTCGAATACGAGGGTTGTCACCGGTCGCTGCACCAGCCGCGCCGTCGACGCATTCCGCAGACTTCCCTGCTCAACCTTGCTCCATGGCGTCGCCTACCATGACGCTCGCGGCTGCGGATCGTGTCGCAGCCGGCGAGACGCCAAGGCACCCGATTCGTCTACAGGAACTAGTAGAGGCGAAACTTGAAACGACAGACTTCGGAGATACATACGCAGACCACATGTTTCGCAGTGGTGGAGGGAGCGGCGGCGTGGTTTTCACTGAGGCCGCACATTCATCGTAATGGGGGGCGAGCCAACTTGCCCATGCTGACAAACACATTCGAGTCGACAAGCATCCTCCACCGATAGCGCAGGCCGTTGGCACTCTGTGGTCTTACCGTTGGCACTCTGTGGTCTTAACGAGGCGTTGAATGCTACAACCACACTCCCCAAGCTCCCCAGTCCCCAAGGCGAGGTTGGACCTCCACCCGGCTGCCACGTGCCCTCGGCTCCGGATATCGGCCCGGTGCCGCCGATTCGCCGACCTCCACCTGATACTGGAGGATCGAGCCACAGTTCTGTGATGATGCAAATGATGATGCCAACGTTGCCCATCTCCCTGGGTTCGTCATGCCCACCAAAGTCGCGTTCACATGCTGCGCCCACATGCTACCAGCACAACCCTCCACATCAGCAGTGACCTCCACCCTCCGACTGATATATTTACACTTCTTACCTCCAGCCCTTCCCTTCGCCAACTTCTCTAACTCAGATCTAGAACCGTCAGAACCGTCATCATGCCCGCTACTAAGCAGACTGTCGCTTTCGACCCCAAGGACATGCTCGTGAGTTTGAATCAGACTCACCGTTCATCGCTAACAGGCAGTACCGCAACCTCGGAGACTCGGGACTCGTGCGTGCCCTGCTCGCGGAGATACTGACAGACAGCGCGTCCCTGTCTTTTCGTACGGTGGATGGCTGACGTGAGTCACGGAAGGGCTGAGGATAGCGTTGAGGCTGGGGACGCCATAGTCGATTGCGCATCGCAAGCCCCTCACTTCTGTTCCCCCGCCCAGCCAGTTAGCCTCAGCTGACACCAGCGTCGGCGCAACCCAGAAGGGCGACATTGTCAAGGAACTCATGCAAAAGGCCTTCGACCTTGGCATCAACATGTTTGACGTGAGTGAAGCAGTCGAGGACATACGGCCATCGCAGTCAAAGTCGGAGATAGCCGCCGGCTAGTTGTCCTCCCGGCCGGATGTTGCAGGCGTTCGCGCCTGGGCCACAAATGTGGGCCTCAGCTTGGCTTCGAGCCCGACGGTCTATGATCTACATCACTGGGTTGTCTCTCGCCCACGTCGTTGTGCGCAGGCGATGGCACTGGCATTGATATGAAATGTAGCGGCTGACGACAGAACGCCGAGGGCTACGCTGCGGGCGAGAGTGAGGTTGAGATGGGCCGCGTGATCAATGAGCTCGGCTGGGACCGCCGAGACATTATTGTATCGACCAAGATCTTCTTCGGCACAGCCAGGAAGGAGACGCACAACACGCGCGGTCTGAGCCGGAAGCACATTATCGAAGGCGCGCTGCACTCGCTTGAGCGCCTCGGCCTCGACTACGGTAAGCCCGCCTCTCTTTCCCCACTGACCGCAGTCGACGTTATCTTCGCTCACCGCCCCGACATTACCACTCCGATGGAGGAGATTGTGCGCGCGTTCAACTGGCTCATCGACAACAACAAGGCCTTCTACTGGGGCACGTCGGAGTGGACAGCGGGCCAGATCATCCAGGCCAAGGAGATTGCGCGCCGCCTCAACCTCATCGGCCCAACTTGCGAGCAGCCGCACTACTCGATGCTGCACCGCGAGCGCTTCGAGGTCGAGTACAAGGACGTGTTTGGTCGCGAGGGCCTCGGCAGCACCATCTGGTCGCCGCTCGACTCGGGCGTCCTGACTGGCAAGTACAACGACGGTATTCCCGAGGACTCGCGCTTCGCCACCAACAAGGCCTTCTTCAGCAACACCGTCAAGGAGCTCCAGTCGGAGGAGGGCAAGGCCAAGATCGAGAAGGTCAGGAAGTTGACCAAGGTCGCCGAGTCGATCGGGGCCTCCATGACAAACCTTGCGCTCGCGTGGACTCTGCTCAACCCCAATGTCTCGACGTGTATCGTAAGTGCCGACGAGCAATAGGTCCAAGCTCACCCCAGCTCGGCGCTACCAAGCCCCAGCAGCTTGAGGAGAACGTCAAGGCGCTGGACGTGTACAAGACCCTGCTTGACAAGCCCGATGTGCGCGCCGAGATCGACAAGATCCTCGACAACAAGCCCAAGCTCCCTGAGAGCTACGGTCGTCGTAACGCCGCCGGTGAGCTCGCTTAAGTGCTAGAGTGGAGGAAGAGAGGGCGACGGAGGGATGTGCCGTGCGCGGGGGGGAGAAAATGGCTGCGTATGCGCCGCTGCTCGTAGGGTATTGACAGACCTATAGATGTTGGCGTTGACTACCACCCGCCCCGTCGTCGCGCGCGCCTATAACGCCTCAATGGAGTTGGAACCTGTAGATTTCCTGGATGCAGTTTGTAGCCACGACTGTTATTTACAAGTGGTTCGATACTCTGGGACTAGCAACTAACGCTGGTCGGACACATAATACAAATACATACGCCTAAGACTACAACGACTCAGTTCTTAAGTCTTACACAAAGCTTGGCGTGAACGCAAAGTCTTTGAGAACAAATGTCATTGCTATGGAATTTGGATGATCTAACGGTATTCCTACTCTTCTTGGTCTATGTCTCAAGCTATGCGGAGCCGCCATTCGACATCGCGGCCTTCTGTGCCTCGCGCTCGGCGTACACCTTCTCGCTAATGTCGATCTCCGTCGGTGTCTTGCGACGCGCAAAGACGTGGAAATGCGCGTAGCCCGGCACGGACTGGAGACGCTATTGTCAGCACCGCACCGCCAGGAGCACTCACAGGAGGGTTGACAAACCAGATCGTCTCCCAGCCGCGCTCGTCCCACAGCCCGCGCACCATGTTGCTGATCTCATGCCCACCGACAGCCTCGTACGTCACGCCAGCCCAGCGGCGCAGCTCGGCGCCAGCGTACTCCACGTCCACGCCGTACCACCCGCCCTCGCCTGCGGAGGAGGGGCCAGCGCGGCCGGACGGCTCCGGTTTCTCTTGCTCTCCATTGGTCTCCGGCGCGGGCGTGGGCAGTTGCTCCACTCGCTGCGCTGGGGGAAAGGCGGGAATCACGCCGGTAAACCCGCCCATGCCTTCGGCCTCGATCTTCTCCCATGCCTCGCGGTCGTAGTTGACCAAGACGGGGTGGGCGATGGGGACCTGCCGTCAATATTGGGACCACACTATTCCTCACCCTCGACCAGAGGCAGTAATGCCTGACGCCGTACGGAACGCAGTACGGCCAGTCGTTCGGCAGGAGGGCGTACTTGTCGTGGTCGAGCCCAGCTTTGGGATCGTACTTGAGGAACACATCCGGCTCGTCCTCGTCGTCCGAGTCAACCGCGTCGTCGGCGGCACTCCTGCTCGACCTGCTTCCGGGGCTGCTCGCGTCGCTGGCAGCGCGTTCCCGCGCCTCGCGCCGCTTACTCCGCTCCAGCCTCCGGTTCACCTTGGGCAGTACGCTGTCGAGGCTGACGTACGCGACTGAGCTGGGTGTGCTTGCTCCGCTCCTGGCCGGCGAGGTCGGGGCAGTCGCCACACGCGAGCAGCCGGCCGTCGCGGCCGTCGAGATGGTTCCAGCCTCCGCCGTCGGGGGCGCGAGTCCAGCAAGGAAGCTGCCTGAGACCGGGGAGTGGGGTTGTGAGCCCCGAGCCAGGGCGTGTGCAGCGACGGCGGCGGCACCGGCACCAGCTTCGGACGAGACCACACGCCGATGCTTGGCCGGCGTGTTCGACTCCTCCTTCCGCGCCCGGGGGCGTGTCGACGGCGTGAGATCAACCTCGGGGTGGCTCATCGCGGTACGCTGGTCGTATGTAGGCTCGGGCTCGACGGTGTTGCCGTACCGGTTCTTATGTGCCTCTCCCCACGGAAGGCGCGCGTTGATGAGGTAGTTCTCTGACGAGCCCCAGCGTTCCCTCTGGCCCCTCATCCACTCCTCGTACCGCTGCTGAAGCTGCTTGTTGCGCGAGAGATGGTCAAGTTCGCCCGATTCTGGGAATCAGCACGTCAACTGGCAGAACACTCACTGATGACGTCCTTGAGCTCGCCCCATGTGAACAGGCGCGGCTGGGCGTCGAGTTCCGCCTGCGTTGGGACCCCGCCGATGAAGTCGGGCAGCTCGAACGCCTCAGGCCCAGGATACCGGGTGTCATCGCACCACACGATCTGGGCTGAACTGGACATGGCTTGAGTGGGTAGCGGAACGCGTATGGCTACGTTACAGACGAACAAACTTGAGGTGAGGTGGGTAACGATGAAATTGAGCACAGTGTTGCTGCTAGATAGTCACACCAAGACGAGAAGGGAAGGCAAACGTGGGCGATGCCATTCCGCAGTCCGCCAACGAGGGCTGCGGGCAAGAATCTACGGTTCACTTGCGCAGAATGCGGGGTGGAAAGCAGCTCAGTTTAGACGTGGGACGGCGGAATTGGTGGGACCGACCTGGGCGATCTCGGCGTGGTCGGCGATTTGTGGAGCTACAGGGCACGTGCAGTGCTGAATCGGCATGTTCCCCGAGATGCAGCCACATCTGTCCACAGCTTACATCAGCGTTAGTCACCGCCAGTTGCACCAGGGAGTAGTGTGCAGCAGAGTGCGTCAGCAGTCGAGAGTCAGGAGTGAGAGTGATTATCCGAAATAGCATAGTGCCGACTCAGACGGTACCATCGGGCGGCCTGTAGATCCACTGACACTTGTGACCCCGCACCCACCCCATACCCTCCCACATATGTTGGCTAGCGTCGTTGGTGACTTCAACATGGCAGTAGGATCTCAGGCCCACATCCGCACACTTTGACAGTCGGTCTGCGACAACTACCTTTGCGAGACCGCGCCGCCGATACTCCGGCATGGTGTAGAGCGCTCCGGTCGATCCATCCGCCAAAGTCAGGACCCAGGACACAGGCAATGCAGTGACTCCAGGTCTGCTCAGTGGACGGAGCACGGACGTATCGTCAAGCCGTGACTTGTAGAAATCCAGGCCGCGATACCCGCTCTTCTCATGTATCTGGTGTCAGGGTGTCCGGCGTTCAGAACTCACCAGGACCTCGTCCCCTGGTCTCCCTTTGTCAAGTACGAGGCCGCGAAGGTCTGCGCCCTCCGCGTCAACCCCACTCCCTCCAACGGGCGAGAGGAAAGTCGTACACACCGTATGGTGTGGGCCGCCAACTACTTCGTCGCGCAGTCGTTCGGCCCAGAACTCGTGGACGGCGCCGAGTCGGTACGGGTGCTGTTGGAGGATGCGCTCCATCACACTGCTGACCATCTGCTGTCCACGAGCGAGGTCTTCAGGGGAAGGTGACGGAGAGGCTTCGAGGGTGTGAAACAGACGCATCTGGCGCGCGGCATTTGGCAAAATTACCACGGCCATCCATTCCTCTGGAGGATGGGTGTTGGGCGGAAAGGTCGCAGTGATCTCTTTCAGAGTTGGGTTGCTCAGGATGGAGCCGACAAGGGATATGGAGCTGGGGAGGAGAGCCTCTAGTGTTGGAAGAAGTACTGCGGGGTCGTGGACGTACACCCTTGGCGTTTGGGCCATGGCTATGCCCAGCACGTCAAGACAAGATGACAACTTGCGAGCTCGCGAGATAGAGGAGTTGAATTGTAGAGGACTGTTGGTTGCCGAGGTGTCAGTTCATGATTGCCGAGACACGTGTAGACGGACTTTGCCCTGATCTCCATGGAGATGCAAAGGATTGTGGATGTTTGTCCAAGAATCACGAGGATGTTCGCCCTCTTCGTTTGCGCTTGCACACTTCATGGGTCTATCTATGTCCCTGGTCTGTACATATCACTGGTCTGGCAATTCTCTACATCGAGGGCTTCGGATCGGACGTTGGCTCGGCAGTAGCAAGCGCAGCGGGAGGTGGCGGGACTGGTGGAGATGTTGTGTCTGATTCGGGCTCCGCAGCTGGCTGAGCAGGGGCGTGGTCTGTCGCCATCGCCTCCGGCTGGGGAGCAGGGGCAGGGCCTGCCGCCGTCGCCGCCGGGTGGGAAGCAGGGGCAGGTTCTGTCGTCGTCGCCGCAGGGTGGAGAGCAGGGGCGAGGTCTGTCGCCGTCGCCGCCGGAACGGTAGACTGCTCCACGGGCGGTGGGTTTGAGACCATAGCTGGTGTGCTGGTCGCGTAGGGGCTATCGCGTAACAGTGCGGCGCCCATTTGATCCTTGGTCACGACGTCGAAGTGTCCTGGCCTGGTGTCAGCTGATAAGTGAGGAAACCTAGCTCACCTGTACAGCAGCGTCAGAGGGCGGCTTTCGTCAGCACCTGCTGACTCCCCGAACTCGACCCAGTTGATGACATCGCTGCTGTTGACTTCCGACCTGTCGAGGTACGCTACGCGGACGGGAATGGCGAGCGCAGCCGCGAGGGCCATGATCTGCGCGTGGTCCGCCTCCTTGCCACACGGCTCAACCTCTTCGCGACAGAATTGCTCCGGCGTGACCGGCTCAAGCGTACTTGGCGAGAAGAGGAATGGAGCAAAGTCATTGGGGTGGGTGCGGATGTATGCACCAGTCATGAGACGCAGAGCCTGCGCGTTAGCGAGACAGGTAGCGCCGTGGAAACCTACCACAACGATCGAGTTGCTCTTCTCGGGGTCCTGCAGCACCTCGAGAAGATTGTACTCAGTTGGATTGCGGCCAGACGGAGGGTCAACAAAGGTTGAGATGACTGAAACGAAAGGCTCGATGAACTCGTTCACCTGATGTCAGCCAATCTTAGTACTGCGGCCCGAGTCGGAAGGACGCACCAAGTCTTGCTGGAACCCCACGTTCGCCATCAGCGGAATGGTGTCGTGGATGGCATGCAGTGCCTTCGCTGCATCCTCACCTGGCGAGGGAGCGTACAGGATACGAAGAAGGTAGGCGAGTGTGAAGGCTGAGTATGGTCAGCATCCGCCTTCCTCACCGTATTCGCGCCCCAACTCACAGCGGTAGAAGCAGTCGCCGTCGCCTCGAGCACGCCAGACTTGGTCCCAGCCGTTCTGCCCTAGCCACTCAAGCTTCCGTAGGACCTGTGGCGAGCCGCGAAGATACTCTCCCTTAATAGCTAATAGGTGGACTGGACCCGTGATAAGTGGCTGCGGTGGTCAGTGCCAAGTCGGCGATCGGCGGTGCTGCGCAGCCAGGTCGGGCTCGGTGACACAGCAAGCGAAGCTGACAAAATAGGCCTCGGCTGTGCGGCACGACTACGTGGCCATCTCCACCCAGCAGATTCACCAAGGTGAGGGTGTGGGGATCGCTACCTTCCTCGAGGTCATGCAGCCCGCCTCCGCAGTCCGAAACGAGCCAGCCACATGAATCTCCATCCAGGGGCCACCAACGTACCCCACGTTGCGGTACTCACCTGGTTCATCACGTCGACGTCCATGCCGTCCATGAGACGCATGATCTCCTGGTCGGTCAACGTCGACAGGTCTGTGTTCTCGTCAATCTGGCGTTCGTACTGCATACCGGCGGTGGCGGCAGCGAAAGCGGAGGCAGCAAAGTCGGACCGAGGCTGAGGTGACTGTGATGTGCGGGTGCCCGGCGTCGAGCTACGACCGCCTGCAGGAGGGGATGTAGGGTTACCTGATGGCAGGCGTGGCGAGTTACCTGTGCCGCTGGATGGGGGCTTGGACGAGGGCTTGGGCTTGGGCTTTGGCGATGCGGGGCGCGACGGTTCGGTCGACGAGGCCGAGTTGCTGTCGCGCTTGCCGAAGCCGATCTTTGTGAAGAAGCGAACCAGTTTGGTGAGCGCCGGAATCGGCTTGTATGAGATGCGCGATGGATCGATGGATCGAAGGATCGAGTGTGATGGATAAGTGAATGAAGAGACAAAGGGGTGTATGTACAGTCGATGTGATTATGGATCGATGGACAGGCAGGGAAGGCAGGACTCATCCCCCGCAGCCGGTGCCTGAAGGAGGTTTCATTGGGTGGCAAATAAAAATGGCTTGAGACGCGTGTGCCTCGGCCATGAGCCACGTGGAAAGCCTAGTTGCCGTGAATGATTGCCGCTTGTGATTGCAGCAGCTAAACATTAGTTGTCAATCTTTGCTCAATTGCTCAATTACTTAGCTCTCACTCAGCGTCGACAATGGCGACGGCAGCAACAGCGACTTCAACTGCGACATTGTTCACTCTCCCGCCTCATCTGCGTGAGAACATAGCCGCCCTCGTCGCCGCCGACATCACGCCGACCACGCTTCAAACGCAACTGCGGGAGGCACTCGCCAGCGCGGATGTTGAAGAGCTGGAAGAACCATACGAGCCCGAGGGCAAGGATGGCCAGGGGGAGAAGAAAGAGGGGACTGGAAATGGGGAGGAGAAAAATCAAAAGTCGAGCGACGTCGCGGCATCGGAGCGTTCGCGCCCGCCTCAGCCCAAGCCTCCCACAATAGACGGCGACGTCCTCGACGCCCTAGCCGTATGGGCTGCCTCTGAACGCGATGCGCTCGTCTCAGCCGGTCTTGGTACGTGTTGGCAACGTCAGTGGTGCCCCTGACCCCAGATCCCGCCGACTTCAGCTTCATCGGGCTTCTGGCCGGGACAGAAGTGTATCTCCCTCCCCGACAGCGGGCGTTGGCAGCAGCAGCTGACAAGGCACTCGCAGACAAGGAGAAGGTGGGTGTAGGTGGTCGCTAATAGCTCACCACAGGCCAACCCATATCTACCTACGTACATGTCTCCGACGCCGCCGTCTCTGGGATCGGAGTATCGCCAGCTCACGCGGCAACTTGCCACTGTGGTCAACGTCCTTTTCTCCGTCTTTGGCGTCGGCGGAGGAGTGTACGTCGTCGCAAAGAACGCGGGATGGACACGCGAGGCATCCATCCTCCTCGCCATTCTTGCCGGTATCGTCGTTGGCATTGCCGATGTGGGGTTGATTTGGATCTTCAAATTCCGCCTCCAGAAGGAGCGCAAAGAGGTTGCGCAGCGGCGTGTGCGCATGAACAGGGGCAGTGCGGCTATCCCGGGCAGTGCCAAGGCCATCACTGAGGATGGCGAAGGCGATGACACGGGGGGAGCCACAGCGGGGGAAGAGTTTGAGGGTTCAACGGTCTCGTCCGCTACAGAGGGTCGTACGCTCCGCCTGCGCCGTAAACCTCTCGAGCCCCAGAAGCAATAGACTTGCATGGTGGTAGTGGTAATGTTGTATGCAGGGTATAAAGCTACAGTGGCCGAGACTCTACGGGAAAGTGTCCGGTGTGGGTTTGGGGTACATATGTGGTCGATCCCATCCGTTATGAGACGCAGTGGTTGTTGTCGCGCTGGCTTCTGGCGGCGGTGGTGCTCCCACACTGCCGCCACTCCCTTCTGAAGGACTGGACGAGTGTCGGCGAGGCTTGTAAATGAGGACGATGATGAGGCCGACAATAATTAAGATCAACAGCAGAATGCACCTCCGCTTGCCTGTGTTGCTCTGGTATCGCTTGGCGACGTGCAACTCTTCCACGGCATCTTGCATCTGCTTGGCCGTCTGCTGGACGTTGTACTCGACAGAATCGAGGACGGTGCCTTGCTCGACAACAAGGTTGCCGAGGTCGCGGAACAGGTCAGCAAGCTCGGAGATGGAGGAGGCGATCTGGGTGATTTCGTGCGTGCGTTGCTCGATATCGATAGCGACACCGCTCTGTGTTTGTGATTGTAGCTGTGTGCGAGACTGTGTTCGTCAGTACTTCCTCGCCGTGACCGCTCGGCTCAAGGCACTCAGGACTCACAACCTCCTCGTCCTCGGCCAACGCGTCGTAGGAATCTGGACCGCGCAGGGTGATCGCACCGCTCGCCGCCAACAGGTCTTTGTTCTTGATAGAATGTCCCTGCAGTTCTGCCATTAGCGCCGCTCCTCAAAGATGTCCAACACTCACTTTGCATGTACACGCGCTGCTTGGTGCGAAAGTGCCCGGACGACTCCTGGATCTTCTGTGCCAGTCCGCGCTGTACATTCTTCGCGGTGACTTTCTCAGCCCGCACCGCCCCTCGTGATGGCGCAATCGATGCCACGAGGTTGGATGCCTTGTGAAAGTCCTTGCAAGTCAGCTCGGTGCACTCGGCTTTGGCGCATCATTTCGAGACACTCCCTTCTGCGCCACTTTCGCTACGAGAGGAGCGCCTCATCCTTACTGCCAAGTCGTTCAACCAACTCCTGGCCACGCCCCTCCTCGACACTCGTTGAGAGAGGTCCTCCTGCCAAGGAGACGCCATAATCGTCGATTCTTCCCTGGCCACTGCTCCACTCGCTTTGACTCACTCGTGTGATATCAGAAGTCTGGCGCTCGATTTCGCGCTCCTCTGCGCTTCGGTCCGTGAACGCGGGCAAGACATGCTTTGCATGCAGCTTGTCAAGTGCCGCCACTGTTGTCAGCGCTGCGCGGGGCGTCACCCACCTTTGACCTTGATCCGCTCCAAAATATCTTCGACCTCGTCGCTCACATCCACCCTGTTGTCAGCTACTGGGTCGGTATCGGGCGCACCATTTCGGCGGTAGGCCTTGCATGTTAACGCGAGAGTGGGAGCCCAGGAGACCGCCACGCTCGTCATCTTCGACGTCGACAGTGTCGCCATATTGGGCTGCTGCGAGCCGGGGTGCGCGGGCGGAGCCGAAGCTGCTGCTGTCGCGTACTGAGAGGTAGAACAGCGTTCGATTTCGTGTGACTGGCTGCTGGTCTGTTGGTGTCCTTGAAGACGAGGCGGACGCGTTGCCCGGGAGGTAGGGGTTTGACATGGCGTGATCAATGGTTTGTTAGTCAGTGATAGTTAGGGATAGTTGACAACAGGAGGGCGGAGCGGAATGGAGGTATGCAGGTGTCGAGGCAGGTTGCGTCGACGGCGGTGGACGGCGGTACGGCGGGCGGTGACTTGATCTAATGGCGGCATGGCGGCAGTCGGGCGGCCGCGTGTCCGCCTGCATTAGGCCCGCGTCTGACCGATAAGGGCAATTATTGATTAGAAACATGTTAAGGACTGATTACGAAATTGTAAATGAGAATATGATTATGCAGGGTGCCGGTTAAGTTGGCGATGGTGTGACCCGGCAAAGCGGCAACACGGTCATCTCCTTGCCAGGTCCACCCCCCTGCCACCCCAGCCATGCCGGCCACCCACTACACTTCCATCCCTTCCACTCGTCCACTCTTCTTTTCTTTTCCTTTGTCATCGATTGATTCTTGATTCTTTCCTATCTCTTTACTGGCGGTTCAAGCGTGCACAAGATATCATAACAACTACTGTATCGACTGTAATCTTCAAAACCAACGACAACACCTCATGTCCAATTTCGTCTCGGGGGGCGGGGTGGAGTGCGGTCCCACAAGCGCCCTCAAAGATGTGTCATCACGCGTGGACCGCGACTACGGCCTTCAGCGTGTACGTCAAACACACCGCGAGACCGCGACGAGAGCGCTGACAGCTTGCAGGATCGTTATGGAGCTCAGCCCCAAGCCGGCCCCAGTGCTGGCCCAAGTGCAGTAAGTCGCACATCGCCGAGCCGCCATTGCCGAACGCCGTCCCCACCTCTTTCACAATTTCCTGACACACCTCACAGTTCCGCACACGCCCGGGACCGTCTGCACAGGCGCCAGCGCAGACCCATCAGCCAGCTTTCGACCTCTCCCAACTCCGCTCGCACCTTCCAGCTGGGGCCGTACATGCACCTGGTCCTGCGGGCTCGACCGCTGCAGCCCCTGCAATGCAGGCACCGACACAACATTCTTCCCCCATGCAGGCACCTTCTCGCTGGGCAGCCGGCTTCGATACCAAGGGCAAGTCGCGTGCCGAGCCCACTGCTGCATGGGGGAACGAGTTCGAGCAGTATGCGTCCCCGGCCCGTTCTGTGTCGCCACAGATGGCTCCGTGGCAGCGCGGCGGACAGGCATATGCCGAACCCCGATACGGCATGGGCATGGGCATGGCGCAACCCATGTACCATCCGCCCCCCCCACCGATGTTCCATCAGCCGCCGCCGCAACACCACATGATGCCTCACGGTCCACAGAAGGCTGTTCCTTTGCCGCCAACGGAGCAGGCTGCGCAGCCGGTGCAGGAGCAGCAACAGCCGCAGCACGTGGATCCAGCCTCACGACCGCAGGACGAGCTGGCTCGCACTGCACAGGCCCTCGTTGACCAGCTCGACAAAGAGGAGCTGTCCACAAACCAGAAGCTGGCCGACAGCCAGTTTGTGCGTCTCCTCCGCGGCCTTGGAGACGGGTCCGTTGTCGTGCAGGAGGGCTCCGGCGCTGCCAAGGAGGGTACGGACGTCAGCGAGGGAGCAATGTTCGTCGATTCCAATGGCGGTGGAGACTGGGCGTCTGCTTTCCTAGGTAGCGACGCCGCACCACAGGCAGCGCGCCAGGCGCCCGCCACGACTACCTCAACCCAGCTCCCCTTGGCGGGCCAATTCCAGGTGCATACCGATGTCGCGGGGGTGGCGCGAGCCCACAAGAACATCGCTGACTTCCAGACGGCGCTCACGATGAATGACGGCGTCGATCTCGCTGCCCGCCGCAAGAGTGTGCACTTTGATGAACCAGCCATGGCGAGTGGTGTGCCAAACACCCTCCAGGAGGCCATGCAGAATGCGACAGCCGTGCCTGGGGTCTCAACGTCATGGGAAGAGGACTTGGACGAGGACTTCAACGACGAGGCGTTCCTGCAGTACAATGGGCGGATGCCAGAGGTGGCACAGACGACCGGCCCCACAAACGCACAACGGGAGGGCTGGGACCAGATGATCGAGGACGACTGGTATGCGACAGAATCTACGGCCCAGCCGTATCTGTTCCACCAGGCGAACCCGTACGCGCTCGGCGCTCCCATCGTTCGCGAACTGTCGCCTACAACCATGGTAAGTTCGGCTTGAGGCGTAGCTGATGGATAGGGCGTACTTGAGCTCGAAGCGGCGGTGCAGCAAGAGCCGAGGGACGCCTCGGCATGGCTTGCGCTGGGCCTTAAGCAGCAGGAAAACGAACGCGAGGACGCGGCAATCCGCGCCCTGTCCCAGGCAGTGCAGCTCGCCCCTGAAACTCGCCCAGCATGGCTTGCTCTCGCGGTCAGCTACACAAACGAGGGGCGGGACGATCAGGCGCACGAGGCCCTCGAGCGTTGGATCGAGCTCACGCAGCCGGGCAGCATGCCGGTGTCCGAGACGATGGGCGAGACACGCGAGGGAAGACAGACGCGCATCATCGAGCGCCTTATCGACATTGCCCGCATGAACCCCGACGACCTGGACGTCGATGTCCAGGTGGCTCTGGGAGTGCTCTTCAACGCGAGCGAGGACTACGACAAGGCCGAGGACTGCTTCGTCGCGGCTCTCGAGGCCCGTCCCGACGACTGGGTGCTGTACAACCGCCTCGGAGCGACACTGGCCAACAGCGGGCGCAGTCACGAGGCGATCAAGTATTACCACCGCGCATTGGGGCTGCACCCCAACTTTGTCCGCGCCCAGTTCAACCTCGGTATCTCGTACATAAACCTTGCGCAGTACCGCTTGGCGGCGCAGTGCATCCTTGACGCCATCCGCCTGCAGCATTCGGACGTGACCGAGGGGTATGGCGCCGACAGCATGGGAGACCAAACGAAGGGTGTGACCAGCGAGGCGCTGTGGACGACCCTGCGTATGGCATGCCTCCATCTGCAGCGGCCAGACCTTGTCACCCTTGCCAACCAGCATGATCTCACCGGCTTCCCACTCGAGCTGTAATCGGGACACCTCGAGAGAGGGGGGGGGGGGATCGCGAGAAAGCACGCTGAGCTGTTCCTAGACTAATACCCACTTGTATGCATAGCCGTTTACCTCCTCTGATTAGCTGATTCTTCCGGCACATCGGAGCTTACAGTACTATACATGTATAAGCACCGTCGAGGCATACCTCTCAGTTCCTAGACTTGCTGCTCTTGAACTTGCCTTTGCCCTTCCCCTTCCAGCTCGGCGTCTTCCGAGTCTCATTCACTACTCCGCCTTCCTCCGCAATACTAGATACTTCAACACTGCCGGTCTTTGGGGTTTGTAACACAGTCGAATCATCCGTGGTCGCCGACGCCCACCGCTCAATCCCTGCCGTGGCTACATCAGCTGTGCTGGAACTCTCAAAGCTCTGCGCTGTGTTCCTGCGTGGACCACGAAGCACGTCGCGCTTGTAATCCGGCAGCGCCGGTGGGGAGCCCGATATCGCGCCGGCTGAGAAGGCCGCCCCAGGTGGTCCGGGGTCGGACTGACCGGATGCGAGGCCAGAGTACATGGCGCGCCAGCGTGGGTCCTTCTCGCCGCTCAGTGTCGACGACATTGTGCCCGCGTCCGAACCGCCTGCCCGGCTGGAGGGGCCTGACGTGAGGTCGTTATACATCGAGCACCAGCGGGGATCCTTGTCCTCCGACAGGGAGCTGATTGAGGTCATCGTGTCCGTGGGCTGGCGTTCGCGCTCGTCAAGTGAGAGACCTGATATTGAGTGTGAAAGGGGAGGAGATAAGGACGTCCCTGATGCTTGCGACCCCAAACCTGATGCCTCGGACGCGGAGGATCCTGCCCGCCTATTCTTCTTGCCCTTGCTCCCTCTCCGCATCTTCTCCGAGAATGACCCCGCGCTCGACGCAACCCCCGAAGCAAGCTTGTTCGAATGGCGAGGACGCTTAATGTCCTGGCACGTGAGGAGCCGCTGCTCGTACGCCATGCGGCGCTCATCGTGCTCGGCCTTCCGGGCTTCAGTCGGCTCAGACGCACAAATGCGTGCCCAGGTACCGATGATCTCGTGTCGCTCTGCCTTCGTCACGTCGCGCGCAGCGGCGTAGCTCGCCGCCTGCCGGGGCGAGAAGAAGACACTGCTGTTCTCGAGCATCCCCGCGTTGGTCAAGCGCGTGCGCAAACCACGGTAAGCACCAGTTGCCGGATGCACGACGAGACCGAGGCCTGCACCCGCCATGCGTGGGCCCATGGACATCACTGCAGTCAGAGAAGACGGTCAAGGAGGCTCACCGCTGCTCCATGCTCCGTGGACGAAACCCTCCACTCCGCCGTTCTTGGCACCTTCGTACGGTCCCGTGACGAGGCCAGTGACGCCGTCCCAGAGGCCATACACGAGGCCCTTGCTGCCTTCTGCCACACCGGTGGTAAGCGAATTGACTTTGCCGCGACGACGCGTGCGGGCGCCCATCATGCCCGGCACGTTCTCCAGTCCCTCCTGCAACGAGGACACGACATCGAACGATGCTGGTGGTGTGAGCTGCGGACGAAGATGGAGAAAGCATGCAAAACTGCTTACCCTTCGGAACGCCCCAGATGAGGCCACCAAGCCCACGGGTCTGGTATCAGCGAGTCATCGACCTCCCCTAGCGCAGACAACACTCACTGGAGCGTAAAAGAGCTCGCCGGTACTCCCAACGGACATGGCACCGAGGTTGAGAACGGACTGTCCAAAACTCGCAAACGGGTCGGTATAATGCCTCGTCGCGTCATAATCAACAGGGCCTAGTGTCAGAGGCCTTTCTTTGTCCCCGACTCACGGTGCGGCTGAAGGTCACGCCACGACAAGATCCGCTCTTCAACCAGAATCGCTGCGACACGCGCCGACAATCGCGCCTCGTGGCGCTCTGACCACCATATAGCAGCCTGCGTCTCGTCGACGTCGCACCTTCAGTCAGCGTGGGCCGTAGAGTCAACATACCTCATGTTAAGCAACGGGAGGTGCCGGTGGAAACTCTGCACGCCTTCGCTCACTCCGTTCTCGTCTCTGATTTGCGCTCCGATAGTCTGGGCAGCCTCGCGAGTAGCTGGGGCACGCGCGACCTCGATAGCGTCCGCGAGGGAGTCAGCCGTGAGTTCGCTGTATGGAATCGGGGCGGGGCCGGCTCCAGCATGGTGTACTGCGTTACCCCAGAACCATTGGTCCCCGAAGAACGGCACAATGATGGTCGGTAGACCAAGCCTCAGCCCGGCGGCTGTCGTCCCCGCTCCACCGTGGTGACACACAGCCATCACTCGCCCATCGGCAAACAGCCAGTCGTGGGGAACGTTGCCCTTGATGATGAAGACATTGTCCGGAATATCCCCTTCATTACCTAGGTCGGCCCAGCCAGCGCTCACAAGGGCCCGCACACCCGTGCGTTCGACAGCGTTGAAAATGATGTCTAAAGTGAGCGTTTTCCTTGCGTGGGCCTGATGAAGGACGATGGCCGTGAACAACCTCAACGAAGGGCCCCCTCGCCAATACTCACTGGTCAACTGGTCAGGATTGTCCACGACGACGGATCCGAACCTGTGGTCTGTCAGCGGATCAGCTGGAGAGACGGATACTGAGCACAGCCGCGTGCGGCGCTACCGATGGGAAGTGCACAGCTTGAGCTGGTGTACGCACCCGACGTAAATTGGTGGCTCGCCAGCAGCGAGAAAGCGGAGGAGCTCCGGGTCCGGTCTAACGCGCGATGTGTCGCTCTTGAGAGAGTAGAAACCCACAACGTCTGCTGTCAGGGAAGGCAACCTCTTGAAGCTCACCTATGTTGCCCTTCCAGTCGTTAGGTTTGGGGAGGAGATGTTCACTCCATGCGTATGTGTACGGAATCTGGAGGCGCTGGAGGACGAGCGGCCCCCGTGTGAGGCTGAGGGGACGAAGGCCGAGAATCTGATATCGGAAGGTATTGATGAGGTCGCCCAGACCTTGCCACATCAGCGCGTCGGCAAGCACGAAACTTGAGTAGTTATTGATGCTCTTGTCGCTACGGCTGCTCTTCGCCGCAACGAGGGGGTGAGGGAACGCCGTCGTCGGCGTCCACGGCATAGCTTGGGTCAGCGCGCTTCCACTCCACATCATCTGCGGGTCTCCCTTACTGAATGACATAAGGAGGGGGATACCGAGCGCCTCGGCGACGTGGATATGGGCAAAGGCCGGAGGGTTACTGATGATCGCGTCTGCGCTGAACTGCTCCCCCGAGCGCTCGTTTGGCGTGAAGCACGACAGATAGCATCCGACAAGCATCTGCTTGACCATCTTGCGTTTACGCCTGATGTCGCCGTTTGTAATGGCGCTAATGCCTGGGATGAGACCGGGGTCTGGGATCAGCGAAAAGCGAACGCAGCTGAGCACATACTCCTGACCATATACGACATGAGCTCCTGGGGGTCACCGCCAATGTTGAAGTGCTCGAGCTTGCCCGTGAGGGGTTGGCCACTCGCGTCGGTCATGCCAGCGAGGTACTTGCTCTCCTCGGCGACCATGTCGGCGAAGTTGCCGTGTGTGGCGATACGTACACGGTGTCCCCGCGTCTTGATCAGTTCGAGTGCTAGCGCAAGGTAGGGCTGGACATCGCCTGAGGTTAGTCACGTCTACAGCACACACGGAATGTGGTGTTTGCGTTGACCGAAAACAAACCAATACCACACGGCTCACAGACCCACCTCGCGACCCAACGATGAAGATGACGATATTAAGGGGCGGACACTGGTCGCTGCGTAGCGTGTCCAGGTCAAGAGGCTGTTCCACATTCGACTCCCGTAACGCCTCGAGATCCTCAGTTGAGACAGCAGTGGAGAGGTCGACGGAGACATCAATCCGGCCCTCGCGATTAATGCTCGTGTCCCAGTGCGTATCGGCCTCCTCGTTGTAGACTGTTATTAGCTGCGCAGAAGAGGGGATTAAACTCACCGTCCTCCTCCTCGGGAGTAATGTCGCCGCTACTTGGCCTGCGAACATTCAGTGTCGTCGTATAGCTCGGCGGGGGATTGATGGAGGCCGTCTCAGCGTCTTGTGGGGTTGGGGAGAGCGCCGCGGGCGTGAGAGGCTTCTCGCCACCGTTGGACTTGTCGTGCCCCTTGGAATTGTCGGCCCCTCTGGACCTTTCGGGAGTGTTGGGCCTATCCTGCCTCATCGTCAGTGGAGTTAAGCGGGGCCTGTAGGCCGTATGAAGGGCGTATCCGCTGGATAGATAAGGCTAAGTGGGTCACTGGAGAATGCCGATATGCGCGGGAGGAGGTGGTGTTGTGCGCGACGCCTTGAAGAACAGTGCAACGTCAAGCCGCGCTGGTGGCGTGAACAGTAGTAAGTACATCGTCGTCCGACGCGGTGAGTAGTAGCGGCGAGTGACGGCGAGTGTCACTGACCTGCATGAACTTGGAGGATGGAGTAGTTGCGCGGTTGTGGTGCTGGTTCAAGGCACGGGGTCACTGATTGTTGCGATCGTCATTCTGGTACCGACGTCAGAGGCGAGTCAATAGTGATCCTGACACAAATGCGGAGCCCAGAATATTAACACTACGGAGTTCACCGCCGCTCATTCGCTCATAGCCTGGTGCTCGACGGCATCGGACAATGAACGCACCACAGACGGCTGCGGCACCGCCTCCTGGCTCATGCTAGCATGCTGTACATTCTACGTTGACCCTGACCGACTCAAGTAGTATACAATGCGACTGACACGCGACACGAATCTACTTGGTGAACCGGATGACCATGATGCTCAGGTTGTCGGTAGAATAGTTACCCAATGCGTGGTCAAGCAGCTTCTTGGACGCCTCTTGTGGGTCTTCGATCCCGCGCACCAGATCGACCGCGTCCTGGTCCTCACACACGTCCCAGAGCTGCTGTTAGCCATGCCACAATGGTCTTACTCACGCCATCGCACGCCACAATCAAGAACTCGTCCTCGTCGTCGAGGACGGTCTCTGTCGTGTAGGGAGATCCGACAACGAACTCCTTCATAGAGGCATCGCCCAGAGACCGCGTCACGGCGAGCACACCTGCCTGTTAGCCAATCTTCTGATATGGGCCAGCACGCACCGTTGACACGGTTGTTCATCACGAAGCCGCCAGCATCTGTGATGCGCTTGGCTTCTTGGCTATCGCTACCCTTGTGGTCGTACGTCAACCGGACGGCTTTGCCTCCGCGGCTACGAGTTAGCACCGAAGGAAGGACAACGAGAAGAGACTCACCAGAGCACAGCGCGGGCGTCACCAACGTTGGCGAGGTAGAGCACACGACGGACAGCGTTCTCGCTCTTGGGCTCCATGGTCTCAACACCCCGACCAGAGTCAGACCCTGCATCGTCGTCGACTGCAAACTCGTCTCCCCTGTTGCCGCCGGTCAAGCCGCGAACGAAATCGCGGATGCGGCGCCCCGACATCTTTCGGCGGAGGCTCTGTTCATGAGAGGGCGACGCTGCACCGCCGATGCCACCGCTGGAACCGGCGCCCATGGACGAACGGCGTGAGGGCGAGTTGCCGCTCGTCTCTGCTTCCAACTCGTCTTCGCCACGACCTTCCATCAATCCACGAGCCGACAGAGACGGGTTTGTGAATCCCTTCCGCCCCTTGCCTGTGTCTTCTTCCACACGAAGGAAGGCCACAACAGCAGTGCAGCCAGAGTGGGTCCTGCTGCGGTATGCCAGTTGGGTGAGGCGGCTGTCGACGACAAGGAATGTCTTGTTCAATAGCTCCGGGATGGGCTCATCGGGGTACGTCAAGAGCGCGTCGAGAAGGTACTCGTGGAAGTTCTGTCCGCACCACTCGGCGGCGTGCTTGCCGGCATGACCACTGTAGTGTTAAGTCCGTGTCGAGGTAGCCAAACTCACTCAAACACAGCGAAGTAGCCTTGACCACGAATGCCGGCGTAGTCGTAGACGAAACTGTGGGCATCTTCCATTGTACGGCGGCACCGCTTATTGCGATCCTCGCTAACACCAACGCGGAAGGTCGCCTTCATGGTGTTCTCTTCTGTCGATGGACTTGATTGCCTCTCCTTGGCAGCTGGATGCCGATTGAGAACCTAGAGAAAGTGTTAGATGTCGCAATAATGGACGGGGACAGAGATGACTCACGCCGTACGTCTCCGGCCCGTCGGCCACCGTCACACTTTTAGAGCGCGCATTGGGGCTGTCCGTGACTCCGCCAGGGCGCTTAAATTCCGGTACGGGTGAGTCGTCGGACGCGATGGACGACGGGGTGGTCACGGTCTGAGGTGAGGTTGCGATGGCGCTGGATGTCATTGTCATTGATTTTGGATCAGAGGTGCGCAAGATGTAAGGCGAGTCGAAGTGTCGAGCCGAGAAGCAGGCAAAAGGCCACGGCAGCATTCGAGGAGGCGTTTGTATGGAATGTACGCGCGAAAGATGTCGAAGGGTAGACTGTGTCAGCGCGGGGGCATTGGGCAACTGTTTTTGATGTTGATGGTCTGATGGGGGATATGTTTGAGACAAAACTTGACCACCTCGATGAACAAGTGGCCAAGGGACATCAACGGACCAGAAGCGCGCACAGCGAGCGAGATGACAATGCAAAACGGGGGGACGAGCATGGCCCGTGCTGGCCGCAGAGTCGAGCCGGTAGCGACGCGGCCCGGACACCGAAGAGGGGAAAGAGGAGGGGAAGTGAGAGGAAAAGGGGGATGATGATCACGTATCGCCAGATGTCAAACAGCAATCGCTTTTCTTGGCATCCTGTTGACAAGAACAACACCATCGATAAAACTTACGAGCTGGCCATGGCAGGCGATGAGAGCGCTGTGTGATGTTAGCTCGGCACACAACTGGTAGGCCAGGGAGGCATCGGACTCCGAGGTGAGTCGACGTATGACTCATGCCTGATTCGAGGAATGATGAATGAGCACGCGCGGAGAGCACGATATGCGACTCGTGAAGCGCCAGGCGATCGAGCACCTCCGCCAGTGTGCGACGAGGTTCTCAAGAGCATCCATTGGAGCAGCACCTCACTCCGTCGTACGCCGCTCCGAGATGGGCGGACTTACACTGTGGAGAAGTGTTGAGTTGAGAAAGAGTTGGGTGGTCTGGATGGGCTTTGGCGAGGGAGCTTTGATCCGACATTGCTTGTTGCTGCTGGGGGGGCGGTGTGGGGAAGGCGTGTTTCGTGGGGTAGGCAAGGTTAGAAGGGGTGGTGTTGTGCTCGTGCTGGTGCTCGTGCTCGTGCGTGTGCGCCTTTCACTGGGGTCCCAATGCAACGCGATGTAGGGCGAGATGAGGCGAGGCGAAGGCAAGGCGATCTGCAACGACGGGAGTTGAATTACGGGGGGCTAAGGATGAGCCGCCGCACGGGACCTCAATAATGTAGATTTGGTTTTGGAGGGAGAGAGAGAGCGAAAGAGAGAGACCAGGGAGCGAAACGAGTACTTGTCTCCGTTTAAAGGGTGGATGCTGATGCTGATGATGTGTATGTTGTTTGTGATTGACAAATGAGAAACGCCAAGTGGTTGATGGTTGATGGTTGATGGTTGAAGATAACAAAAGCAAGTTACGGGAGGAGTGATTGAGGATCGGCGATTCGAAACGCACGCGGTGGTAGTTGTCCTCTTCGTTTGGGTCTCATGTCTACATACATACCCCTCTGCTCTAGCTTCTCTAGCTGCTCTAGCTGCTCTAGCTGCTTTAGCTGCTCTACTGCTCTACTGATTGTTCTATCGCTCTATCACAGCAGCCCCTACTCGCATGCCTGGAATGCTCGAAACATTCGGAACTACATACGGAGGGTCGCTTGGGACCTTTTGAGCAACGTGTTGCTGTCGCATGCGGCGTGGATGGGAGTGGACGGGGGGGTCGGGACACGGCGGCCGAAGACGGAGGGCGGAGAGAGGCGACGGGGGCACGGAACGGGCGGTGGAGCAAGGGGGAGCAGCAGGGGGGGCAGAGGGGTCGGGGCAGAGGGGGTCGCCAGCGACGGGCGGTGACGAGTTATGAGTAAAGGGCTGTGCTCTCCATGTGCGCTGTGTGCTGGCTGTGCTGCCCTTATTGCCCGTGTTCGGTTCGTGTGACCAAGAGTGAGTCGCCCATCACCCATCACCACCCGTTTACCACCCAATTAGCTTCCGTTAATCAGGTTCTATTAAGTTAGTTAGCTTCTATTAGCCAACATTTTTTTAATTTCATTTACCCAACCGGCTACTTCAAATAGATAAGTTCGCTTTAACAACGCCCCCAAATGGCAATGACGCGTTCTTGACGCACTGTTCGCCCCTCTTCCCCTCTTTTACCCCTGTAATTTCAGGATCAACCACACAGAATGAACAAAACATACGTCATACCTCGTGGAAACGGACTTTAAGCTTCATCTCCGTTGTCTCGAGCAACATGTCAATGTGTCAACATGCCATGAGGGCGTCCCAGGTGTTGGATATGATTATTTGATGAGCTCCCTCCCACGTTCCCACTTGCGGCTTTCCTATCTCTGCCTTTGGAAGCCCGCATGCTAAGCTAGACTGGTTAGGAAGACGTAGGCAAATATGAGGTCACGCAATCCTCCTTCTGAATAGACATTTGCAGAGGTATATTTGGCACACCTGAATCCGAACCTGGTCGTGGTCTCTGGCATCCTCGGTTGATCCACCAGATCAATGTCTCCGCGAGCACCTTGACTGTGATGTTCGAAGGAGTTTGTGGGACCGAAACAATCAAAACATTGTGTTAAACTGGATGCCACTTGAAGGCCTCGGCAATTGGAAACGTCCCCGGCTCCGGGTGTTAGTGCAATTGATGAAATGCGCAAGTTTCACAGACTCAATTTAAAGGCCGTCATCGTTCATGACATGCATCGCCATCGACAGCCAGGCATGTGGGTGATGTAGACTAGACTATCAGCTAACCCCTCATGCTTACTACCGCCCCAATGCTCAGTTTCATTTGGGGAGAACCGTGGGACGATAGCTTGCATGGCACCGGGACGGTGTCCTCGTTGTTGAAGTCACCCGCCTTCTCCGGGTGCCACGGACTTCAGTGTGGCCAATTGGCCAAGCGATTCCCCGTTGATGGCGGGTTCTCGGCGCCGCGCCTCACTTGACACACGCCGAGCGTTGGCAAACGCGGGCCAAGAATCACGAACAAGGGCGGAGACGGGCATATGACGGCATGACGCGAAGGCTGATGTCCTTGGTGTCTCGTCTCTGACGAGGTTGTGTTAGACATTGATGTACTACTGTGGGTGTGTTCAAACATATTTTTCTCGACTACGTTGCTAGGATAAGGAGCAGTTGATGCAATCTGGTAGGCAAGATGTCGCATGGAACCTTTAGATCCGTCACAAGTGTCGCCGAGGTCAGTCACATCTTCCGACAACCCGCGCTGCTCCATAGCCTTGCCCTCTCTGCTCCACTTCGGATGCATTTAGTCACATCTCACATCTCACATCTCACATCTCACAACCCGTCGTTCACATGCTGACCTTTGCGGGAAACGGAACACACATTCCTTCTAGTTTCAGCAAGAAAAATAAGTCACCAGAATCCACAAGCTGTGCAACCCCGTTTCTGACTTTGCAGGGGATGGAGTGGGGAGGGGTCGGCAATGGACGGGGAGTGTCAGCTCCCATTGGCAGCTCACCCCTGCCTGCAGTGAGGCACCGAGGGCGGCGTTGTAGCATGTGATAGTGAGGTGGAGCGGAGAGGCGGAGAAGTCGAGGAGAGGAGACGCAGAGGCGCGGAGCTGTTTGCCTCGGTATCGGGTGGATGGCCGAGTGACGATCACGAGTCGCAGATGAGTCAAAGCAGAGCTGTGCCACCTGTGCGATGCATGTGGTATGTGCAGGTACCTTAGAACGCGGGTTCGGTGCGGGTTCCAACCGTGCACGGCGAAAGGCGGGCATGACGTTGTCCACACGTCCAATGGGTAGTTGTTAATGATTCAGTCAGACAAGCGACAACCTGAAAACTGGGCGGACAGGGTCCTAATCCGCTTTAGCTCAGCTACGAACCAGCCGATTCGGCCGCAGACTGCCGCACACTGGCTGTTCTTTGAGCCGTGTGCTGGGTGATCACTGAGTCCTGGTTTCGAACATGCACACGCACATGATTACGTGGTGGGGCGGCAGCCGGGTGAAGGACGTGGGGATTTGTGTGATGGGGCAACAAGCTCCAGTGACAGTCGGTCTTGAGCATGGTCACGAGGGATAGTGAATCTGGGTTAGGCAAGATCGGTGAGAACGGGCTGCAGGAATGTGTGCCAAAGCATGGGACTGTGCGAACGTGTGGGTTATGTGTCCGGGTCATTGGGAAGCCATCGCAATGAAACTGATGATTAGGATTGTGGCGTCGGCATGGCATGGCATGGGCCATAAGGCAACATGTGAGGGAACATGGGGCGTGGAGGACGTCGTAAATGCATATGATGCTGACGCAGAAGGGCACCGCGGCAGGCAGGAGTCGGACAATGAGGAGGAAGGGGGGCGTCCTGTCCTGTACTGTGGAAGGCTCCATTCGCAATCGCGCAGCGCGCGCAGTACTTTGGAAGCTGCGGGTTGTTCTTTTGGGTATCCCGTAATCTTCGCGGGAGACAACGTCAGCGCAAGAGCTTCTCAGGTTCTCGGATCACAGAAGGGAACCAGGGCAAGCCTCCCCTGCCGCGATGAGGTGGTCAAAGGCCACATCCCATGAGACGCGCTTGCAGGATAATGCGGCAGTTGCGCCTCGTAATCTTGGGCGCTGTCTCCAAACGGTGAGTCCTTGAGTCCTTGAGTCCTTGAGTCCCCGAGTCCTTGGCGATGTGGCCAAGAAGCCCAAGGATTTGGCCGCAGTTAGTAGAGGCATGTCGTATGCCTCTCCACCCCTTGCCCTGCTTGCACGTTTGCCCTGGGTGGAGGGCTCGCTGTGGCGTTTAACCATATCCTCTGTTCTCAAAGGCAAATGTCAGTCAATTTCAGGTGGCACTAATCCGATGGTTTCAGTCCCTCTCATACCATCATCTACTTTACCTCGTACGCCAGTACGCCAACACTACTGCTCGGAACTGAACTAGTAGTCAGTCCCTCCGAGCGTCTCAATTGAAAATGGCACAAGGCCGTAGTAGTGTCAGGTTTAATACTTGCAACACCTTGACGTCGACGCCTCAAGAACGCCTCGTCTCTTGTTCATATCCTGGACCATCAACCACCTCGTTACTCACATCACACTCTTCACTATCGTTCCACAAGGTTTCAATATTGAGCTCGACCCTCTCGACGCCTGAGACATTCGTACCAATTCTTACCTCTCTAGGCCGTAACGCGCGCTCGGATCCGTCGCGTCCCAACGCCACACATCTTGTGGATCGCAATTGACTGTCGTCGACACCTTGCTCTATCTCTATCTCATCAGCAAGCAACTCCATAAGACCCCGGTTGCTGCTCAGCTCCATCCACCTCCATCGCCACAATGTCCATAATGGAACCTCGACCAGCACCACTGCCTCCGACGGCCGCCAATGACCCAGTCACTCCACCTACCGTCTCTCGGTCTTCAATGTTGGAATCTACAACAACCACCCCAGTAGCCTCCTCCACACTCCCTACCCCACCATCATCGATCCAGAAATACCGTGACGCTCTCCGCCGCGACCTCACCGCAAGATACGAGGCTGCAGCCCGCGCTGGGCTTAACGCCACTGTCCCCGACGATGCAAGCCATGACCCAGACTACGGCTACGATGAGAACCCCTTTGACACCCATGCAAAGCTCCTCCTTTCGCTTGCCGATAGCTCCCATGCACCATCCGCAGCACCAGCCCAGCCCATGTCTCCCGAGTCTCCACCCAGCCGCAAGCGAGTGCTCGAGTATCCAGACGAGGATGAAGCTATTGCCGTTCTAGACTCGCCCGCCCCCTCCATTCGCAGCACACGTCGGCGGTGGTCATACACCTCTGCTGGGCATGGTGGCACATCTGCGGCCCCCTCGGCTCCGGCATCGGGTCTCGCATCAGCTGCAATGTCTCGATCGTCATCGTACTCGCGGTGTGACACACCGGGATCGGAGATGAGCTTTGAGATCGGCCGCGTAGCTGACTACGTTGGGCTTTACGGCCGCCCATCGCTGCGAGTACACACAAGCGGTATCTCCCCAGCACGGACTCCGCCGCCGCCACCAGTCGTCTCCTCGGCCTCCTCCTCACACGCTGTCTTCAACCCCTCACCACTCGCCCATGTGTCTACTTCCGCTTTCTTCCAATCGACGGCATCCCCCGTCAAAGAACGACGCAACTCCTTCTTGGTTGCCGGTCGGGTCTCTCCCTTCACAAGCCTCGCACAAATGACGCCGTCGCCCCAGCCTCGTCGGTCTCGCCGGCGGAAGTCCCGATGTGCAGACGTTGCAGCCGAAGGTTGGCCTGAGACTGCCATGACACGCTCGGACAGCGAAACTATGCTTCTGGCTGCTGCAGGGTTCGCTTCGCAACGTTACCGTGCCGCAACAGGCCGCTGAGCTCTGTGTAGAAAACATCTACCTGTGCCTATCACTCCGCCTACCACAATCGCATCGTGCTCTCCCCGCCCCAGAATGTGCTCCACGAATCAGCAACACACCATATTTCTCGACATCAAACGCCTCGCCTGGATTGGAGTCGGAGCCCGGGATCCGGTCATCAGGGATGTTGACGCGCGGGCGTTGGCTGGACCAGCCCCACCCGGTAATCCCCTCGGTCACTTGACATGTTGTACATTTGATACGTCTCTGATACATTGGCTATTTCATGTGCTTCATGCCGTGGTTCAGTACATTTTGGGGGCGACTTGAAGCCTCATTGGATCATCGCGAGCATTGGACAAGGTCAGTCACGCCTCCGGTCACGCTCCCCACTCTCTTTTGGACGCGTCCCAACAACTACCCAAAGAATGTGTGCCTGGGCTGACCTTTGCTCGGCCTCGTACTCGGCAAGGCGCAGCAGTGGTGGCTATAAAGTTGCCGCATCCCTCTCCTTTACGTCGGTCCGGTGCGGTCGGGCGTCGTCGCTCGCTACTTGCCCTGTTTCATTCATATTGTCAGCCAGACTAATGTGTCCGGTGGGCAAAGAGGGCTGGGTGGGGCCAGCTGGGGAACGGGATTCCGTCTAACGTCAGAAGCGATGCTAGACGCGACTTGGCAACACCTTGGCGCTTGAGAGATTGGGAGAGCTACGCCAAGTACCGGGATCCACGGTAGGCGCGTCGTAGCTACTTCAGGACAAGTTGAGTCCGATGTCAACCTGCCTCGAAGGCTCTTCGATGACGCAGGTTACCATCTTGTCGTTCGCCAGTACGTGGTCTAGGCTCTTGGAGCGATGAACTTATTGTACCCGTGAGTGTCCAGACCGTTGACCGAGATTGTTGCGTCGAGACTCGTCTGGAGAAGGCACGAAGTCGTCCTTTTGAAACAAGTATCCCAAGTGAGACGAGACGTGTGGTCGTGCGTTCGTGAGTTTGCAGACACCCACTCGACCGCATCCCGCTCTCCAGCGTGGCGTATCGCCGCCTTGCCATCCCTGTCTCAACGAGGAAGTAGGACCCATTTGTTAAAGTGGAATTTCCCTCATCTATGCCGCCTAATCATGGTTGCTCGACATGCTATTGCTCATCATCATGGCGGACATGAGCTGGCGCTAGGCTTCGGCGTCCAAGGCAAAGATGGCTGAAGGGGTCGGGACATTCGGCCCTCTCGGCTTGTTGTGCCATAAAGCCGGTGATCACCGGTGGAGGTCCCCAATCACCGGTGGAGGTCCCCACCTCACCACCCAACTGAAAACTCGAGGTTGTCACCTCACGTCCCCTGACCTACAATCACACCATTATGTCGTTGCGAACACTGTGCTCGCGGGGATTCCGGGCTGGACAGGCCCATAGTATCATCGGTCGTGGACTGCATTGCGCACCTGTTGTGAGGAAGAAGAAGGACGCTGCCGAGGGGTTTCGGATCAATGTAAGTATGAGTCCCGCGTAGGTGCTGGAGCGAGGGAAGTAGATGACCTGCACGCTAATAACAGGACCTTATGGCCAAGTTCAAGGACCCCTCATCGCCATACTACCTAGCACCGGATGAAGTAGGACCCGCCTCGCCGGACGACCAGACGGTTTCCCGCCCGCTGGCCGGACAGGATGCGGCCGGCTGGTCTCCGCCCCCTTTCTCAACCAACGTAGACCGCACACCGGCCCCGCCGCACATGAACCGCGAGTACGACCGTGCCCGCGCGACGGGACACGAGTGGTTCGACTCGAATGGGTTTGACCCAGAGGGCAGGCTTGAGTGGCCGTGTGCGTGGGGAGACAGCGACATGTACAGGTGAGTGCTTCGAATCCCCGCTTTGAGGTCGATCTGATGCCAGGCATATCAATAATGTGTCGTACTGCCGATACCTTGAGTCTTCTCGTATGCGGTGGATTGAGTCTCTCGTGCCCGACCTCGGCCAGGTCGGGGAGGACATGTTGGTGAGTTCGGCGGAGCTGGAGCGGAGCGGGGTGGGGACGAGATGCTCGTGGGCCAGGCTTCCTAGGTGGTGCCGATAGGTACATCCCCGGCGAGGACGACTGGGCAATGGGGCCGAGGGGCGACAGATATGTCCCCACGATGGACGGCAGGGCGACAGTTACATCCCCGGCGACCGAGGATGGGGCCGGGGAGATCGCGGCCGCCAGCGGTAGTTCGACCGTGGTCGCCCGGGCGAATCGAGGAGCCAACTAGGAGGATCCGCTGATTGCAGCTAGGACAGCACACCGGCTTCGTCCTGAAGGATTTGGCTGTGCGATACCGCATCCCAGTGACGTACCCCGATTCCGTGAGTTCAATGTCCTGTTCCGTGGCTCAACAGCGACTGACAACAGCTCGTCATTGCGAGCAAGCCGCATGCGATCGACCAGCACAAGGGACAGTTTAAGATCCATGCGGCGGCGTGGTCGCTCAAGTTGAACAAGCTTGTGCTGACTTCTGACTGGTGAGCGGCAGCGGAGATGGGTCTTCTCGTTCTCGTCGCTAATGGCAGCACATGCACAGTGTACGACTTTGACAATCTACGCAAGGGTGTTATGACGGACCACCTGCGGGATGTGCTCATGCGCCGTGCAAGCCAATAGGCAGTACTCGTATACTAGGCCCAATCTTATGATAGACAACCCGAAATGCATGGAGCTTGAAATGTATGGCGAGACAGGATCAAACCACGCTAGGACGCTGAGTGAAAGGCCTCTGTCCAATCTGCCCCACACTCTGCCCCACACTCTGCCCCACACTCTGCCCCACACTCTGCCCCACGCTCTGCCCCACACTCTCATTGTTTGGTTCCGGATCTCGGATGGAAAACAAGCGGGCCCCAACTCAACCGGCGCCCATAACGCCTCTTGGCCATCGTTGCCACTTGGATTCATCTCCATCTCCCATCTCATAATGCGCAAGCCTCTTTTACTGGCGCTATCGCTTATGTCGACCTCTGTGGCGGCCGCACCGACGTCGCAGCCCCTACCAAACCTCCCCCATCTCCCAGGTAGTGATCGCGAGCTCCCAGGAACCTTTGTTGCATGGGGCGAACTGCGTCGCTGTTCCCCACTCAGACGTAGACAGACCCCAAGCCGTGTCGACGACGTGTGAGCATCCAGCCTATCCCTACTTTTCAACGGGGGTCTGTGGGAGCTGACATTAGCCGTCCTGACGATTTCCGTATCCTCATGGCACTCGGCGACTCGATCTCGGCGGCTCTGTTGGCTCGGACCAGCCCTGAGCCTGAGGGATGGAGGACGTCGTGGAGCAGAAATAGTGGCGAGGACGGCGCTGCCCAGGGCGTGCTCTCTACTCCACCTCCAGGAGTGCCCGATATTCAGGAGTGGCGGGGGTTATCATACGCAATTGGATCAGATCCGGGAGCGCTCACCATGCCCAACATCCTTAGTCATTATGCGAACGTCACTGGGACGAGTACAGGCCATCATCCCATGGTCTGTGTGGGCGCTGAGAGCGGCGGGTGCCATCCGAAGAGCGACGGGCTCAATGCCGCTGTGAGCGGCAGTATTGCCCCGAGCCTCTGGGGACAGGTCGCAGGTAAGCGCAATCGGGGAGCGGGGCTGACGCCGGACCACCTCGTACCGCGATACAGAGAGCTCCCGGCGACAGTGAAGGACGGGTGGACGTATGTGAATCTCGCTATTGGTGCCAACGACATTGTGAGTGATGAAAGGGGTTGAGGACGCCAGGTCCTCTTCGAGATCGCCTCTGACGCCAGTGTGCATTCTGCCTTTCATGTGAGTATGTGTGCCGTTCACGACTCACCACAGCCAACATGCCATTAGGACCTGGGACTCCGGAAGAGTTCGCAGACGGCATCTATGACGCTGTGCAGCTTCTGCGTCGCCACGTCCGTGAGTCCAGCTCCAGTGACATCAGCTCACGACAGCCCGTCTGATTATCAACATCGGTGAGGCTTTCGGAGTTCCTGACCACCCGTCTAACTGCAGTGGGGCTCTTTCGCGTCTCGGCCGTGTACAAGCTCACGCTCGACGACCCCTACTGGTGCGTATGACGCTGGCCGATCTGACAGCAGTCAAGGTCCGTTTCATCCGCCCGTTCCACACCTCCCACTGGAATGCTCGTGTGCCACACTGCCCGGACCAGTCGGGGACTACACACGACGACGGATGGACGATCTGGGTGAGGCGTATGATGCCGCAGTGCGCGATCTCATTCGCCGTTGGGATGGGGAGCGCAACTCCACGTTCGCTGCCATTTGGTGAGCAGCTCGTTGAGATAAGTCAACAGCTGATATCAGGCAACCTGGGGGGGCAATTGATCTTGAGCACTACCCAATCGAGGCCGTGTCGCCCGTCGACTGCTTCCATCCGTCCGAAGAAGCTCACCGCCGCCTTGCGGCCGGTGTGTGGAACCGCATGGTGCTTCCACAGGTGAGTATCCCATGTACCTACAGACAGTCCAGCAACTCATGCCAGGCATACAAGGCAATCCCATTCGTCTGGGAGGAAGAGGTCTGGGTGCGGTGCCTGGAGGAGGATGACCGCATCCAAGTTCACCAGGTTTTATGAGGGTGTTTGTTGAACAGTGTTGGTCCCGTAATCATCGTATTGTTGTACTACCATTCACAATTGCATCTAGACTCTAATGAGCCAGAATCTCTATCGACGCCGCATTCTCTACACGATCACAAATGTGCCGTTGGGCGAAACAGCCGCGCTGAACCCAATGTCTGACCAGCCCTCCGTCGTGCCGACACGGTCCAACACACTTGGTCCGCGCACCCACACACGGCCCGCAACATCGCCCTCCTCTGCCAAGGGCTCAGCGACACCGCGAAGCACGACCTCGATGTTGGACGCAGGTGGGCCTGTGTGCGCTTTCGGCCCTCCGCCCGTCGCGGGCGCGAAGACGTCTGGCACGATGGGAGACTGGAGGTCGTAGAAGTGGCTGCTGAATACAGGTCCGGCCGAATAAGGCGATGATGTGATGCGCGTAAGCGGAAGGGAGAGGACGGCGTGCGAGCGTGATGCCGCTGCAAAAGAGATATCTGATGTCAGCGTAGCTGGGATTCAGGACTCACCCCCGATGACTACGACAGCCCGGAGGGAATCAATGAGGCCGCCGAGTACGTCCTTCCTTGAACCTTTGACAAGCCCATCCAGCCAGCCGTCGCGGCTGATGTGTCCCGCCCGGATCTGGTTCTGCTTGTGCCGCGCGATGACGTTCCCGAGCGGATGGCTCCGCAGTGCGTGCGCGGCGTGGGCGACCAGTGCAGCGTGATATGGCGGGGTACTGAATGTCAACGGCAGGCAGGTGCTGCGACTTACATGAACAGAACGGTCGGGAGCGGCTGGTCGTCGGCCGCGAGGAGCGCGAGCTCGACGTTGGGCTCGATTTCGGCATTCCATGACGGAGCCTGAGGGCCGACCAGGCGAAGTCCGGCACCCGACCACACGGTCGCGAGCGCAATGGACATTCCGAACGGGGTGTTGAGAGACTCGACACTGCCGACGACATCGCGTGCTGTTGGGCGCTTGTCCGCAGGAAACAGAGCCATGACTCCAGCCATACCCGCCGTCATTGTCTGCCGTTAGAGCTCTCTCCAGTTAAGCTGAACCAACCAAGTGCGTGGCGGTGAGGACCTCCCCGTCGGGCGCGTAGAACCACCCAAACGTGTCTGACCAGAGGTTCTCCCTTGGCTCATCGGCCTCCCGAGACGCTTCGGCAGCATCCCAGATCTCCTCCCACCACTTCACAGCCACACCACGTTTAGCGGCGGTAGCAGCGGCAGTAGATAACTTCCGCTCGGGGTCGCCAACGATGAGGACCGCCGCGGAGCCAAGAGTGTCGAGTGCAAGACGGTCAAGGACGAAAGCGTGCAGCACGAGGAGGGCCGGGTTGGGGTGCGCAGTGCTCGTCAGCGCTGCCTGGAGGTGGCGTGGGTTCGGGAGGATGACGAGCGGGTGCTGCGGCGACGAGGCCAGCGCAAGCAGGAGGAGGGGGAGGCTCGTGGATGGCGACGGAGGAAGAAGAGTCAGGATCGGCGTAGTCTCTGCACTGCCCAGAACGGGGAATAGGGCGCGCAGGCCGAGCGGGACAAGGCGGACGACCTCGGCGAAGGCCTCATTCGTGAGCTGCGATTAGCGTCTTGGCAGCTTCAACGTCGTTTGTCTAGGTCAACCCGACCCGGGTCCACTCACAGGCGTGTCGAGGATGTAGCGCTGCTTGATGGGAGGAGGCGCCGTACCAGGCATCACACCCGGCGGCGGCACCTTCGCTGCGTCATCGACGCTCTTAACCTGGCCAGCTGGACGGACTTGAAGCTGCAGTCAGCGTTGCGGATCCCAGCTCCAACTCCCAGCTGCACCCGACCCCAACCTGTCAACTTACAGGCGTCCCCTGACCCGTCGCCCAGGAGCGGTATGTCGGACTCTCGCCCGGTTGACGGACTTGAGCGGGCGCGGCTTGTTGGCCAAGCTGGAGGGAGTGGACGAGGGGGGATGGTTTGAAGAAGCGCTGGTACACCAGCAACGCTGCCAGGACAAAGAGTAGGAGGAGGGTGAGGTTGTCTATCTCGATGTCCATGGCTGCAATGTGGTGGATGTGGAAGAGAGAGAAGTGGGTCCATGAGAATGTCAGTGGTAGGGTGTGCTTTCGGGTAATCCACTGGCCGGATCAAGTATCTCACGCCAGTGTGAGCTCATAGAACCGCTCAGAATTCCTATTCCTATTGTATACCAATTTATAACTTCATTCTAATATCTATTACAATATGTCACGTGGCCCCCTCCTACCTCCAAGAAGCGAAGCCCACCTCATACATTTCAGTAAAGTCGATGAACGTGTTGATGACGCACCAGTTCCAGCTCCTGATATTCTGATCTCAACTCCTTCACTTCAATCACTTTTGATCTATCCGACAGCTCAACCATGAGTTCAGACGTATACGCCAACCGGCCAGATGAGAACTACGCAGGCGGTGAGTACTACATCCCGCAGTCCTAACAGTAGCGCGTCGCCGTACGGTCCCAGGCACAGACCCTCACGAGCAAGTCTACGACACTGTACTAGATGCGTACGTCCAGTACACTGCCACCTCTGACTCCAGCCACGGCAAGCGCGTGAGCGGGAAGCCGGCGAATCGTGCCATCCTCGCGGACCAGAGGGCACGGCAGGAACGCGCGCGCCGGCGCGCGGAGCGGGAGCGCACTGCCAACAACGGATCCTCGTTCTGGGGCATCGTCTCAAAGCTCGTGCTCATCGCCATCTTCGTCCCAGCCCTTTCCCACTTCCTAACGGGGACGTTCCATTTCGGGCTTGAGGACACTGTGCGCCCGTGGGCGCGGCATCTCTGGCGGCATCCCGCCAACCCCTTTGCTTCTCCACTCCAGGAGTTTACCTTACTCCAGCTGGCGGCGTACGATGGCGCGGATGACAAGCGGCCCGTGTATCTCTCCATCAAGGGCACTGTGTATGATGTGTCAGCTAATCGTCGTATCTATGGGCGTGGAGGCTCCTACAACATGATGTGAGAGCAGAGGAGCGCTTGAACTACGGTCAAGAATGCTAACGGCAGGGCTGGCCGCGATGCATCACGCGCCTTCGTCACCGGCTGCTTCGAGACGCATCTCACACACGACACGCGCGGATTGAACGAGGCTGAGCTCAAGGTATGTAGGGCCTCAAACGTGTACTCCGTGCTGCGGTGGAAACTGGAGCGCTGACAACAGGCCCTGGACGATTGGAAAGACTTCTTTGACAACCATCCCCGCTACTTCCCTGTAGGACGTGTGCTCCTCCCTCCTATCGACCCCAACGCCCCTATCCCACCTCCGTGCCGCGATGCCGCGAGAAACGCCCCCGGGGCACAGGCAGCCCGCCATGGAGGTGCGAGGCCTGGACCGGTTGTCGCAACTGGCAAGTAAGTGAGCGGGCTGGACGGTATCAGAAGCACGGACAAAGGGCAGGACGCAGACACCCCCGGGCAATGTATGTATGCATGTGATGAATCTAGTTCTACAGTTCGTCCTTGGCTTTGGAGTCTTCGAGTGGCCAGCAAAGCGCTGGCGAAGTCGCTTTGAACTTATACTCGCATTTCTCGGGTTCCGAAACAGACAACAGAGCGTTCTCCTTGCCGCACGACAGCTCGACGTTGACCGAACGCATTGGCCCATTCCAGCACTTGGCACTGCGTGTCAGCTCTGGACAGTGCCTACTAGCTGACTCACCCGTTGCGGTAGGCCATCTTGGTATAGTACTCGAACTCGCCCGGCTGAGCCGCGGGATTCCACTCCACAAAGTTACCGAGGTTGTTGCTCGAGTGGTCCTTGTTGCTCTTTTGCGTCGCTCTGCCGAAGAAGCAAAGCTCGTACGTGTAACTTGGGTCAGCACCCTTTACGCCATAAGTCACGACGTACTCTCCAACAACAGTGTCAATGCAAGTGCCGTCCAGCTTCTTCCACTCGCCGTGTGGGCCGAACCACTTCTTGGTCGTGATCTCATCTAGCGTCCTTTCAGCTGTGGTGATGGAGCTGTGGACCGAGTTCAAGTCACGCTCGGCCGCTTGGTGCTTCTGACGCGCGGCGGCAACATCTGAAGGTCAGCGTGGCACGCAAGAAGGCACTCACGAGGACCATCGTTCACAATGGCGTGCTTCTTCAAGACACCCATGTTCGTGAGCGCGCTCACGATAGCCTCTCGCGCCATGTCGTAGTACTCGTACATTGAGTCAGGAATGTACTCCTCGAGGCGGTACACTGCAAGTCAGCATTCCGCTGCCACTGAGTACGCACATAGCCCGTCCTCATCATAAGTGTCGTCTTCTCCGACAAGTAGTCCCTCAAGGTCTGTGTTCACAATGCGGTCCACATCAAATCCTGCGAGGCGACCCTCTGGATCCCGAACAGTGTTGAGCTTGGCCTCGACCTTGGTCTCGACAGCCTCGTCGCCCTCTGTTTCTGGTGCGGCCTCTGTGTCCTCCGCAGTGCCAATGAGCTCCTTATATCCCATGACTGCGGCCTTGACGGCCATGTCCTGGCCGTTGGGATTGTATCCCTTGGACAGTTCGTCAAGAATTCCCAGCACTGTATTGAGATCGTCCTGCACCGCACGCATCTGGTCACGCAGACGCTGCACGGCGTCGCGGTGGTCCTCGAGGGACTTGTACAGTGCTGCCATTAGCTAACCTGGCACGCTGGAGGCCTCACGAGTCTGCTTCTTCCGCTCCAGATCGTCACGGCTTTGCGCCTCGGCGTTCTCCAGTGCGGTCTTGGTCTCAGCGACGAGCCGCTCCTTCTCAGTGACCTCCTCGCGCTTGGCCGCAAGCTCGTCCTCGAGCCGCTTCTTCTCCTTCTGCGCGAAGTTGACATATGTCCCGCGAATCTTGGCGCCCTGCATCGTCAGCTCGATCCATCTCAACAACACACCGTCCGGCGGGTCTTGGCCTCGAGCTCCACGCGCGCCTTGTGCTCCTTGGCGATGGCAGCGCAGCGGTTGGGACACGCGCCCGAGATCCATTCGTCCGACCCGTCGCAGCACGCCTCGTCTATCGTCAGCTCAGAATCTCGGCGCTGGCTCACCGCAGACGCCGTCGTTCACCCGGGAGCTCAGAATCCGCGCCGGGATGTGCCCGTCGTTCCGGCAGTAGAAGTACGCATGCGGCCGCCCTTCGCATGCTGATGTGCCCGGCTCGTCTGAGCCGTCGGGGCAGTCGCAGTAGTCGTCGTTCACGGCCGACATGGGGATGCTCTTGGACCCGTCCAGACACGTGAACTGTTCCAGAGAGGGAGCGTACTTGTCCTCGACTGTGTGTCAGTGGACTGCCATACGCGGTGGGACTTACACGCGGGGTCGACACCACGGACATGGTCCGCCGCAGCGAGGGCCGGGAGGAGAGCAAGGAGGGCGACAGTCGCCTTCATTTTGAAGTGTACAACACGATCAGAGCTGCGTGAAGGAGTGGAAGGAGTGTATGTAGGGCGAAAGGTCACGCTGGACGCACGCCGGCTGCCTCGTCGCCGCAAGTTGAGAGTACGAGAGACGGGAGCTCGGCGCGTCACCGAGGGCTCCAGCTAGCACTCACTTACTCACCCTGGGTCATCGCGGTGGAGGTCACTTTTGCACGCCTATTAATGACAGTCGGCCTCTTTCTCAAATTCTCCAAAAGTTAGGCGCCTTTTCACGTGACTTCGGCCCGATATCGCTCTCCATGATCTTCATGCCTTTCCTGCTTCACCGATCACCGAACCCCTCGCGCGATCGCGCGCCCGCTGAGTTCCAAGTGGCACACGTTGACGCCGAGTGAAACGACTCGTTGAACACTCTGATTGCGGTATGGCTGGCTTCGTCCTCATCGCAGAAGGAAAGTGAGGCAATACATGACAAGACCCACTACTCGTTTTAACAGTTTGCGTAGTCTGGTTCAGACCAAAGTGTCAATGCAACATTGAACAACGCCCATCAACATCGACAGTCTCCAGACAGCCTTGTGATCGCGCGACCTGACACTGCGGAGGTTACCCAACGTCGACGACGTTGTTCTACCGTTCTGCTATCTACAAATAGTGGCCGCCCATCCGTAACTCACCACCACCCGCAATGCAACGCGGCCGTTGGGGGCCGTTGGACCCCCCTCCCTTGTCCGTGCGGCGCACCAAGTGGAGATTCCTTGGTGCGCGTCGATTGGCTTTAGATCGCACCACAGTTGCGAAACCGGCAAGGCCTTCCGAGAACTCGGGAAGTTCAAATAGGTCCCGTACGATCTGGTGACGACCGCTTGTGGGAGCCGGGGCCCGCGGTGGAGGCTCGCCTTACAAACGGCACCGGACTTTGTGCGGCCCAACTGACCAAGACTGACTGCAGGCCGTATTGCTGCACGGCTTTTGATCGTTGGCAACTGCATTGCGGTGGTGAACTGAGCCACAACGGCCGCATCGAAGACTGCGTTATTGTATTATTGCAGTGAACGAAGAACGAAGGCAGAGACAGTGGTTATGAAAGTTGGGTGGTAGAGGTACTGAAGAATAGGTACTGACCAATAATGTGATACTGACCGTGCTTCGGCCCGAGATAGCACGGATGGATCAGAGGGAGAATGATGGTATGGCTGTTCCCATCTTGTATCCACGCATCAACAAAACGACTTTGAAGCCCCAGAGGTCGATGGAAGGTGGAGGTGGCCAGGCCAATGCATCTGCCTCTGCATGCACAACAATATACTGCATGACGGAAGGACAGTGGCTGTGGAGCTCCGAGGTGATGGGAAGGGAGTGGAGGGGGTGGAGTGAGGGGGAAGTCTGGGGTGAATTCCTCGGGTCGCCAAAACCCGCGTAGTCGCAACTTAGCCGGGTTTCGACCAATGAGTGGGTCGGAGATGAGGCGGAGCAAGAGGGGGAGTGAGTGTGAGTTAGTGGCTGAGCGCGTGGCTTGGGCGTCGCCGGGGGGTGAGGGGGGAGACTCGCCTGCCCAGCTGTCACTATGACGGGTATTCGGACCTTGGCAACTCGTGCCGAAGTCCGCTGTACGCAAACTGTACCGGCCATACTGCCACGGCAACTGGACCCAGCCTGCAACCATCTTGCAAACTCCTCAGCCAATGACCGCTCCCGTAATACCTATCCTACTTAGCTGTTGAGAGATTACAACGACGCGGAGCACTCCCCACTATCCTCCTCTCCTCCTTTCTTTCTTCTCCTCCATCTCTATCCCTTTGCTCATCGTCGCCACTCACCGACACCGGGCTTTCTTTCCACCATGTCTCTTGCAACGCGCTGGATCGGGTCATCGCGCTCCGCTGTCTCCGCTGTGGTCCGCAGGCCACGGGTCGCCTCGACCATCGTCACCGCCCGCCATGCGCGCTTCTTCGCCTCCGAGGCCGAGGAGCCCTTCGACCTCAACTCCATTGAGCGCGACTCTGATGAGGTCGATGTCTGTATCGTTGGTGGTGGCCCCGCCGGTCTCTCTGCTGCCATCCGCCTCAAGCAGCTAGACACCGAGGACCAGCTCCGCGTTGTCGTTCTGGAGAAGAGTTCCGAGCCTGGTGAGTCTGACGACCCAAGTCCGGTGTCTTCCGGTTTCCGGCAGAAAACTGGCGCCTGCCCCTCAGAGGATAGCTGACCGCTTTTTCAGGTAACCACATCGTTTCTGGAGCCGTTCTCGAGCCCAGGGCACTCATCGAGCTTATCCCGGACTGGGAGGAGAAGGGTGCTCCTCTGAACCAGCCTGCTCTCAAGGACCAGATGAAGTTCTTGCTCCCGAACTCGTCGCTTCCCTTGCCCCACCCTCCTCAGATGAGCAACCACGGCAACTACATCATCTCCCTCTCCCGCTTTACTGCCTGGCTTGCCGAGCAGGCCGAGGAGCTCGGCGTGGAAGTGTACCCCGGTTTCGCGGGCGCCAGCCCAGTCTACACCGAGGACGGCACCGGTGTCAAGGGTGTCTGCACTGGTGATGTTGGGTTGGACAAGAACTTTCAGCCCAAGGACTCGTTTGAGCCCGGTATGGAGTTCCACGCCAAGGTCACCCTCATTGCTGAGGGCGCCCACGGCTCGCTCTCCAAGGTTCTCCAGAACAAGTTCAACCTCCGTGAGGGCGTCGACCCCCAGACTTACGGTCTCGGTATCAAGGAGGTCTGGAGGGTGCGTGACGAGGTTCACGAGCCCGGAAAGATTGTCCACACTCTCGGCTGGCCCCTTGACATGAACACCTACGGTGGCTCGTTCCTGTACCACATGGAGGACAACATGGTCACTCTTGGTCTTGTCGTCGGTCTCGACTACAAGAACCCCTACATCTCGCCCTTCCGCGAGTTCCAGCGCCTGAAGCACCACCCAGTTTTCGCTGAGGTGCTCAAGGGCGGTGAGTGCCTTGCCTACGGTGCCCGTGCCCTCAACGAGGGTGGCTACCAGTCGATTCCTAAGCTCTTCTTCCCCGGTGGAGCCCTTATCGGCTGCTCGGCTGGTTTCCTGAACGTGCCCAAGGTAAGGACGAGTCCTAGAAGCCCCAATAGCTAACTCGCCCAGATCAAGGGTACCCACAACGCCATGAAGTCGGGTATGCTCGCCGCCGAGGCCGCGTACGAGCAGCTCACCAAGGGCGAGGAGTCGGAGGCACCGGTTGACATGTCCGAGTACGCGGACAAGATGGAGAAGTCGTGGGTGTACGACGAGCTCAAGGAGGTCCGTAACCTGCGTCCCTCGTTCCACAACCCCCTCGGATTGTGGGGTGGCCTGGCCTACTCTGGTCTTGACTCCATGTTCCTCAAAGGTCGCGTCCCCTGGACTTTCCACCACCCTGAGGAGGACTTCGAGGCCACCAAGCCTGCCAGCAACTTCCAGCCGATCGACTACCCCAAGCCCGACGGCGAGCTCTCCTTTGACATCCTGACCTCCGTCGCCCGTACCGGTACCAACCACGCCGAGAACCAGCCCGTCCACCTTCGTCTCGCCGACAAGGACCGTGCGGCCCACGTCGAGAAGAACGTGACCGAGTACGCCGGTCTCCTCGGCCGTGTCTGCCCTGCCGCTGTCTACGAGTACCAGGAGGCTGAGGGCGGCGATGTCGACGCCGTCGGTCACAAGATTGTCATCAACTCGCAGAACTGCATCCACGTAAGTTGCACGGCAAGACGACGTGAACAGACCACTGACTCTACAGTGCAAGACCTGCTCCATTAAGGTCCCAACTCAGGACATCACCTGGACTGTCCCCGAGGGCGGTGGTGGCCCCAAGTACAGTGAGTGTAGCCGATCGGCTATGTCCTTGGCCTTCTGCACAGCGCTGACTTTGCCCAGCCATGACTTAAAAAGCACCCATATGCACCAGACCATCATGTATTAAGAGTATTCATATACCCTATGTCCAGTAGTTTGCAATGCGCATCTCGGTTACTGATACTTCTGCCGTGAGAAGCTAAATCATCCTCCCGAGCCGATATGATCACAGTTCTGTGGACTTGGAACTCTGCATTCTGAAGGGCAGGAGGAATTCAGATGTGCACAAAACAATGCTGCATGCTACACCATCACTACACTGTGACAACACCGAGCACTACACAAACGCCGTATCCAGGCCGCCAGCAAAGTCGACGATAGCGATGCGCGCATCGATACCGGAGCTCACCACACGCGTGCGGTCGCCCGTGATGGCGAAAACACTTCCCTGATGGCAGCCGGAGAAGTCAAAAATAAGGCGCCCCGTCCGGCGGTCCCACATCTTGATCGTCTTGTCGTAGCTCGCGGACAGCGAGACCTCGTCCCCGAGGTAGAGACTGCGCACGAGTTCCGTATGGCCACGGTTAAAGCAGCGCATGCATCCCGCCGGGCTCGGGCGCGCGGGAACGGGGCATGCGCAGATGGCGTGATATTCGACGCCGGGCTGGATCGCGTATCGCACGCGCGGGGTGTCGGAGTCGAGATCCAGGTCGAGCATGTCGCGGAACGTGACCTCGTCGAGCTCGGCAGAGGGCGGCAGCTGTACTATGTGGAACGTCTTGATCGATGCGTCGGACGAGCCGGTGACCACTGTCGCGCGCAGGGTCGAGCCGGGGATCTCGGGTTTCCACCCGGCCATGCTGGATGCGTAGGGCTCGAATGCCATCGAAGTGATTCCTCGGACGTGGGCGTCCAGGCTCGCTCGAAGACGCCCGTCGTTGATATCCCACACCTTTATGGATCTGTCACCAGAGGCCGAGACACTGGAGCATAAGCAACGGACTGGAAGTAACTAAACTCACATGAACTCCTTGGTTACGTCGACCGCGTTGATGGCTCCACGATGACCATCGGTCGCGTCCTCGATGACGACCAGCTCCTCGAGGGTACGGATGTCGAAGACACGGATGGTGCGATCTGCTGTTAGCTCACTTCGACTCGGTGGAGGCGCCAGATACTCACCCTTCGAGCAAGTGACAACCCTCTCGCTATCTCCCCGCACGAAGAAAACCGAGTCGCTATGGGCCTGCAGGACTTTTTCCGGTGTCCCATTGCCATGTTCAATATCCCAAAGACAAATCTTCCCATCGCCACCGCCACTGACGGCCACGAGCCGCGTCTTTGCAGCGTCGCGCAGCATGTTGGGTGACTTTGGTGGGGATCGAGCATGCATGCCGAGAGGTGAACGACCTGAGTCACCGGCATCGACCGGGATCTCGGCCACGAAGTGGGTAAGAATCGAGCCGGAATGGCCGCCTGCAAAGACCTTGACGACGCGGGGTGTCGGCGTCAGCTGCCAGAGACGGAGTGTCTTATCCCTCGACGCCGATAGAAGCCAGTCGCGCCCGCTGACCGAGAACGAGGCTGGAGTGGAGGAGCGGGCCGGGCTATTAGACAAGCTGGGTCGGCTTGACGAGACTGTCGCTCCAAAGATGTCGTTGGACGCAGGCGCGAGCAGGGTGTACAGCGCATCGTCGACTTCGCCGATTCGGCACGAGATGTTCATGTGGTGCTGGATCAGATGGAGAGAATAGATGCTCTCCGTATGTCCCGGCAAACCCCCATGTTCTTGCGACGACGTCGGTTTGACGATGACCACACGAGGGTTCCATGAAGAACCGGCACGCCTCCCCACACCAACTTCGAGGTCGGCTGGCCGCAAATAGGTCATGCGACGGCTGAGGATGCGTCGCACGAGGTAGAGGTGCTTGTAGCTGACGCGGGGCATGACCGTTGGCAGGCCTAGATGTGATTGCAAGACAGGGTCTGGACAGGATTCAGGCGGCGTCGTCGAGGAAGTTGGCGAAGCGAACGCCACTGCGCGCTGATATGTCGGTAGGCCACCCGAATGCCGCTCCCACACAGTTCGTCGCAGGGGGTTCGGCCGTGCCGCGGGCGATGGGGACATTGTTATATGCGAGGTATCGTCGTCGTCGCCAAACTCGAAGCTCTCGTCGCCGTCCATCCTCGATGCTGACGGACTCGCCTGGCTGGCCTGCAGCAGCTGGCGGTGTAAGGTGAGGTCGTTCCAGGTCGTGTGAGCAGGGTAGATTGGTGGGTCGTGCAGGCGACAGAGGTTCTGCCAGATCGCTAGAGTCAGATACGTAGCGACTTGTCCTCACATTGATCATCACATAGCTTCGACCACGCTCGGCTGACGCCCTTGCACCGCAACAGATCGTCCGCTGAGAGATGTGAGAGAATGCGGATGCTGAGTTCAGGTGGGAGAAGCTGAGGTCATCAGTGGCTAGGCCAGGTAACGTACTCCAACAATGTCCTTCTGCATCATGTCAGACAGGCGAGTGTGGATTTCGAGGACCTCTGGACTGTCAGTGGGGCACCAAACGAGCGCGTCGCACCATCTCGAGGGAGAGACCACAGCAGCGACGTGACGAGGTCTGCAGTCAGCATGTTGCCATTCTGGATTCTCACCCCTCCTTTGGTCTACTGACAGGCCGAGGACTTTCGATCGCAGGCCCTGCAGCACCATTGTGTAATGTGGAAAGATGGTTAATTGCCATGAACAGAGGTCGAATTGAGTAGGTCACCATCCCATGTACCCCCCATGTACCATTCCATCATGACGACGCTCGTATGCTCAAAGCACGATCGGAATCGCCACCCATGTCACGTGGATCTACTTGGATCTCAGCCTCGGGCGGTTAATCCCGAAATGCCGGACAATCCAACCGCACGCGGCTGCTTGTTCGACTTGGACCCTCCTCATCCTCCTCAACGCTCTTCAACTTCAACTTGCAACTCATCCATTCCCAACATCAACATCAACGCCGACGCCGACGCCGTCCACTACTGGAAGGCAAGCGTCGCAACGCAGCTCGAATCAGGTGAGTATCTTTCCCACCTCCCCTCTCCACTCTAAAGGATTACTATCAAGAATCGCTACTCGCGACTGCCTGCAGGCAAAAGACGACTCGATCTATCTATACCCAAATTTATGATGCTCTCTCTCCCATCACGTCCATCCGTTTGAAGAAATGACATCGCTGACTTTGTAAGCTACCCCTTCGTCGTGCGGTGGAGGCTAGACGAGGTTGACTCTACTCGACAAGGTAAGTTGCGACGGCGTCGATGTTCATCGATCTCGAACCCCCTCTCCCCCTGCATTCATGATTAGACATTAAATTTTGACAAGCATATGTAGGATTCTCCTCGGAGAGCTTGACTACATCCTAGGCGTATGACCCTTCTTCCATTATCACCTCACGGTCCATTCTCAGCGCTGACAGCAGTTCTTCAGGCTCGAATGCCCTCGCATCCGTTGTGACACCACCTCGTTGATCTCAGTGAGTGCCATTCCAACTTCCCCATCTCATACATGATGTTACATCTGTGAACAATATCTGCACGCCTCCGGGCGGTGACGACAAAACCATCAACGCTTTTAAACCTCTGATCACCTCCTCTCCTTGCATCTTGAAGACCTGAGGCTGACTTTCCAGAGCCAACATGCCACCTGCCTATTCGCGGCACGCTGCGCAGTCGAGCGCATCCCATAGCTCATCTGCGCGGCGATCGAAGCCCCAGGAGCTAGCGTAAGTCGATGGCCTCTCTCGTCAGTGTTGGCAGCTGACGGATCAGTGCCCTCCCATCGAATGACCTACCGAGTTACTACGACCCCCCATCTCCTTCAACGTCGTCTTCCTCGACCGGTGACGATGTGTACAGCGCCTTCATCTCTAATGAAGGTCACAAGCTCGAGCCTAATTCACGCTGGCAGCGCAAGGGCAAGATGTGCGCCTGGGGCCCGACGTTTGACGAGACAGAGCGCAACAAGCGGTCGCGCAAGAGGTTGCGTCTGTGTTTGGAACAGCTCCTACCTGAGTCGTCTGCCGAGCTTGGTGTGCCCCCACCCCAGAACATCGTAGACGCTGAAGAGCGACGTCGCGCGCGCAAGAAGCAGAAGCAGGAAGACGAGCAGTACCTTCTGCCACATCTCCGCAGCCCCTCCCCACCTCTGTCCACGGTAGACCTGGCGCCCATGCTTTCCCTCCCACGGAGCTACCTCGACATCGTCACTAGCCCTGCCTTCCGGTACTCGCTTGGTGATGACACGATGGAGCGAGGATTGCAGAAGACCGCAGCCGACTTACTCGAAGGCGAAAAGGGCCTCATGCAGGCGCTCGGTCGCCTTCGCGAGGTCCTGCGCTTGCGTGAGCGCGATGTGCCAGAGGGTCTGGGCAAGGCTTCAGCGAACGGCAACGCGAACGGACCTACCGACGCTGCCGATGGACCTGCCAACGGCGACGCGGGCGCCAACGGCCATGCGACCAACGTGAATGATGGGGTTCTTCCTATGATACCTCCTCTGCCTCATGTCTCTGAAACCGACAACCTGTGGAGAGTGACGCAAGAGCTGCTCTCCACTGCGCCACCTCCAGAGATATCGTTCAGCGTCACGAGAGCTGGAGAAGCTGCGGAGCCTGCTCCCACTGCCCAAGCCGCCTCTCCCACCACAGCCAAGCCTCCACCCAAGCCCACTCCTCTCCATCGATTGTTCACTTGCCCTACTGGTATTACACTGGAGGCCAAGCCTGTCGCCGACGACCCCAGGTGGAGCACGCTTACGCCACACCACCCCTTATACCCGCGCCATATCAAGTACAACCTTGACTTGCCCACCCAGCAGCGCGCCGTTGACGACGCTATCGAGCGGATCATGGAGCTCCTGGCTGACTGCAACGAGTACAAGGAGCGCCTCGAGGAGGCGAGAGAGCGCGTCTCGGACGTCGCTCGTGTGCGCAAGGCTGCGTGGAAGGTGATAAAGCGCCGTGCCGGACGTGAGCTCGACCGCATGGAGGGCAAGGCATAGTAAATATTAGTTTGAGTGTAGTAGTTGTCCCAGTCATCGTTGTTTGTCATGATCATGTATCCATTTCTATGAGTACAGTGCAACGGCAGCGGGCGAGAAGTACAGGAATTAGAAACCTGGACAGTTAGTACAGGCAGGTGGAAGAAACTCACCATACTTGGTCTTGGCATTGCGCATGTTTTTCTTGTTCTCCGCAATACGCGCTTCCAGCTCCTCGCGCTGCGAGTACGCCGAGGACAGCAACGACGAGAGCTGGTGCCTCTCCTGCGCGAGGCCCTTTGTCTGCCCGATCGGCTTGTACTCGAACTCGTCCACCGGCTTCGGCTTGGTCAGCCGCGACAGGCGCTCCTGCTCGGCGCGCGCCGCCGCAAGCCCGTCCGACGCGTTGATCTCCACCACGTCCGTCCGCCCCTCGTCCAGCGCCGCCCAGTCGCGCCCCAGCCGCGTCGCCTTGCGCTCCTCCTCGGCTGCGAGGGGGTTCGCGAACTGCTTGGCAGCCCTCGCATAGTATGCTGGATCGTACGCTGCCCATGCGCCAGATGGGAGCTGGTAGTATCCCGGGTAGGGGTCGGTCGGGCGCGGTTCTGGCGGGACGAAGTCGGCCACGGCGGGCGCGGAGGAGATGTTATCTGGCCGGCGGGGGGCTGTCGGTTTCGGCAATGGCTTGGACACCGCCTCAGCTGGATGTTAGCTACGACGCTATGTTATAACTTACCCAGGCCAAAGAGATCCAGGTTCTCCTCCGCCTTGCGCTTCACGACCTTCGGCACGAGCGTGGGCGCGTCATCGTCGTCCTGGCGCACAGCTGTGCTCGAAGTGCCGAGGCCAGTCCTCGGGGCTGAGCTTGTCCTGCCGATGCCCGACGACGGGAGCTTGCGTTTAGGCGGCGGCAACATGCCCAGCAGTGATGAGCTGGTGTCAGCCTCGACTACGAGCCGCCGTCAGAACACTCACCTCCCAGCGCCGGCCAGTTTGCGTTTCGTCCCTGTAGCCTGATCCCGCTCTTCTTGCACTTGTCCCTCCTGACCCTCATCCCCGTCCTTGCCTTTGCCTTTGCCCTTCTCGGTCGGGGGAAGGTCGAGGGCAATCTTCACTGGGCCCTTGCGCTTCTTCACCGCGTGTGCCGCTTTGGGCGGGGCGGGGACGGGAGCAGGGGGTGGCGACGAGGGACCGGAGTCGTCGGAGTCGGAGCCGTAGTCTGCGAGCAGCATGCTGATGGTGTAGTGGACGGTGAGGAAGAAACGGCATGTCGCATGTTAAGTTGGGTGGCGGTTGAGGATCACGGGAGCAAATTGAGTGGCGAGGGTATTTCTAATCACATGGAGGGGATTAGGAAGTCACATTAGCCTGGCTCAGGCAGTTACGAGGCCCAATTACCCGCTCTCAACGAGTACAACATCATGCATGCCGAGCTCTATCAACACTTCGCAGCATGGGCTATCAATACACAGGTTGAGACGGGTCGTGCTATTTGTGGCCATCACGAGAGACTAGATAGTCGAAGCACGCCATCCCACAGTACCCATTCGGATCGTGATCGCCTGGGTGTTGTACGACTCGAGCTCGCGGAGCGAGTACAGAACAACCTTGGCCTCGGGAAGGCCGAGATCGAGCTGGCTGTCAGCTATGAACAACGCGATGTACACTCACAGGTCCGCCACGGCGCTGCAGCCATGAGTTGGCCGAGGAGACAATAGTGTTTACCTCGTGCTCCTCGCTGCTGTCAGCACAGACCGCCTGTGTTTGGCCAAAGGCAGTCAAGGTACAAGGACTGCCTAGGTGCCTAGTTCCGGCACCGCTCCAGAACGTTGACGAGCGCGGACCCTTGGGCTCCACGTCCAGAACTACCAGAACAACGTGACTGGCAGCGACTTACAGAGGAATGCCCCACATGGATATACGGTCTTTGACGCGGTAAGTGAACTCCTGCACGAGGATGAGGAATCGCCAGACCGCACGCATCTCGTAAACTGTTGGGAGGTACTTGGCCATTCTGCGTAAGTGAGTTGCCAAGGGGTTGAAGTGGGGGAGCTTGGACGTCGGCGCCACCAGTTATTGGCTGGTGACCGTGTGATCGGCTTTGTCCATCCTGTCCAAGCTGGACCCAGACCGTCCGTTCTCTATATTGTGGCTGTGCGCGCAGGTCCAGAACGGAAGCACTCACTGGTCGAGCACATCCAGGTAGTGCTGGATGTTGAAAGCGTTGTTTGCCTGGAGCTTGGCGAGCTGCTGTTCCAGTTCATGCAGCCAAAGGCCGGCGACCTTGTAGGAGTGCTCTGGCTCGTGCCCGACCGGCCATGCGCAGTGGTAGAATTGGAACATGGTGAGTGAAAGGAGAGAGGTAAAGGAAGGGAGGACAATGGGACCGCCGCGGGTGTGGCAGAACGTCGAGGACGATGAGGATGGGTTAACCAGCTCGTGTGAACCACTCGTAGACCACTGGTACTGTAAACCAGGGAGAGAGCGGTGGACGTGATGGAACTAAAGCGTTGGGGGTATAAATCCAGTCGAGCTTGTTCTTATCCTTGTCGGCGGACAACGATCCGGTGACGAGGGGCCACTGTCGCTAAGTTTATTCTGAGACGAGAGAGAACACGGTACATCCCTGCGTTTCAAAGCGCCATGCCGTCACAGGCTGCAGAGGAGCCCACGAAATGAACGTGGGTGACAGAGTGTTGGTTAGTGAGGGGCTGGGGTATGAGGGCTGAGGCATGAAGCTGAGGAATGAGGATGCACACGGCAAAGGAGTGGAGGCACAGTGGCTGAAGGACGAGGGAGAGTGCAGACGTGAGGAGAGCAAGGACCTTCCGCCACAAGACAGCCGATCGAGGCGGCCCAGGACGTGCAGTGCGGACGAGGCGCAGGGGGTGAGTCGTAGCCACGTAGCCTGCCATGTAGTCGTGTTTGGTATTACGTTTTTGTTGAAACACCAGAAATCTGTTATAGATTGCAGGTACAACCCCGACGCAGCCGAACAGCGAGAACAACGGACATGAGCTGAGGGAAACAATGGAACTGTCAGCTGATGGGTGAGAGGATGAGAGGGATCGGTGAGCGAAGCAGAAGGAACGGGAGCATGTTCCGTGGCGTCGTGTGAGAAGCATGAGTACCGGGTGAACCAAGTGCCGCCGGTCGTGGCTGGCCCCGTGACTGTCAGGACGGCGGCTGTCGCTGCTGCTGCTGCTGCTGCTGCTGCTCTTGTCAGCTGTTATTGCTGCTGTGTTATCAAGGCTCGTGCGGTGGCGTGTGTGGATGTAGGGCATGGTACAAACCACCATTATTAACATGCCTCATCCTCATTGGGTCCAGCCAAATCTAGGATGTATTTCCGTTCTCCTCCTCGTCGTCGTCCTCCTCCAGCATGCCCACCTCCCACTCGCCACCAACGTCCCATCGAGATCCGGGAGCGGACGCGCTGAGGTACTTGACAAAGCGCATGACGCCGGGGTCACGAAGGACGAGGAGGAGCTTGTTGAATGAGACGGGAAGAGTGAGCAGTGGTCCCTCATCGTCGTCACCCATCTGGGAGTCGTCAGAGTCGAAGTCTCCGTCAGAGAACTGGTCGGGGTCGAACTCGAGGTCGACACCGCCGTAGGTAATTTTGGGTCCGTCGTCGGCACCATTAGTATTGCCGTTGGTCTCCCCCGCGTCTTCGTCGCCATTCGCCTCCTCTGCGTCACCGTTCTTCACCTCGTCATCCTTTCTGTCCCCCTCAAGGTCCTCCTCGAGGTTGGTCGTGGCCTGGGCTGCACGCCTGGCCAATGCGCTCTGGTAGGTCTCTGGGTCCTCTGACTCATCTGGCGCGGCGAGGTAGCATTCCCAGCCGCCATGCTCAATCAGCTTCTCCTCCTCGTCGCTGCCGGCTGGCACGTCCGCCCACCACGACAGACCCAAGAACGCGTCCAGGCGCACCTCGCCGCTGCGGTCCTCGCCGTTGGCGAGGGTGTAGTCGAGGCCGCGGCGGAAGCGACGTGCCTCGCCGCGGTATCCAATCGGGGCAAGGGAGGAGACGACGCCGAGCCACGCCCGGAACGCCTCGGATGGGAGGAGCTTGCTGAGGACGCTGCGAAGAGCAGGCGTCGACTTGGACTCGGAGGTGAGCGTCGCATAGCGGTGCTTCGACGCCGGGCCCTGCACTACCCAGCCGTCACCCTCGCCCACATCCTGCGATGGGATGAGTTTTGAGTCACCAAAGTCGCGCTTGTCGACAGCTTCAGTCTCGGCCTTGATCTGAGCGGCCAGCTCGGGGCGCAGGAAGTTGTGCAGCACGATTTCGGACGCGGCGACAAACTGCCCGGAGAGCTTCTCCAGCGTGTCTGAAGTCAGATACGAGGGCGAAAGGAACTCCTTAAGGAACGACAGGTGAGAGGCACTGAGGCCAGCGGGAGGGTCGGAGGTATACGGGACAATGGGGATGGTGGGTGCGGCCGTCTGCTGTCAGTGACCACTTCCGACCTTGAAGAACTCACAATCTGGGCAAGCGAGCTGAGGGCTGCGCGCTCCGCTTTCTCGTCCTCATACGCTCCATAGCCCTCCTCACCCTCGACGGGACGGTGGAACCATCCCGAGACACCGAGCCTCCTGCGTCCGTCGCCAACGATTACCTCCTCCACCGAATGGTAGCTGCGACCGGGCAGGACCTGGAAAAAGATGATCTGACCCCACTTGGAGGGGAGCGAGGCGACAGCCTTGGTACCCGGCAGACCCCGCTCTTCGCCGTTCTCGACAGGGAACAACTCAAGCGATCCGCCCCACTTGGGGTCCCAGCCCTTGAGGAACTTGCCGTTATCGGCGGCCTTGGTGAACGGGGACGCGGGGGCGTCAAGGGGCGAGTTGGGAAGGTACAGAATCCATGAGATCACACGGGTAGAGATCGAGTCGTCATGAAGAAGAAGGTGCGAGCCCTCGGTGTACAGGCCGACGGAGCAGTCCGTCTTCTTGCCCGAGAGCGGGCCGCATCCGGTGACGTCGCGGACGAACCTGCGGAATTCGGGCGAGTACAGAGCATTCTTGAGGCGTGTGGTGCAGGGGAGCGCAGCGAGGGTCTCGTCGGGAAGGTGAGCAGCGTCCAGTGACGCGAGGTCGGGTGTCTGTTGAATCTGCGCAAGTCAGTCGTCATCAAGTGTCTCGCTCACTTTATAGATGTCCGTCTCCTTCTGCTCCCATCCCCAGCCGGGGAGGCTGCTCTCCTCACCGCGGATGCCGTATGACTTAGTCTCCTCCACAAATGCCTCGAGCTAATGTCAGCGCTAGCCCAGCTGCACGGCTCACCAGCTCGTCAGTCAGGAGGCCGGGGACAACTGTGTGGCGGTAAGGTGTGGCCTGGTCGTAGGCCTGGCGGAGGGCATGGCGTGTGCTGCCCTCAGGGAGGTTGATGTCGGGGGTAACGTCAGGCTTGGCCTTTTTGGTCTCCCTTTCGACCTCTGGGCCTGGAGACCGCGGACGCACTGTGCTAGGCATGTTGTCGTCGTTGTTGTGAAGTTGATGGTCGTGCGAAGTCGGATTCGAGAAATTGTTGTGGCGGCACGTCGGCAGGTACCGGCAGAGGTGGAGGTGGAGGTCACGTGGAGATTCAGTAATGGGATTAGTTTGATTAAGACAGTGCCATCCCGAAGTGTATTGATGCTCAGGGGTTCATTAGGATTGCATGGCGCACGACTTTCTGCAATCTCAACAACAACCACATCGTCAATAACCATGGCCCACGCCGAGTCGTCATCAGCACCGCTGAAACGCCAACTATCCATGGACGATGACGATGAGAGCAGAGATACAGGGCTGTCCGCACGTACCCTGGAAATAAAACGCAGGTTGGTGCGGGCAAAGAAGCTGCGCCGCCCAGACGACTCGACGAGCTCCGGACAACATACCTCTTCGTCGTCGCCCCCTCCACGGCCAAAGTCGCCAGCTCCTCCACCACCAGAAGAACCTGAGATAGCGTCTCCAAAACGCTCCCCCTCACCGCGAGAGCCGTCGCCGCCACGGGGCTTTCCCCGATCAGTCTATGCTCCCCCAAGAAGCGCTCACCCTGGTTTGAGCGGATGTCGTTCTGTATACAGATACTCGCGCCTCAACCACATCGAAGAAGGAACGTACGGCGTCGTGTTCCGTGCACGATGTAATGACACGGGCAATATCTACGCTCTCAAAAAGCTTAAGCTCGACGAGGAGAAGCACGGGTTTCCAATTACGAGTTTGCGCGAGGTGATGGCGCTCATGACGGCTGGGGAGCACGAGAATGTCGTCGGGATCCGCGAGATTGTCGTAGGAGATACGCTGAATCAGTGCGTCTACACCCAGGCCTCTGCTGATGGCAGAATCTTTATCGTGATGCCCTTCATCGAGCACGACCTCAAGACGCTCCTCACCGACATGCCCAACGCGTTCCTGCAGTCCGAAATCAAGACGATCATGCAGCAGCTTCTCTCGGCGGTCGCGCACTGTCACTCCCACTGGATTGTGAGCCCGCTAATGGACGAGCTGACACAAGCTCCACCGTGACCTCAAAACGTCCAATCTGCTCATGAACAACCGCGGCCAGATCAAGGTCGCCGACTTTGGCCTGGCGCGCAAGTTCGGTGACCCTCTTGGCGACATGACCCAGCTGGTAGTTACGCTATGGTACCGAGCCCCCGAACTTCTCTTGGGATCTAAAGACTACACGACTGCGATTGATATGTGGTCAATTGGGTGTATCTTCGCTGAGCTGATCCAGAAGGATCCGTTGTTCCCTGGCCGCGGCGAGATCGACCAGATCAATCGCGTACGTCTGCTCCAACGATAGACCTTGACGGTAGATCTTCAACCTGCTCGGCAAGCCCAACGATGACATGTGGCCTGGATTCAGCCGCCTCCCAAATGCGCGAAGTATCAATCCTGTCGGACCAACGTTAGTGCCCGGCACCACGACACGCGACGCGCTGACAATTAGATTCTCCACGCTGAGGCAGAAGTTCAAGCACCTGACGTCGCAGGGCCACGCCCTCATGTCTACGCTGCTCTGCTACGATCCCGACCGCCGGATCTCCGCTGAAGAGGCCGGGAAGCACGCGTACTTCACGTGAGCTCGAGCGCGTTCAAGGTAGAGCTGACAGCAGGGAGCATCCTTTGCCAAAGCACCCCGACCTATTCCCTTCGTTTCCCAGCGTCGCGTCGGGGGAGAGGCGGCATAAGCTGCTCGCGAGCCCGCCTGCGCCAGCACACCCCGAGGCTGGAGACACGGAGCAGCTGGACAAGCCGGATAAGATGGATCTGGAGTCGTTCGTGTAGCATAGTGTCATAGGTGTTGGCTTGGACGTCATTGACAGCAGAGAACCTGTTTGGAGGGACAGCGACCGGCCTCGTTAGTTTTTTATGCTCGCTTGGGCTACATCAGTGGTGACATTGCGCTGTAGGATGTTGGGCGCGAACAGTGCTCAGGTTAAGACAAAGAAGACACCCTGTTGTCATGTGATTGGGATAGTTATCCGATGGTTGCTCACGCCTTCAACCACCGTACACCGAGTACGTCTCGACGCGATGGTACCGTGCTCCGGAGGTGCTTCTTCGTGCCACGGATTATAACGCCCCTGTTGACATGTGGGCACTTGGAACAATTCTCGTCGAGATGATCAACCTGAAACCACTGTTTCCAGGTGTCAGCGAGATTGACCAAGTGTATCGCATTTGTGATGTGCTGGGTGATCCTCGTCCCGGGCATGGGCCTGACCTGAAAGGCCACATTGTTGGAGGGGGTCGATGGAACACGGTAGTCCTCGCAAGCCTTCTTCAGGCTACAGTGTCCGTGTAGTCCCCCGGCATGGACTTAGATGCTAGGATCGAGATGGCTGATACATTGTTGGTCTTCATGCGGAGCATGCGCTTGTTAGCGCACTGTGTCCAGCGCTAAACCGCGATTAGATAGAGCAGCACAGATTTGCAAGGGAAGATTGTGTTGGTTGGAAATACTGAGCAGGAACGACCTCGTCGGCGCTTGTGCCGGCATCGCCCACGCACCCACGCAGTGACTCGGCGACTCGGAGTCGCTACAGCCAATGCGAGAGCGGCCAAGCATGATGATATGATGATAGCGGCGTGGAGGCGTTGTCTGATATCGATAAGCAATGATCGCCGCGCGTTGATCGACCGACGATCTATTTGGCCAGCTTGGCACTGTCGGGTGACGTGACGGCGCCACACGACAAACAAGGCTGCTCTAGCTGCTCAACGCGTTACCTCGATGTTGTTACAAATGTATCACGTTGTTAGTGATATTCGCCAGACGCTCTAAACAGCTGAGAAGGACGAATGCATAAAGGACTACGAGCGATGAGCGTCCAGTGTACATTCCGCCCCGACCCCTGGTTCGGCTACGCGCTCACTCGCTCCAGTCATCTAACCATGGTACATACACAATATCGCTTACACTCCAATGCTTCAACTACGCGTTAAGGATGGTAGTTTCCACCATAATGGAGGTGACACGATAAGGATCCACGTTGGACGCGGGGCGGCGGTCCTCAAGATATCCGTGGCCCTGGGCACCGACGTGACGGGGGATACGGATGGAGGCACCACGGTTGGCGACACCGGCGGAGAAGGTGTGCATGGCGGCGGTCTCGTGGCGGCCAGTGAGACGCTGGTCGTTGTCCTCGCCGTAGACGGCCATGTGGTCGAGGTGGCGAGCCTCGAGCTTCTGGATAGCGGCCTCGATGGCGGCCATACCCTTGCCGGGCGTGCGCATGGCCTTGGTCGAGTAGTTCGAGTGGCAGCCAGCACCGTTCCAGTCGCCCTTGAGGGGTTTGGGGTGGAACGAGGGCTTGATTCCCCACTCCTCACCAATGCGGAGGAGGAGGAAACGAGCCATCCAGAGGTGGTCACCAAGCTCGATACCCTCACAAGGGCCGACCTGGAACTCCCACTGGGAAGGCATGACCTCGGCGTTGATACCGGAGATCTTCACACCGGCGTAGAGGCAGGCACGCTAACGTGGTCAGCACAGGTGAACGGCGACGCACGGACTACGTGGCCCTGTGCCAAGTAGACCGGTGACGAAAATGGGTACTCACGTAGTGGGCCTCAATGAAGTCACGGGCGAACACCTTGCCGGCACCGACACCGCAGTAGTAGGGACCCTGGGGACCGGGGAAACCGTTCTTGGGCCAACCGAAGACCTGTCCATCGGCGTCGAAGAGGGTGTACTCCTGCTCAAGACCGAACCAGGGCTCCTCGGCCTTGGCCGAGTCCATGACCTTCTTGCAGTGGGCACGGTAGTTGGACTTGTTGGGGGTACCGTCGTTGTCGTAGCACTCGCAGAGAACGAGGATGTTGGCACCGCCACGGAAGGGGTCCTTGAAAATGGCAACGGGGCGCTGAAAATGAATTAGCCCGATGGACCCTAAGCGAGGGGGTTGATGGCACGATCGTCGCCGAATATACTCACAAGGAAGACATCAGAGTTGTCACCAGGGGCCTGGTTGGTGGACGAGCCGTCAAAGTTCCACTCGCGGAGGTCGGCGACCGACGAGGGAGCCTTGTCGAGGGTCATGGTCTTGGAGCGGAGACCGTTGTCACCGTCAATCCAGATGTCTGAATTGAGTAAGCCAATCTGAATCAAGGGGTAATTTTGCAGTTGCACGGTAGTGAACCGTGCACTGGGTGATGTATGGATACTCACACTCAGCCTGGACCTTGGAGCCCTGGTCAAGCGCCATGTAAGGCGCGAGGAGGTCGACACGCTTGGTGGGGATAAGAGCCGACATGATGTCTATGGGCTGGAGGGCGGAAGAAATCGAAAGAAAACCAGAGAGATACGCAGCGGGGTATATGGGTGCACAAAGTGCGGGAAGTTATGGAGTGGGGGGTTGGGTTGGGGGGTGGGTGTTATGTTGATGTGGTCATTCAGCACCAATATGTATATGGATGCGAAGAATGAATGAGAGATGTTGAAGAAGCAAAGAGGGGTGAGGACGAGGTGCGGTGTAGGTATAATAAGGGAAGAGGATGGCACGAGTGGCGGGAGGGTGTTGTAGGTAGGAGGTAGTGTTAGGGACAAGGGCAGGGGGGAGTTAAGGGGCGAGCGAGGGCAGTGTAGCAGCAGTGTAACAAGCAGTGTGTGTTGTGCGGTGATGCGGTGTTCGTTCGGTGGCAGCAGCGGAATCAGATCGGAATTTGAGTGACAAAAGGAGAAGGAGAAGGAGGCGATGGTGAAATACCAGAGGAGTGGCAAGGCATGCAAGGGGGGAGGAGGGCGACGAAGAGGCGGAGAGGCAACGTCAATATCCGGTTTCGGCGGCAGTATTGCAAGGGGGTAATTGGGCAATTGGGCAAAGCGGTGGAGTCCAATTCAAGCGAGCGTAATAATAGGTTGGGTAATTACGCGCGCGTATTGATCACCAATGAACATTGAGCGCACAGAGGGATTTGGCGTATCGAGAAGGGGTGCATAGGATGTCGACGTTCCGAGTTGTTCCAGGCGAAGAGAAACAGAGAAGCAGGAGGGAGGTGCGAGGGAGAGAGCATGTGGGAGGCATGGGACAAAGAAATCGAGATCGCGTGAGCTCTGGGAACGCGCGGGTTTGGGTGGAGCTTCTTCGCTCGATGACGACTCACGGTAATAGGGAACTAAGAAAAGAAGGAAAGTGTTGCTGGTAAGAGCGACAGAGAGCCAGATGAGGCTTGGGGTTTTATGAATTTAGTGAGAAAGGAGGAGTTGGGATGAGAATGGGAGGGAGGATGGGATGGACGTTCACGGAGACCCGATGAACAGGGGGGAATAGAGGATAAGATGGATTGGGTTGGGTGGGAGGGAGGATGGGAAGGACGGTCGAGGTTGGTTGGTCCAGTCCTTATCATTTGACTGAGCAACGACGAGTCGAGTGACCTTTGGTGTACCAAGTTCACCGCCCGCCCTCCTACGCCTCTTCTCCTCCCTCCCCCGCCCCACCCCCATCATCCTTGTTCTGAATCTATGTCACTTTCCCGCGGTTACAAGTATGCCCGCACACCCCACGCACCCGCACAGGCAAAAAAATACTACCGCTTACTGCTGCTGTTGCTGCTCCGACCCCAGTTGACCCAAGACCCAAGCGCCCCGGCCTCGCCCGGACCGGGTATTCAAGTATTCAGGAAGCGCAGGAAGCGTACCAACGAGAAGAGAAAAGGCGGCGGGGCAGAGGGAGCTGAATCTTTCTCAGTGACACCAGTGACACCTCGACTCATCCGCCGCGATCCCACCCGCCCGATTGCCGCCCAACCACCCCCCGGCCAAGGCCATCCAAGTCCATTCAAATCCTTGGGTCCTTGCGGCGTGCATCCCCAGGCTCTCAAAGTTGGTGGCGTGACAGCAAAGCAAGCGACAACCCCAATCACGATAAGTAATAATTGCTGATTCGTCAATCCAACCCGCCACTATTGCGCCTTTGCCCTTGCGTCAGGGCGTCTGACGCTTGACGAGTACCATCCATGGTCAGCCCACCTGCAACTGGGCCTTTCTCACCGTACTGTCTCTCCGCGCCTCCCAAGCTCTCCTCTGCTAATTACGAGTTAGGTATCCAAGATTAACGCCCAGTAGTGGTAACAGTTCCAGCCCTCTCCCCACTTCATTGTTGTTGCCTGGACTCTGCCCTGCTCCACCTGCCTGACATCGGCCAATGCATCACCAAAGTAGGCGACCGGGTCTGGCGAGCATGACTGGCGAGCCAGGTGACACCGATGTCAGTGCGCGCTTGCATGCTGGTCATTGTGCAGCAAACTAACTTGTTCGACTCGTTCGCGTCAAGCTTTCACAACAAGTCAGCTGCTCGTGTGCTCGGGTCGTTTGGGTTGCTGCCTCTCATGTATTCGAGTTGGGATTGGGTGAGACCGCATCCAGGAGGTGTAGGTTTGTTTGCGCCCCTTCTACTCCCGCCAAAGCCCCTCGGGGTCTATGAGCTAATGCTCCGCACCGATCGAGCCCACCGAGGTGCCGGACTGGCCGATTGGCCGGAATCGATCTCCGTCCCCGCGCCCAGGCGACGACTAGTTACGGAGCTGAGCTCTGACGTGGGCGCCGAAGCTATGACACAGCGGCCTACGTTCCTCTGCTCTCATGCCTGCCCTGCGCCTAATTCGACAATGCCACGTACCAAGCTTCTGATCACGTCTGCCTGAGCTAAGCTTCCAACCATGTCATTCAGGCGCGCGCAAAGACGAAACGCACACCAGTTACTGGTGTTTGTCGTCAGCCGAGATCGTCCAACGAGCAGTCGGCACGACCCGACGCAGGGTGGCTCGGTTGGCGGGTCATGTCGGACCGAGGCGTTCACAATCCGAAACCCAGCGTCCAGACTGGAGGGCCCAAGGTCCCAGGCCCGCTGACCGCAGAAACAGATTCATTCCATGGCCTCGTTGGCCAGTGGGCTACCTGCATGGCTGCCGTCCGCCTCACTTCCCCACATCCGCACCTCCGCGGCTCGAGCACGAGCTCTGTCCGGCAGGCAGAATTCGTGGGGATTTACCGAGACCCCCGGAACGAAAGGTCGTTGCGCACGCGGAACAAGCTATTCCCAACTCCACAAGCCAATAGGCTTCGAGCTACATATCAGCCTGGCCACACTATCTCTGATATGGCCAGTAATGTGCGCTCAGCTATGCGACACGGTCTGTCGCCGCACTTCGCGTCTCGCCTGCCTCCCATGGGGCGCCGAATTCCCCACAGATACGTGGCGGATCAGCATCGCGACTTGGGCTGAGCGACGCGTGGGGGGCTGATCTTTGATCGTTGGGTCATTGGACACCACTCAGAGGTATCTAGGGCATCGATACCATTGCCCAGCGAGGCCCGTCGCGATGGCCGAGGTGGCGATGTGATTGCCCGCATGCCCGCCTCGCGTGATGGTCCACAATGCGCATCGCATCGCGCTCAATGGCCAGTCCTGCCAACCAGTTACACTGCTTCGCGAGATCAGCGTCGGCAATCTGCTCAACGGGTTGGGAATGAAACCTGGTTGGCGGGAGATTGCAGATGGTTACATGACCATCCCCCATCGCGGCGGCGGTGTTGTGTGATCTGCATGACTGAGAAAGCGCGTTAGTTGAGCGCTGCTCTCCATCTGCTCTCCATCGACTACCCATATTCTCTGGCATTGCCTGCTCCCAGCTGTGTCTCAAGCTCGTTTCATTCTGGTTGCCCCTGGCTCTGCCTTGCCGCATCCGTTCCGCCTGGAGTACCAACACCGCCGGTGCCTCGAGGGCGCGGGCGCCGACTGGGATCTGCGTCACCGACGTGTCACTAACATGTCGGGAGTGAGGAGAGATGCTGTGTGGCAGCGACTAGACATACATGGCACCCAAGTATGGCATACTGCGTGGCAGCGACTGTGGCATACTGTGTGGCAGGTATTGTGGTTCGTCAGACCACCACCGCCACATTTGGGCCTCAAACCTATCACTATGGTCAACCTCCGAGGTGTACTCTTCTCCGGCCATGCACGGCTGTGCAGTGCTGGCACGGTTTCCTTCGCTCGCGAATAATCCGGCAGACGACCAACGAAACGTACACTGTGGGGATGTGAGGAGACTCCCGCCGAATCCGGCTGTGCTGAGAAGAGGGGACAGGCCTTTGACGACCTGTTCGGAGAGCCCAGACCAACCCAGTCCATGGCAGCACCTAACAATGACCTGAACAAACACTGAGCTCGGTATTGTGCGGCATGTTGCGACGCAACATGGGGCCGCAAGAGGACGGCAGGCAGCCCCCAACGTCTGACAGCGAGGGCTGGACGGCTGTCGACGTTGTGCCGCATTCCATAACGCTTATTCCTCATCCAGCCAACCATAGCCCAAGCAATCGATTGGGATCTCATCAGCGGGAGGCAAAATCGGCAGTGCTCGCCATCTACCGAGAAAGTGTGGCGAGGAATTCCGAGGAATGCAGCGTTTGCCGCGCTTACCTCTGTCGCGAGTTACCAGCGAAATCCGCGGTCCACGGGTGAGCGGGGTGGGCGAGTCACGCTTGGAGAGAGCAGGCAGGAAGACTCGACGAAGAGGCTGTCTGAGGGTGGCAACACGACAACAACATAGCGAGCGTGCTGACACGAAGTTGCAACAGCAAGGAGTGGACGGCTTTTGGATTGCTGGGTCTCGCGAGGGAGACCACTTCGGGCATAGCCGAAGTACAGCCAAAGTAGCTCAAGCAGAACGTAAAAGGATGCCAGTTGTTGTGTGTGTCATTGTTGCTGCTCTCTCGTTCAACAGTTTTGGTGTTCATCGCGTCTCTATGAGTTTGTGGACCGCAAAAATGCCTTGTTTTATTGTCGTGACTAAATGTCACAGCTCCAACGTTGGATCGTCGGGCTGAGGGATGGTGGGGTAAGCCACAGAGTAGTGCGGCGGTTTAGCGGAATAGTCAGTCGCGTCACGTGTGGTGAGTGGAACGGAGATTACGTGGTCTCCGTCTCCATCAACCCGCGCCGGAGACCTCCACGCGCCCACGAACACCGGAGCAAAACAAACTCAGCGCGACGGGGAGACGAGGGGAGACGCGCGAGAACAGCGAGAATAGCGCAAATAGCGCATTGACGCCATCGATTCTCGGTTCCCCGCCATAGCCTGAGCCAGCCTTTCCCAACGACCCCGAAGTTGCTTGCGTTGAATCAGCGGTCGCCAGCCAGCTCCATCCTAGTGCTGACAAAGTCGTGTTCAAAGCGACCATATAAGGATCAATTTCGCATCCTACAACGACGACCTCTCCGACCTCAATCGACCTCCTCATCGTCAAAACACAACCATCATGGCTGTAAGTTCCATCTCTCGCGGCGGACATGAGCCTGGGCCGCGCGCGCCGCCGTCCATGTCCACGGAGACCAAGGCCTCCTGCCACCCTGCACCGCTTACACTAGACTACCGGACCGGCGTACAACTACTCCGTGAAGATGACCTGCGGAGGGTGCTCGGGCGCGATCGACCGCGTGCTCAAGAAGAACATTGAGGCGCGTGAGTCGCCCTTGTTGACACGACCGAGCTGAGCTGACGCGCGTTACAATTCACCTCACCCCCACGACGCGTCTGATGCTCCGTCTCGTCCCACATTGTCCTTCTTCCCCCTTCTGTGCATATGTGCATTCACGTTTCACTCGGTTTTACGTGCTTGCCACTGGCTCGCTGCCGCTCCGTGCGCGATCGCTTGTGCTTCTTCCCCATGAAACAATGCCGGGTCATTGCGTCGGTTCGGGGGCACACTTCCGTCCTACGGCCCTTTGTTCTGCTCCTCGCTTCTTCGCGGCTTCGGACCCCGATCTCGTCGCTATTGGCCTTGCTTACGCGATCATCCCCTCCTTCGGCGTCACGGCGGCTACCGTCTCCGCCTTCCCCGACTGTTCCCCGACTCATCCCCGCGCTCCACCTCCACTCCATCGCACGTTTCCTCTGCAGCGAACGGCTACACTGTTTCGCTGGAGACCCAGCGTGTGGTCGTCTACGGCCCCTCGCTGCCTCCCTTCGAGACGGTGACTGAGAAGATCGCCAAGACTGGCAAGCAGATCCTCTCGAAGGAGGAGATCCCAGCCGGCGCACCTGTGCCCGCTGTTTGAGTGCTCCAGTAAATCAGTGCCAGCGCCTGAAGGAGACCAACTTCGGTCATAGAGATGTATTGCATATATGCGTACAACACCAGGTCCATGTCCAAGCTGCACCGGCAACGACATTACCTGCGGCCAATGATCCTGGTCCACCCAGCGGACCAGCAATCTATCAGCCTAATCGGCAGCCGAATCGAGTCTCGCCTTACCAGTCAATTTCGCAGTCACAGCGCCTGTCGCGGTTGCACTAGCGGTGCTCGTCGTGTTGTCACATCCACAGTCGTACGTCGCGTCGAGGGTAAGGCAGTCAAACTCCGGCTTGTGCAGCCGTTCATTGACAATGTTGTGCAGCGAACATAGCCACAGCGACGCGGCTTTCCGGGAGGAGACCTGTTGTCAGACCACTTCCGCAACCTCGCTCACCTGGGGAGGGTACTGCTTGAGCATTTTCTGGAAGTGCACCGCGCATTCGCCGCAGGGGTAGAGGCGGGAGAAGAGGTAGAAGAAGGACTTGAGGGCTGCGCGGTCGTCCGCAGTGGGGTTCTGCCGTCAGCTATCGTATGGCCGCTACAGAACATACCTCCGGATAGCGGAGCGTCGTGAGGTGGAGGAAACGCCAGGTCGCGCGGCCAAGCTCCGCCCTGTGGTCAGCACGGACCCTCGGACGCTGCACTCACTTTGCAGTCGCGTTGCCGAGGCGCGGCATGATCACCCCGCCGGAGATTATGTCCTGGGACACGTCGAATCCCTCGTCTGCCGACTGCATCTCGCCCTTGTCGCCCTTCCCTTCCGGATTCGTTCCGCCGGTTCCGGTATCCCCCCCGACATTGTCGTCTTCAGGGTGCACCACCGCTTTCCCGACGTCCTCGTCGTCGTCCTTGGCGAGTTCCTGTCTCCATTTACGCTCGTCGTCTTCCTCGAACTCTGGTTGGGGTGGGGGCAAGGGCTCGCGCCAGTGCTCCGAGTCGATGCCGCCCTTCTCGAGCGATACCTCGGCCTTGTCCTCAGACGGACTTGAGGGATAGAACAAGAACGCGGTCGGAACGGTGACGAGTACCAGGGCGAGAAGGAAGATGCGCGCAAAGCGCGGTACTGAGAGCATGGCTCCTGAATGAGTGTGGTGGAGAGGTTGTGTGTGATGGTTGCTGTAGAGAGTGTTTGTGTTAAACCGTCGTGATTGAATTAGCCTGAGTTGGTACGCCTGTAGAGCTCGGGCAGGTACTTTAGGCTCTCGCTGTTATTCTTCGTCGTGGACCTCGTCGTCGCCGTTGTCGATGAGAGTGTGAGAAGATGTGATGGCGCATGCCCGAGGAATGACGCTGACAAGGATGGCATGCTGGCTGAATTTGGTTCCGCCGGTATCGCTTTTGGACGTGTCGTGGATCGTGACTTGGACCCTGAGACACTCATCTGCGATCTGAGACCATGACAAAGCCCGCAATGTGTTGTGGCACTCGATCCATCCATGCGCCAAAGTTAGCCTGGCTGCAGCAGTTGCGCATTATATTTAACATGTATTGTTGTAGATAAAGACGACTCCGCTATGCAAATATATCGCAATTGTCCTCTTGCCCATCGACTTTGCCGCTACCGACTGCCCTGCCTGCCCCGCTCGTTCAGAACCTTCTCATCGACCGACATCCCCTCGCTCCATGACCGTCGCGTATGGTTGCCTCCTAGTGCAGCGTCGACGGCAGCGCTCGCCTCCGCCTGCTGCGCGAAGACGTCCTGTTGCATACGCGACTGGAGTTCGGTAATCTCCCATCCGCACGCGCACCACTCCCATCCCGGCATGCCTGTGGGTAGCTTCTCACCCCGGCCTGCGACGCGGTCCTTCTCGTGCGACTCGTCTGGATGTTAGCGGCACAGATGGTTGGTGAACACCCTGAAGGTAGACTTACAAGCCGGTAAATCCAGGAAGCTCGGGACGAGACAGCACTGAGTGTAAGCCTGAGGCGGAGCTGCAGCCACAACTCACCGAGGGAACAACGACCGGCCGCGAGACCTTCAACACACGCAACCCGCCAAACGTCGGCCGCTGCATCTTGTTCCCCATATCGTCTTCGCCCCAGACGGAAAAGGCAATCTCGAGCGTGATGGCGTGCGACACAGAGATGGGAGTCACCACACCTGGCAGCGTGGAGGGGCGCGCCACATTGTCGTTGGGCATACGACACTTGTTCTCGACCACCACGAGCTCGCTGTCCTCCCTGTGGCCTCCGGCGCCTTTACCTCTCCAGAGGGCTGGATGGTGGTTGTCGGGGAAGTAGTAGCCCGTCTTCGGGCGCTTTCCAACTGCCATGATGGGGAAGGTGCGCACGGACTCGTGCTGTACCTCGCTGCTGGGATCGCGGGGAGATACGATCGAGTGCGTCTGGTTCAAGTAGAGGTTGACACTGAACACGGTGGTCTTGGGCGACAGGTCCGTAAGGGCAATCTTGGCCTGGAGCATGGAACCGATGCACCACTGCGAGGTCAGCGAGGAGCCTAGCGTGTCCGAAAGCGACTTACGACATTGCACGCCATTCGCCAGTCCCACGTCCCGAGGCCCGGGGCGAATCCGTTTGCCCGTTCCATGAGCTCGTTCGTCCCCCCGTCCCCGCTGGGGTTGTAGATGACCATGCAATTGCGCCTTGCCGTGTGTGTACCCGTTATCCAGTCTGGGGAGGTGGGAGCTACCGGGTCTTCCAGGTTCAGGTTCGCGATCGAGTCGTCGTAACTGGGAATGCGGGGAAGCCCTTCTTCCTCGCGCGTAATGGACAAGCTTTGTGCATTGGAAACGACAGCAGGGTTGGGTCGACTTCCGCCCGTTGGCAGGTTGGTGGCGCTCAAGGCGGGGCTGCCTATGGGGCTGCCGGAAGTAGGGCTGGGACCGCCGCCTGAGGTTCCGCTGGACCTGCGGGCCATGTTGGGTGCTGCACTAGGCAGGCCAGTAAGCGGATTGTTGATGCTCGATGAGTACCCCTGCGCCGTCGATGATGAGGAGGCCGCTCCAGAAGAATTGAAAGGGGAAGCGAGTGAGAAAGACACACGTGTTGGCGTACGACCGCGAGGCAAAGAAGGGGAGAGCGGAGGTGAGTCCGGCGGAGACTCTCTGTTTGGCCCCGGGCGTGGAGACGTCCCTCTGGACCCCTGTCCGGATCGCTGTCGCGAGTTGCTGCGGCTTCGCGGCTTGCGCAACCCGAAGAGGGGAGAGTGTGACGCGGTCTTAGCGGTGCCCCCGTTCTTTGGTTGGGGCAAGCCCTGGACCTCGGCGTATAGCACATGAGCGATGACGCCGTTGGTGTGCCAGTCGTGCGGAGCCAGGTTGGCGGGGACGATAATGGTGAACTGGAACCTATTGTCAGCCTGTTCGTGTCCCGGACGTACCGTTGCGACCCTTCTTCAAGCACGACCCCCTCGGCAGTCGAGCTGACAAGCTCGACCTTGCGCTCCAGCAGCACATCCTCCTCGTACCGCCGCCCGGGGCCCAGGTTGAGCGTGATCAACGTCTTCAGCCCCACCGTTACAGACTTGCACCTCTTTGGCCCCACTCCCGGCGGTAGTGTCAACTCCAGCTCGCCGTGGAAGGGGTAGTCATCTCGCGGTTCGTCCGAGTCCGCTCCGTTTGCTCCGACCTCCGGCGTTGGGAGCCACATGACCCCCCAATTGGGCACCTCGAGCTTCAGCGTGATCTGCTTGTCCGATGACGAACCCTCGGCCATGAGGCTGTGGGTCATCGAGTTGATCTTGGTCTTATTGCCCCCCGAGGTGAGGAAGCGGAGCATTGACATCTTGGGCGACTTTGTCGAGAGTTACCGCGCAAGTTGCTGTCGCACTGTGAAGCGAGCTTGGCGCTGGTAAACGTTATGCGATGGAGTTGGTTCTGGGTTGTCCCTATCGGCAGTGGATGCGACGCTGGACGTTGCAGTCCTAGAGCTGGGCCTGTGAGCTGGTGAATAATACGACGAGGAAGTACAGCTTGAAGATGACTAGACTTTAGTTTTGTGGGAAGCTGTTGACCCGGGCCTGTCGGAAGACGGGCGGAGGCGCCCGCCAATGACTTTCAGTCGGCGTGATCCGAGACTGGTTTTCGAGCTGCAAGTGTCATGCACAGGGCGGAGACGGTAGGCGAGTCAGAAGCAGGAGAGACGAAGAGGCGAGTCAGACAGGGAGAGTCAAAGAGTTGAGTCAGATCGATGTTCACAGTTAGACTGATGTTCATGCAGAACCAAGTCATTCTTTGTGGAGCTCATCTCTGTGGAGCACACTTTCGGACATTACAGAACATGATCAGTCAGGTGGACGAAGGGGTATATCCGGTGCGAATTGCCGTGTTCCGCGACGACGGTACACAACAGCATGGTTTGATCGTGAGAAGAGGCACGACCACCCGCGCGCTCGCACGCTAACATGCGATTGAAGTCCACGGAGCACCGTTGGGCATTGGCGTCGCCCCCTGCAGTTTGTGGAGATAATGGAGGTAATCAACAAACAAACAAACAGGCAACATCAGTCCCGTAGGAACCAGGAGGGGACGCGACGTGACAATATTCCGGTCGGAAACCTATTAGCGCAAACACCTGGAGTCGAGTTCCTCAAGATTGGATCGTAGATCGCGTTCGAGATGAGAAGGCGTCTGTCAGTAGCAAGTCTCGACTTTGGGTCAGCATGTAAGGCTTGACTTACGCACGCCTCATCTCAGAACGGAAAACTGGTCCCTATTTTAATGGTTGCCTCCGAATTCCGACTGTCATAATCCCGCCTGCAGCCGCTCCTCCTTAATCCCTAACCCTTTTCGTACCTCCCGTCGTCGGAGTCCCCTCGCATGCCTTCATGCCCTTCAACCCCCGTCTGGCCCTTTTAACCCCTCGTGCGTCTGGTAAGGGCGGTTGGATGGATGGATGAAAGCTTGTGTTTCGAGGGACGCGCACATGTAACAAGAGCGCGGCATGCGCGGTTGATGGTACCGCTTTGCTTGTGGCCGTTTGTAGCAGTACCTAGTAACACATGTGGTGGTGGTGTTGACAGTTGCCTACTCGGCTCTCTTTCGAGCTGTTCATTATTCGGCTTGCTGTCCATACCGTTGAACAAGTCGACAACGAGCGACAACGAGCGACAACGAGCGCCACTTGGATTGGATTGAGCGAGGTGAGCGAGAGACTATTGGCAGTCAGACGCTTTGATCGCTCGGGTTAAAACCTCTTTCCTGCTACTACTCTTTGGTCTCGATCGTGGCTATCGTGGCCCGCGTTCCCCTCTTTCCCTCACTCCCCTCACTCCCCTCACTCCCCTCACTCCCGGGACACCACGTCCTCAATTCTTATCCCATCTGGCGGCCTCTTCAATCTAGATTCAACCCTCAACACCACATTTACAGCAGCTTCCCAACTCCACCACTCCACCCCGTCCTCAATAACAATAACAACAACATCACCACATCCCACATTGCCATCGTTATCGATATCCGAGCCCCTAGCGCACACCGCATCCCGGTCAATCACCCTCCCTCATCTCACTTCCCACCTCCCACCCCTCCTCTTCTCGCCAATCTGTCTTCGACCGCTGCGATGGCCGCCGCGTCGGGATCGAACGCGCCCATCATAAATGATGCCCTCGTCGCTTGGCCGCCCCCTCCATCACGGTCCTTATTCACGTCCACCTCACCACCCCAATCGGCTCGCAAGCAGCGATTCAGCCTCGCGTCCCCGCCATCGAGCAGCTTTCCGACTTTTGCAAACGTCGTCCCATTACCGGGGTTTGACTCGGAGCACAGCGAATCAGCCGCGCCGGGCTACGCCAGCCCCAGCCCCAAAGGCAAAGAGCGCGCGCTGCCACTGACCATCGACGTTGCGATCCATGACGAGTACCAACAAACCGAGACGCGGGCACGGCAGCTCGACTGTGGCGTGCCCCGACGACCGCTGACGCCGGCGCAGCTCAAGCGTATCGCGCAGTCTTTCGGCATCATCGCGCCCAACCTCGGGGTCGGGGATGTGTCAGTTGCGCCCATGCGCTCGGCGACTGGCCGGCCGCCAGCAGCGGGATCGAGCTCGTCTATACCACTTCTGTCTGTCCCAACGCAGAACCTCGTAGCTGTGGTGCCGCCCGCGATCTTGCTACCCCCCGACGCCAGCTTGGATCCCACAGAACAACGAGAACGGCTACGGAAGTTCAGGCGAGGACGTTTGCTGCCGCTGCAGTCGACGCTGGGGGCGATGCTTGTGGTCATCGCGCGCGAATTCGGTCTGCCATCAACCCTGGGCGTCACAGTCTATCTTGGTGCCAATGGCGGGGCGCTGCGCGAGGAGCTTCTCAGTTCGCGCAGCTCGGCGTCTGACAGCGACGACTGCGACCCGGGACCTCTCATTTCGGCACACACATGGCCCAGCCTGTTCGCTCATGCGGCGCGATCGGCCTCGCCAGCTACAACGCCGTCAACAACACCGCGAAAGGCCAAGGGCGCCCGCTCTGCCTTCGGCGGGGCAAGTCCACTCTCTCTCTCTCCCTTGGCAACTGTCGGCGCCAGTATAGCGCGCGGTCCATCCTCTGGAACCGACAAACGACGAGCAGGGACCGCCCCGGCTTCCATGGACGAGCCATCACCATTCCGCACATCACAAGGCTCGTCGTCTGCATCGTCGTTCTCGCCCCGGACGCCGGGTTCGTTCGCAACGTCCACCGTCCTGCAGATGCCCGTATTCGGGACGATCGAGTTTGAAGTCGACCCCGACGAGGCGCGCTGGCTCAACCCCTGGCTCAAGGCTGGTGGACCGTCCCGCCGCCGCGCTGCGTCCGACACTGTAGCCGACCAGCCCGCGCTCAAGGAGCGCCATCTGGGATCCGTCTCCAACGTCGCTAATGGAATACGCAACCTCACGCTCGTGGAGAGACTCAAGGACGAACGGCCAAAGTTCCTGCGCGACATGGAGGAGCGAGAACGCGCAGTGGAACGAGCACGTGAAGCCGAACGCGAAGCCAAGGCTCAGGCCGCTGCTGCTGCCAAGCGCGCAGCCGAGATGGAGGCATTGCGACGACGCGCAGAGGAGGAGCGCATGGCGGAAGAGGAGCGCCTTCGCGCCAAGATGGAGGCCGAGGCTGAGGCCGAGGAGGAGCGCCGCCGCGCAGAGATGGAAGCGCAGGCTGAAGCGGAAGAGGAGCGGAGACGGGCGGAGGCTGAGGCACAGGCCGCGGCAGAGGCAGAGGCAGAGGATGAACGTCGGCGGGCTGAAGCCGAGCGTGAGGCGGCCGAGGCTGAGGAGGCAGCTCCTGATCACGGATATGCGGCCCTCGACGACAGCGACAACTCTGAATACGAGGCGACGGAGGACTACTCAGACAGCCCACGTACCACCGGCGAGGAACTGCAAGAGGATGATCCCATGGATGACTTGGCGTCGCTCCGCGCCGACCGCGCCCCTCGCGAAGGCCCTCTCACCGAGCTCGACATTGGCACGAACCGCGTCCTGAATGGACCGCTTACTCCTGCAAAGGAGAACAGCAAGCTTCCAGAGTCACAATCGCAGGACTCATTACGCGAGGTTGCGGCGCTCCTCAACGCCGTCGACGCCAACCCCGAGGTCCTAACCGATCCGTCGCTTGCGTCTCCCAAGCCTCCCTCCGCCGAGCTGCTGCTCAGCCCCCAACCTCCGCCCCGCTCGCCACTTCCCGGCGCCAACTCGGAGTCATTACTTGCCAGCCCTTTCGTCGCCAAGGAAGACTCGCGCCTCGCTAGCCCTGTTCCATTCCCAGCACGGGGCACAGGGAGATCTGCCATGTCGCCAGGCGACTTTCCTGTCAGCCCTAGTCCCGGTGACTCCCTGTCGAGGTTTCCGCCCTCAGCCTTCCCGCAACCCATCAGCCCGATGGCGACGTCACCGGCACTCGCACATCTGCGTCAAGACCACGACCCACGTGCCAGTGGTGAGGTTATGGAACACCAGCTGAACAACCTTGAGAAGAGTGAGTACTGCGAGGTGGCGGTCGGATGATACTAACCTCGACCCAGTGATGCGTGATCTGTCCCCTCGCGAGATACAGTACACCCAACCGTGGCCTTCACCACGCACGGCCTCAAGGAGTCCGCGGCAGCTAGCCGCTTATGACGATCTGCCACCTCGTGGATCGTCGAGACTGCCATACCTACAAGAGGACGAGAACACGGCGCGACAGTCGGTGATGTTCGGTGGTGCATCTCGGTCAGACTCCGAACATAATCACCACCCGACGATGTCGCAAAGCTCCTCTGTGAGCTCGCCTCCCCCAATCCCTTACCGCAAACGCGACTCCCGTGCAGGCCACGTTGCCCGCTCCTCTGCAGGACGATCGTCTCAGGGAGGCTCCTGGACCATGTCCCCAAGAGACCGGAACAGCGGCTTCCCAGCCCGCGACCCTCCTCCACGCCCTCAGCGTCCGCCCACGCCCGACCTGGCCACGCCCGAACTGGCCTCCCACCACCTTCCCCAGGACATGGCAGTCACGGTCAAGGAGGCGATGAAGCACGCAGGCGTGTCGCCCGGCTCGAACGCTGCGCCGGCACGCCCGCGCCCGACATCGATCTCGCTGCGCGGCCTCAAGCGGCAAGTGAGCACAGTCATGCGGCCCAAGGAGCGCGCACACGCATACGCCGTCGCCAATACCCGCGGCGACACGTATGGCCACTCGAGCCCTGGCACAGAGACGGTCGGCCTCTTCCCCCGCGGACCAGGGAACGACGGCGCCTCCCTCCCCCCCTCGTCGTTTGCAGGTATGCGCGGCGAGGCGTTCCCGCCCCGCGACGCTGCGCCTAACGACTTCGGGGAAGACGCCGGCAACCTGCGCTCCCGCCTGTTCAGTTTCGGCCAGCGCCGCCGGCGGGAGAGCGTGTCCGACGACCCGAGCAAGAGACTCACAATCACGCATATCTCGTCGCCCATCGCCGCGAGCCACAAGCACATCACACCCGCCGAGCTCGCGGCGCAGGCCAGTGCCGCCCCGGGCGCGTCGACGCTCAACCCTGCCGCTGCTGCTCTTCCGACAACGCTGATGGCGTCGGCGTCGACATCGTCGCTCTCAGCTGACCTCGAGCGCCCCAACTCCTTCTCCAATTCGGCCTCCCCGACATCTCCGCGTAACGTGCGCCGCAAGCCCGTGCCATCTATCGAGGGCGGCAGTGCCCGCGGCTCGACGCAGGGCAGCGACTTCGATGTGGGCCCTGCTTCCAATCAAGTCTAGTGTTGTTACATATGTACTATGCCACTCTTATCTACTGCTGCACTGTCGTGGCTCTTAACCCGTATCCTCCCTTCGCACAACTGAACTTTGATATCCGCCAAGTGACCTTCAAATGCCGTTGCAGTTGCTGCGCGAAGGAGCCATTGTACAAACAGTGTTAGTCCATCGGACGCGAAATGTGAAGAACAGGGAATACCATCCACTACTTGATGTCTAACCAGATCCGCATGCTATGCAATTCATGTCATCGTCCCCTCGCCTCGAGTCTAGTCACGTCTACCAAGTACCGGCCGACGCCGTGCGCTTCGCCACCTTGTCCCAGTCAAGAGTGCGGAACCAGTCACGCGCGTACTCCCCACGCGAGAACACACCGTACTTGTCACCGAGGTACGCAAGCTCGAACAAGTTGAGGACAGCCAGGGGCGTCACCTCTGCGGAGGATCGGCGGCCGCCGGACAGCGCTGGCCTCGATGCAGACCCCTCTTCCGACTCGCCCGCCTCGGCGGCAGCCGCAGGCTGGCCGCCCGAAGTCGCCGGCGTGCCGTAGACGGGCAGAGTCTCCTGCCGTCCGCGCTGCTGGCGCATGGTGACGAGCAGCGTGCCCGCACCGTAGGTCGGCACGACGTCGAGGTCGGCGAGGCCGTCACCGGCCTTGACGATCCAGAGCCAGCCCGAGCCAACGATGCCGTCGGCGTACGCGGCGACGCGGTCCTCGAGGCTCTTGAAGTGATCAGGGACCGGCTTTGCCGACTCAGCGTTCAGGCCTTCGAGGAAGTACGAGTTGTTGAGGAGGAGGCTGGCGTAGTTGAAGGCAAGGGCGAGGGACGGTTCACGGGCAGCAAGTGCGAGCAGGTCGGTCATGTGGAGCTTGTCGTTGTCCCACTTGAGCTTGATCGGGGCAAGTCCCGGGTTGTCTGGGAGAGTAAGAATGGCGCTGAACATAAATGGTCATGAAACAGAGGAAAGTCCCAACCAAGTTTAATGTGCCCACGTGATACTTACTCCTTACCTCAGCTTGCAACCGTTCCCAGAGACCAGCCTGCCACTCATTCAGACGGCCGAACTGCTCGGTGCCGATAAAGGTCGGGAGGCCGTTGAGAATACGCGGGTCGACACCACCAATAGCACCGCCGGCGGGTTTGCGTGCCGCAGCGGACGACGCTGCGGGCGTGAGGATGCCGCGAGACGGCGCAACGGGCCGGACGAGGGGAACGCGGGTCGCGGCACGGGCGGCAGACGCAAGTGGACGAGACATGGTCGATGGGTGAGTATGGATGTAATGACGGTCGCGATGCTCAGAAAAGTCCGTATTGCAGCGAGCAACATAACCTTCCGAAATAAAACAAGGAGGGCGACCGTGGGAGAGTCGACCACGTGGCTTATGTAACGGCCGTTTCGGACCTGATTTTGGACACTGCTGGCGTTTTGTTTCGGCATGTCGAGATCTCAACGTCCAGCCTCATCTCCGACCACGCCCGGTCCGCGACATGTTTTGACCAGCAAGCACACCGCCGCCTTGATAACAAGCAATGATCGCCCGCTCCTGCTGGCGTATCGCAGTCCCTCCGCTTAGGATAGCGAGGCGTGTCCGAGTCGCACGACGGGCCGGACATAGCGCCGCAATCCCGACCCCAGCGGATGAACCAGGCGACGACACCACCGATGCTGGCAGGAACACCTCCAGAGAACCATATGGGCAAGCTTACGGTGCTGGTCCATCTCGACTTCCCTACGAACCCCCAATACCGCACATCGCCGCCGAGATACCTGTCGAGCCTGCTGCTGCTGGCACAGCGTCGATCGCGGCGCGTCAGGCGCGCGTTACGACTCGACATTCTGCGAGATGGCTCCGGAAGGCCCTGACGTCGTTGCCCTCCGAGCAGCTTGATGCCCTCCGAAAGCCGATGACGCGCACTGCGGCCGAGAGCACTCTCGCGCGTCTCGGCGTTCGTGTCGACAAACTGTCCCGACTTGAGCTGCACACCCTGCTGCATGATCTCATCCGTGCCGGGTCGATCAGCCTGGCAGTATGGGTGTGTATCGGGATTCTGGAGCGTCTCCAGGCTTCCTCCCACTCCAGGCGAGTTCTCGCGTCGCCTACTCTTACCGCGCTCGGTGCGCTAGCAGACGACATCCAGGTGGCCCCTCCGGCGGCGTTTGCACATCCCCCTGGCCCTCTGCAGCAGCCGTCCATCGCAGACCAGCGGCCGGAAGCGTTGTCTGCGTATCTCACATCTCTCCTACACTTGCTCGAGCTGCTCCAGCGCGTACGACACCCCCGTCCACAGGCCCTATATCGCCTCGTCATGATGGAGTGCGTGAACGAATGCAGGCCAGACGAGGCAGCGAAGGTGTACGTCGGACTTGTGGAGGAATGGATCGTCGAGGGCCGTATCGCGGAGGGCGCGGATCCAAGCGACTTCTACGCCGGAGGTGGTCCCCCCCGCGAGCCCAAACGCGATTCGCCCCTCCTCAGCATGTGGTTCAACGGCGTCCGCACATGGTGCTTGCCTGGCGAGGCCATGTCGCCACACGATCGACTTGACCTGTGGCACCCCCATCACCACTCCTTACACGAGCGACTCCGCGGCTTCCCCATGCCAATACCGACATCACCACCTTCACTGGTTCCACATCCCTCCCTTCAGCTTCTTTCCATCGTCCTGCGCAATCTCTCGCTGGACCCGCGCACAGCCAGTCCGGCTCAGTACGCGTCGGCTGTGCGCGCTCTTGCAATGCTCGCCAACACCGTGCTCTCCCGCACACTGCCGGTTCCCGCCGTCCCAAACATGCTCAAGGCTTTCTCAGAGTCGCACATGGAGCCTGCAGTCTACCCCGAGTCATTCACGGAAGTCCCCGAGACGAACTCGTGGGCATACACTGCCAATACCCAGGTCCACGTTGCGCTAGTGTCCCTGATGTTCTCCCCGCCGAACTACGCGCGTGCCGCCGAAATCGAGCGCCGCTTCTCGATCGAGAGGAGTATCCCAAGCGAGGCGGGCGCAGGACGTTACATGCTGCGTCCTCTTGGTTGGAAGTCGTGCCTCGTCTTGATCAAGTACGCCGCACAGACACTGCACCAGCCTCGCCTCCTGTCCCGTCTTTTCGATTATATGAAGGTGACTTTCAAGGAGTGGGACGCATCTGCTCTCAACATCCTGTTTCGCGGTTCCACGCTCTCCCGCGACAACGAGCTTGCTGGGGCCATTGAGCGCAAGCTCTTTGGAGACACGGTCTTAGCTGCTGATGCGCACACTGAAAATAGCAAGGACAAGGACGCCGACACCGATGCAGATGCGGAAAGTGCGGCGCAGCCATCCCGTCCCCGGCAGTCTCAGAAGCAGCCACAGCTGGAGTTCGAAGACGACGGCACTGTGACGGCCCTTCTTGAGAACATTGACGTCGAGGCGACACGCGCCGACTCGCATTCGCTTGTTGCCCTGGTTACCCACCTCACGGTGACATCCCAGTTTGACCGTCTAATCAAGCTGGTGTACACCATCCTGCCGTATCTTGCAGTCAGCCCAGCGACGCCTCTCTCCGAAGTCGAGAAGCTCGCTGCGCTCACTGGAACGACTGTCTCGACGACTGGCCGGATCCAGCCGACCGAGTTCCCTCCACCCCTGTTCACAGCTATCGTAAACGGCCTCGCCAAGTCCGGCAATACTGGCCTCGCTCAGCGTATCTTCCTCCTTGCAAAGTCGTACGAGCGTCGCGCGATCAATAACGACCTGCGGGCCGCCCACGACGCCGCCGAGCGCGGTGACGTCGATTTTACACATCCACCAGCCGCTGCGCACTACACACTCCCCATCCACATGTACACGGCGCTTATCGAAGTGTTTGGTAACGAAGCGCGCCCCCGCCCCAACTCTCTCGAGCAGCTTCCACTTGGGTGGAAACCAAGAACCAAGGAGCTGGAGCGTCTCCCGCGTCGCCAAGCCGGCCTGTTCATGGCGTGGGACACGTATCTTGAGGCCGTGAGCCGGTGGCGCGCGTCTGCGCGTGTGGTAGCGAAAGCGGAAGCGGAAGCGGTCGATCTCGGTGACCCGGACGCCGGCCACATTTACATCACCGCCCAAGAACTCTTCGAGCGCACACCCGATGCGCGGTTCTTTGCCGCGATCATCCGCGTCTTCCATCACCGTTGGGAGCTTGCAACGGACGTGACGCTTGCGCGCCGCCCGGCCGGTGAGCTGTCACGCCTTTGTCGCGACATGAGTGATGCTGGGGTTCCGCTCCCCCCTGGCCTCGCGACTAAATTGGCTACGGGGCGTGTCGAGGGGAAGGTCTATCCCGACGTCCTTAATACCAAGAGTCTTAACGCTCCTCGGAAGACCTCTCGGCATGTTGTCCGGCACCCAGCGCGCGAGATGCGGAATGGGCGGAACGACGCAAGAGCTGGAAAGAATTGGGGTCTGAAGGATCGAGAGGGAGGGCGCGGACAGAAGGACTAGAGGGACGGCATTTGCATCGCACTTCATTTGCATCGCACTTCATTTGCATCGCACCACTTGCATCGCACCGTATCAATTGCACAGTACCATGTACATGTACACCCAATGCATCACCAATCACTATAACGGAGTATGAAGACATGCTCATCGTTCATACCATAGTCCTTCTGCCCCGTCTACCTTGCGTGTTGAACCAGGGTCTCCAAGAATGGCTGCAAGTCGACATCAGCCAGCTCAACGATGCTCGTCTCGAACATGTCGTGCTTGGCGACAATGCGGCACTCCTCTGCCGCCTGCTGGAACGCTAGACCAAATTTACTGCTCAGTCAGTGCTGACTGCAGAGCTGACTTACTTCTTGCGCACGTCGCCGTACGCTGGCGCTCCGGTCACACCCACAAGCATATACGTCCGCTTCTCCTCGTTGACGCAAGCGACAACGAAGGGGAGCGCCGTGACCTTCACCCCCTTCTTTGCGTCGGAACTGGTCCACCTGTCGCGAGTCGCGTCGACCAGCCACAAGGCAAGGCGCGATAGGGGCGCGGGCTTGCAGAAGAGGCGCAGGTCGGGCCCCTCGTTGATGGCCACAAACCGGAACTTGGTCAAAGGGCGTATCTTCCCCTTGTCGAGGATGGCTGTACCCTGGCGGATAATGGCGCAGTGCAGAGCCTTGGCCAGAGGTAGAGACTTGGCCAATAGAGTCACACTGGTGTCAGAGCACAATCAGGAGAGCGCGGAGAACGCTCGCCCAGACTTACTCTTTACACGCATCGTAAGCGATCCAGAAGTTGGTAGCCTGCCATTGCTTCGTCGGTCGGCCTTCCTTCCCCAGCTCGACATCGGCCTCTTCTGTCGGGGCGTTGTCGTACTCTATGACGTCGTAATCACCCCCCACTGTCCATGTCCGTGTACCGCCGAACCATTCGCCTCCGCCACGACTCCCCGGTACGTCGACATCGATGCGCAGCCCCGTTGCCGCCTCGAGCAGTGCTTCGAACCCCTCCACCGCGTCTGCCGCGGACAGAGTCGAGATCTCAAAGCCGAATGCCCGCACAAACGATGGATACTGCAGCTCGACAAGGCCGTATTCGGGTGCAATTGACTCCAGCTTCCCTTTCAAGCCACGCTTGAGCTTCAGGTCCATGTACGCGTACGCCTGCTGGCATTGCTGGAGAGAGTATCTGGTGTCAGCCCAGATCGTCTGGAAGGAGACACGCACCCCATCTTAGCCAACATGCCCTGCAGGCGCTTCTGCCCGCGGTCCTTCCAGATGCCCATACGCCCAGCAACGTAGCTTGAGTGAAGCATCGAGTTGTACAAGCTCCAGTGGCGGTACAGCACAAAGCGCAGCTCCTCACTGCGCGAGATACTCCGGTTGTCCGCATGAGGGGTACTGACAGAATCTGGCGGATTAAAACGGACAACCTCGTCGTCAAGGAGGCTGTGGTACATCTCGTATCGCAGGCGGTCGATCTGCGCCGCGACATACTGATGAGTGACGGCAAGAATGGCCAACCAAAGCAGGTCGTTGTCGGCGCGCTCCATCTCAGTGGCAAGCAGGTATACTGTTTGCGCCACGCTCATGCCGTACGATGTTCCCGCGTGGTAGTACTTCATGACACGGTCCTGGTGCGCTTCGCGAACTGCTCGCGGCATTCGTGGCTGAAGTTATAACCTTGTTCACAGGGGCATCGCTCTGAGACTCACAACATTGTCATCCTCACGTCGTCGCTTGTTCGCCTTCTCGGACGACTTGTGCTTTCGTTTTCCCTGGCCGTCTTCCGCTCCATTGATCTCGTCCACCTCTGTGTCATCCCCATCGTCATCCTCCTCTCCCTCCTCCTCGTCCTCTTCGTCGGAGTCTGACTCGTCGTCGGAATCCGGCCCATACTACATGTCAGTATTGAGCGTGCTGAGAAACGCCTTGGCTCCACTCACTTCCAATGCCTCCCAACTCTTCTTCACACCGTCGAGCTTGTTTTCTTCGCCATCGCCCCAGACCCATATCCTTCCCTCGCCAGTTCCATCTCCATCTGCGTCAACGTCAACGTCCAGGCCGAACAGGTTGTCGAGGTTCCATGGCCGGTGCGAGTCGATGACATGGAGATGCACACCCTTGGGCAGGGCGAAATAGTCGGCAAGGTTGAGGAGGGAGCCAAGTGATAGCAAGATAAGGGTGTGCAACTGATGTCAGCTGAGACAAACAGCAGTTTAACTCACTTCCTCCGAAGCGAGGGCCTCGTCACGCTTGGTTTCGAGATCAGAGTATCCTCCAACAGGGACAAGGCGGTATGGCACGTCGTCTTGCCTGAACAACTCTGAGAGGATACGAGCGCCAAACAGGCCGTCCTTGTCTGTCAGCGTATCGCACGATGACCATATGTCTCACAATGTCGATGCCGGCAAAGATCACGACACCGCCAGAGCCCGCTCCCCTTCGTCGCACTCGGGAGACAATCGAGTCGTATCCATCCGTGTATGTGAGCTCTGAAGGCCGTAGATGTGGACCTGGAGGTTGAAGGATGGGCATTGAGAAGTGTTATGTTGTTGTTGAGAAATCAGTCGGGGCCTGTTCAAGAGCGCCAAGGGCCTGCGACGCGTCCAAACATTGCTTGTGACTTCAGGTCCGACGCGTACTGAGCTCTTGAACAAAGGTCGCGTGAAACCCACGTGTTGTTACGTAAAAAATCTCAATTGGGCCCGTTACAGAAATAGAGCGTTTGGCGAGTTAATTTGAGTCGTTAATGACGTAATGGAATTCGATACCGTTTCGTAAGTGGCTTGGCAAACGACTTTATTAGTATTTTGCAAAAGTTGCTCAAGGCTGATTAGAGAATGGGCTTCACGTTTATTAGGAAAGGAGATTAGTGAGATTAGTGAGATTAGTGAGATTAGGAAATTGAAATTGGGTCGAGAGAGATGCTGGAGGAATGAGCGATCGATCGGAAATCGTTACACCGCGCACGGCCTGATCCGGTTGCTCCGCTGCCCGGTTTCGAAACGGCACAACAATCGTTCCCAACAACGCCCTGGACGCCCTTGACGCTGCGCAGTAACAGTAACAGCCAACTCAAAACACCTCATCATCCATCCTTTACTCAATCCACTACTTGCAGCCTCTTTGCTTGACAAGCTTAGAAATCTTGACAGCTCAAACGAAAGAAACCAAAATCGATCATCTTTGAGGCAGCATGGCCGCTCCCATTGACGACGGCTCAAAAGACACCCCTCGCAGGCGTCACATCCACAAGTTCCGCGAGAAGGTAGACCACCTCACCAGCGACCTCTCACGTATCGGCGTCGCCATCTCGACTACTTGGAACCCAAACCATCGTCACGATGAGGAGCATGAGAAAGAGCTCGATGCCAAGCTGGAGAAAATCCGTGATGGCCACCGCTTCCGTTCCTTTGCCCCAGAGCGCGAGGGTAACGTTGTCAAATGGCACATTGATGGACACGGTAAGTATAGCTGTTGGAGTACGGTCGTTCAGCTGTCCGGAGTTCAGGCGTTGGAGTCGACGCGCCCAGCTGACTGTTCAGACTACTTCTGGGCTCTCTCCGAGCTGATCGACAAGGCACAGCATGTGAGTGCTGCATTGCTGTATGGCCCTGGGCTCGCGCTGACATCTAACAGACCATTATGATCCTCGACTGGTGGCTGTCGCCAGAGCTTCAGGTATGCAGAGCTCATGAACCCACCTGACATGTCCAGCTTCGTCGTCCAGGAGCGTACTATCCCGAATGGCGCCTTGACCGTCTTCTTCAGCGCAAGGCTGAACAGGGCGTCATGATCTACATTCAGGTCTACAAGGAGGTATGACGAGATTGCGGAATTCCCAAAGATCCACTGACACTCCAAGGTCACTGCTTCCATGTCACTGGGATCGAAACACACCAAGGTATGTTGTGTAAGATAAACGTGTCTGACCCTCGTAGCATGCCCTTGAGGACCTCCATCCCAACATTGCTGTCATGCGTCACCCGGACCACTCCGGCGGAGAGCTGGTGTACTACTTCTCCCACCACGAGAAGCTCTGTGTCGTCGACAGCAAGTTCGCAGCGATGGGTGGCCTAGACGCATGCTACGGTCGCTGGGATACCCCGAACCATCCTCTTGCGGACGTGCACCCTACCCAGTTTCAGAAATCCTTGTTCCCAGGCCAGGGTGAGGAACTTGAGGTGGCGGAATTACTGATGGGCCAGACTACAACAATTCCCGCATTATGGACTTCCAGACCGTCGACAAGTACGCCTCCAACGAGCTCTGCATTATTGATGCGCCTCGCATGCGTGAGTTGCATTGGTCTGGAGGTGGCTAACGGACAAAGCTTGGCACGACACCTCCCTCACACTTGCTGGACCCGTCGTTGTCGACCTCGTTCAGCACTTCTGCGAGCGCTGGAACTTTGTCAAGGGGCTCAAGTGCGTATGATGCGGAAGCAGACACTAACAGCCAGGTACAAGCACGACAGCCGCATGGACTGGCTCACCCTTCCTGAACCGTTCGACAGCGTCAGTGCTAATGAGGAGGCTGCGGAGGCGGCGAAAGATGCCCAGTTCCGGGAGGAGCACCCCCATCTTGCGCAATACAAGGAAGTGAGCTTGGTCACCCGGTTTCAACTAACGCCCAGCTTGGGAGAGGAATCTTCCACCCGTACCACTTCAAATCCAACCTTCCGCGCGCCGAGGAGCCGGTTCCAACAGGTGGCATCCGCGTCCAGGTTTGCCGTTCGGCTGCTGACTGGAGTCACGGCATCCTCGTCGAGGACAGTATTCAGCGTATGTATTCAAGGCTGCAGGCCAGCCACTTACGGAGCAGAGGCGTATATCTCCATGATTCGCGAGGCCAACCACTGCATCTACATCGAGAACCAGTTCTGTGAGTACATAAGGTCGGAATAAGGCCCCGCTGACGCTCTTCAGTGTATGTATTCCCCTGTTTCCTTCGCGCCCGACGTTACTAACCGGAAGCATCACCACCACTGCTCCTGGCAACCCTGTCAAGAACCAGATTGGAGCTGCCATTGTTGAACGCATCGTGTCGGCTGCCAAGGCAAACCGTCCCTTCAAGGTCTTCGTGTTCATCCCCGAGATTCCTGCTTTCGTGAGTTTACCAACTAAGCTGTAATAACGCCCGTAGCCCGGAGACATCCAAGGCCAGTCTGGCCTGAAGGCCATTATGGAAGCGCAGTACCGGTCGATCAATCGTGGCGGCCACTCAATCTTCGAGAAAGTTCGTGAGGCTGGCTTTGACCCGTAAGTCACCATCGCCGTCGTCATAGTATTGACGTCCCGCAGGAACCACTACATCTCGTTCTGGAACCTCCGCTCTTACGACCGCATTAATGCGCCCAAGGGCTACATTCAACAGATGGAGCAGGGGTCGGGTGTCAGCTTCCACCAGGCGCAGGTGGCCCTTGCGCGCATCTTCGTCGGTGGTCCCAAGGAGGAGGCTGGCGACGATGAGGTCGTCTTTATTGAGAAGCCTCACGACCAGCTCACCGACGCCGCCGACACGAACAAGAAAAAGAACACGGCTCAAGATGCCGTTCCCCTCCCGAAGACTGTTGATGAGGTGCGTATTCAAGGCCGTGCTTGGCTAATTAGACAGGCTGTGGCCATCATTCAGAAGTTTGAGAGCGCTGCCCCGCGTTCAGACCATGCGGTCAACGACAACAGTACGTCGTGTTGGTGACTATTGCTAATGTTCAGTTGGTCAGGACGCGCTCCAGTCCGGCGTATCCGTTGCCCAGGAGACATGGGAGGGTACAGAGCAGGAGGAGCTGGACTGCTTGGTCTCCGAGGTGAGCGGAGAGATTGAAGAGGAACACATGCTGACTCCAGCTTCTGTACATTCACAGTAAGATCATGATCGTGGACGACCGCCGCGTTATCATTGGCAGTGCGAATCTCAACGACCGTAGCCAGAACGGCGATCACGACTCGGAGATTGCCGTCGTGATCGAGGACACTGAGATGATCGAGTCGGTCATGAGCGGTAAGAAGTTTATGGCTACCAAGCTGGCCGCTTCCTGGCGCCGTTCCCTCATGCGGGGTGAGTGTTTGTCATTCCTGCGAATGTCCTTACTGCGAATGCCGCAAAGCTGACCTTGTTTTATAGAGCATCTCGGTCTTGAGGTCCCTCTTCCCCCTCTTGGTCCGAATAACCAACCCACCGCGAATATGATGGCTGTGCCCACGCCGAACGCGTACGACTGGGGATCGCCATCCGACGTGACGGTTATGGACCCCCTGTCGGTCGACTTCCAGCGCCTCATGGACGAGACCGGCAAAGCCAATCGTGCGGTGTATGACCGTGTCTTCCGCAGTGTTCCCAACGACCTCATCCGCAGCTGGGCCGCTTACAAGGACTACGTCAGCAAAAACGCCGGCATCCTGACGGGCCACGTTGCCAACCCGGCTTTGTCGTTGCACGAGGTCAAGGAGCTCCTGTCGCAGATCAAGGGCCACATTGTGCCCATGCCCATCAACTTCCTGATCGAGGAGAAGTGGTTGACAGAGGGCGACTTCTTGGCCGTCAACCCGATGACTCTCGCTCTCTACATATAATTGGAGCTTCATAGGACAATCCGTACATACACGTAAGCAATTTGATCCAAACATGATATGCAGGTTGCTTCCACTATGCGCGAACAAACCAAGATAGCCACCATGATTGTGTAAATCAACCAAGCAGCTGTATCTCCTGGAGGACAGGCTCAAAGTTGTTAGGTTAGGCTTTAATCGTAATCTTTGTTGGCTCGCGCACCGAGCTCTATGGCCGGTGGTCCTACCGCGGCCATTGGGGCTCTGGCGGCGTCACTGATAAAGGAAACGAGCTGGAATCCGGGTCCAGACAGTCTGGAACCAGTTTAGCATGGGCCCACCCCATGACTTTCCTGAGGTCAGAAACCATACCGTTCGTCTTACCCCGAATTTCGGCACTGTCGCCTTTCACACTTGGTTGTGATAATGATCATGGCGGGAACCACACCTAATCGACGCTGCAGCGGCCCACTCCGCCCTATAGCTGGTTTGCCGAAAGGCTTTAGTGGTAACGCCTAGCTCCTCCTGTAGTCTCGATCTCCTTCCATAACCCGCACCATTCAGTCACTCTTAGACTCCCGGGCTGACGACCTTTGATGATTCTCCGCAATCCCGCAACCTCACAAGCAACCTTGGGATTGATGGGGAGCAAAACGTGGAGTTGACCTCGAGCTTCGAGGCTGCGTACTCCCACTGCATGTCGATCATGATCTACTTGTGTCACAAAGTGTGCATCCGGAGATATTCCGTCAGGGCGAGCTAGAAGAAAACTTGGGGACTGTTTGGTCTGGAATCGTGAAAGCTGGAATAACGCTGTCACTATTGATCCATGGAACCGTCTTCATGTCACACTCCGCTCCAAACTTCAAGCCGTGGAAGTTTACCTGACCAAGTGTCCCACGCAAATGTCATGAGCATGAGCCACAGCGCACACTGCGCCGATTCCGCCGCGCCGATTCCACCGCACACATGCCGTCACATGGAGTCGCAGCAGCGAAATTAACGGTCGAACCCTCCCGGACGCCACTGTGGCGTCTACCCATGTGCAATGACCTCACCTCAGCTGTTTGCGATGGAATCAACGGCGTCCATCTGTCGCCCTGCAGAATGCATGGGGTGGCGTCCATCAAGCCATCGGGCGCGTTGCGGTCCCGACATTGTGGTATGTCAGTATGAATGCGTCTCTCGGCTCCTGGGTCATTTATTCTGGGTCAAGTGATAATGGAGCTTCCAGCACCATGGGACGACGTGCGTGAAGGCACATGCAACATGTCAGGAGTTAGGGGCTGACAGGCGGCTCGATGGGCGGAATATGTGCCTCGCATACGACCGCCTGGACCACCCAGCAAAACAGCAGAGCAATGGTGTTCCTGTCCCGATCTGCAACATTGTCCCCTACCAACTCATGTTGGTGACCAACAACCCTCTGCAAGAACACAAAAACGACAGAGATGCTACAAGGGGTAGGGTAAAAGTCATATAATGGCGCGTGCCGGCCACCGCCCCTGCTCTCGACGTCTTCACTACACTCCCCTGTCTCTGCTATACCACTACTTCTCACCATCTCCCGGCTGTCGGGGTAAACTTGCTTGGAGCCCTGCGCCTCCTGACGCCATCACCGGCCCGAAAGAATACGCCTCAACGCCACCGCGGAGGCCATCTCAAGGCGCGCTCGGCGGGTATCGATCGGGCGAACCCGAGGTCCGCGCGGGTGCGATTGATTCAAACAGAGCGCTCCAGACTGTCGAGGCATGAACCAGTACAAAAGTCCTCCGGTGATATCGTAGAGCCACGTCTCGGACATCAGCGCATCTCATTCGAACTCGCCATGACTGTCAAGCTCGCCTTTTCCGACATCGCGCGTGCTGTCGCGCTCCCTGTTGTGCACTCAAGACGTGAGGTATGTGTTACTTCCAGATTCCTGTCCCATGAGTCTCTGTCTGTGGCCACAAGGCTCTGCTTGCAAGCTGCAGGACGCGGTCGCTGACAGCAGGCCTACAAGGTCTCGGCGTCTTTGGACGAACTCGACGAAGTCCGCCGATTGCTCCACACACGCCGTGCACGCAGCTATCCTCCGTGAGTACATTGCGAGTTACACGTTGCCCACCTTCCACACGCATTCCGGACGACCTTGAATCTCGGCTGATGTCAGATACGTCCTCTCCGTTCTGTCAGCCTATATTCGTTGGCGAGGGGTCTCGAAGCGCGGGCGCCCAGAGCTGCAAGCGACACTACAGAAGCTGGAGAGCGAGGTGAGTGTTTCCACCCGAGAAGTCCGGCCACTTCTAGCTGCGGCCTCAACGGAGTACGAGCAACAACTGACTCCAGTTCCCTGAGTTCGCAGCCGAATTTCGTGCTGTGCACAAGTCATTCGGCCTACAGCGTGACAGCTCAGTGGATAGCAGCCCGCGCCGTTCTGTCTGCTCCTGTGCTCGCCATGCACGGCAGCGGGCGATGCTTGACAGCAGAGAGGCGAGCTCAGCGCCTCCGCCTCCCTACGCCGCTGCAGAGGCCGATCCGGCATTATCCCGCCTGCTCGCGTACCGACTGGCCGCAGCGGCAGGCGTCTCGTCATCTCTGTACGCTGCCGGCCGCGACGCTGAGGACGCTTTGAGTGCCATGGGCGTGCCGATGAGCCGCGGTGGGAGCGATAGTGGTCTCTCGGTAGAGTTGGGTGGCCCCGTACCCCTGCGCGCATGAGCGAACGACAACTTGGGAGATCTTATTTCTGGCGTACTTATAATCACAGCCCGCACTTGTCGGGGACTTGCATTCGGCGCGTTGTATACTGCATACATGGACATATGGATTTTGGATCACAGGACGCGAAGATGTCCAAAGCCATTCGTCGTGCTGTTCGGTGATCGTGCTGTCGCCACCGGACCAACATGCGCTTCTTGCCCGTCAATGCTCTTCTTGGTCAGGACGCCTTAGCCTTGTGCGGTTCGCCGTCAGTAACTGCCCCGCTCAAAGTGGACCGATGCAAACCGCGGCATGCTCGTGATTTGGAACTCATTCAAAATCGCCTAATTCAGGGCGGACACATGAATAAGGATCAGCATCGCGATTGTGGTGCTCTTGCAGCGGTGAAGGGCCGATCAACCTTCAAAGCTTCAACTTTGCTTTGCAACGGATTTAATCAGCTTGATTCGTTTCCATAAACTCATCATGTTCTGAACTTCGTCCCGCACGGCGTAGCGTAGTCTGCTGTGGTTACTACTTGCACAGAATACTCCAATGGAACACGACACAAAGCACTCGGATGGAACGCGCGGCAGTGTACTCCAATGGAGCGCCGCAAAGGGTATCCGATGGAACGCGTCGACCCAAGAGCAGTGCTCAAGAGCCTCAAGAGGCCCCCGAAGTGGCTGGAGCCAGGCCAACAAGGTCTGGGCCGAAGGTTGGAGATCCGGCAGTGTCGGCACCACGAGCTCTTTTGCTCCTACTAACTTATCCGTTCGAGCTCCGGATTCGAGTTCCGGATTCGAACTTCAAGCTTCAAGATGCAACAACTATCACGGTGTCCATCAACCAATCCTCTTCCGCATCTCTATCTGACTTACCCCGTCACGTTTCCGCAATTCCATGCGCCCTCCGTCGTCGTACTTACCACTTAAACATACAGATGTCCTTCAACATCGCTGACTCATCTCTGTCTCCACCCGAAGCTCACACAAGCACATGACAAGCACAGCGGCCTATCCAAATCGCGATGCTGCACCGCCACTGTGACCTTGGTGCCTTTGGCTTTATCGAGGAGTTGGCTGTTGGCCGATGAAGTGCCGGCTGCCGCCACGCCCATGTGCATATTGCAGGCGCAAGGCGCAAGCGCCAAGATGCCGGACGAATTCCGCCCAGCATTCAATGGACATTTTCGCCGCCAGCTGGTCCACTGAGGTAAGTGGCATCCTGCCGAGGTCATTTCCAAGGATCTCACAATGCTTGGGCGTCGCCGTCCGAGTCTGGGCGTCACCTGCTACCGAACATCGTTCCTGCGGTGAGTTCCTCCGTTCCAGCACGTCACTGCATGCCGGCCGTTATCTAGCCGGGTATCAAGTCATGACGAGTTAAACAGACATGGCGCACGGCGGGAGTTGGCCACGGGCTCATTATAAGAGACGGCGGGAGAGATCCTGCTCTTGCCACCCACCCGCTTGACTATATTCTTGCCTCTCTTCTTGAACTTTACCTTGTTCTACAATGGCCATTACACGGCCGGGCATAAGGCCCTCAATTCGTGATGCCGACGGACGGCCCATTGCGTTGCCGTTAAGTGCACTGGTAGTTTCCCCTGGTCTCATCCGTGACTGACAACAGCCAGACGTTCCTTCAAGCTCAACCCTGAGCGACCTGTTGCTCAATCTCGAGGGTACCAATAACCCTCTGTGAGTTGCGATGCGCCGATCCACCCGCACCCCTAACTAACTTCAGCGTCGCGCAAGCCCTAATGCGCAAGTATGTGGATGCCAACTTATCAGCACGCCAGCACACCTGGATGGATTCGGCGCTGTCAGCCGTTCTGCTGAAGGTGGGTCGTCTGCAACCTCCACACCCAGAGGTTAACCCCAGTTCCCCTTCTTTGCGCACGAAGTCCTGGTGACGCGCCAAGTCTACAACCTGCCGCCCTTCGACATCAAGGGGCGCACAAAGAGCTGTAGCTCAACACTCGGCATGAACCACCCCAACTGCAGTTGTTTCCGATGCCACCCAGGCTCAGCTCGCACAGCAGAAGCGTCCAGCAGCTCATCAGTTTCACGAAACGCACAGCCGACGAGCAGCCACCATGCGACACGCTCTAACTTTCCGCGAAGCCATGGACTTGCCGGAAGCCGACTTACCCGCATTGTGGTGTCCCCTCTACCGGTGTCCGTGCGCTCGGTACCGGTCGTCCAAGACCTTCCTGCCCTGCCCAGACTCGCTCCAGACCCCGACGAAGCCGCCGAACTCTACGAAGCGCCACCGCCGTACTCGCAGTACGGTTCCGCTCCACCCTATTCGCTCTGATACGATATCAAACTGCACACTATTCTTATAAATCAAACACAGTGTATCTCTTGATCCATCCTGTAGTTGTATGATCGGTAAATGCTTGTATGCAAGGACGGACAGCTTGTTGTCACCGATGGGATTTTGATGGCCGCCCAGCGCCAATCCGTAGTGGCAGGCACCCTCAGACGCGTCGGATATGAGTTTCAGGCACCACAACCACTGTTTGTCCCTTTACCTTTTGCCGCCGTCCTTGTTGATTCTCTTGTCCAACCTCAACATCACTCCTTCATCACTCAATGACATGGCCGACCTCGACACGGATGACATCGATGCCCAGATTGCCAAGCTCGAGGCTCTTAAGCGTGCACGCGCCGCCAAAGCGGAAAGCTTGGCACGCCAGCGCGAGCGAGAAGAAGCCAAGATCCTTGTGACCGGCACACCTACCAAGGCCAGAGGTACGCAGCTCCGTGGGAGTCGAAGTCTGACATTCCAGTTCCCATAGCGGCAGATGCTTTTGCTGCTCCACCGACCCAGCCCAACTTCTCCTCGTCCAAGGCAGGGCCGTGGAAGCGGGCCAAAGACCGCCCCACACCAGCAACCCTCCCTCCTCTACCCAAGTCGCGCACGCGATTCGGCGAGTCGCTCGCGGCCAAGCGCGCCGCCATGCACACCAGGGACGAGGACAGCGACATGCCGAGCAGGGAGGCGGAGCAAACCTGCGACTCCAAAGCCTTAGCCAACCTCCAGTTTGGTCCTGCCGACTTCCCAGTGACCCCAGAGAACAAGCAGAAATTGCGCTCCTTCGACCCCAACTCTGGCATTACGATGTTCCTGTATGTTCTGCCTACCGTCCCAGAGATGCGAGAGTTATCTGACGTCCAGGGAGCGGAAACTTTCACATGAGAAGCTACAGGACCTGCTCGTTGGGCGATACTTCCTACGTCCGTCGCAAGTGTACTCGATTGCGCAGCTCAAGCCGGATGGCGCGACATACGATCTGCCTCTCGATGCTGAGTGGGTGACTATCGCGGTGGTCGCCCAACGTAGCGAGATCCGCGTGTGCGGGATGATGAACCTATCGAAAGGAAAGGGAGGGGATGGCAGTGATGACAGCGACGATGCCGAGGATGCCAACGGCGCGTGGGGATCCACTTCCATCAAGGCACACAGCAAGCGTGCGGACAGGAGCACATCAAAGGGGAAGGGTCAAGCTGGGGAGCGGCGGAAGAATCGCAAACCTCGCAAGTACATCAACCTCACCTTGGTTTCGCTTCCGCCCCGTGGTCCCGGAAACGCCCCAGGACGTGAGGCGCTATTTCAGCTCCTCCTCTTTGAAGCAGACGCCAAAGCTTCCTCTAACACCTACCGCGGTGGTTCTGGAGGGGCATACGAAGAATGGAGCAAATTGGTCGAAGGGGAGGTCATTGCTATTGTGAACCCCCGAATCCTCCGACCGTTGCAGGTAAGTCCAACAACAAGTCCCTCCGGCAAGTTGAGGACCCCCTCTACATGTCGCGCTGCCTGGGGGTAACACAGGATATGATAACGGGGTCTGAAAGGGCCTGCTTCTCGCAGAGGTGCTGACTCCAGAACGGCGCCTCTCCCCATCCCCTCACGCTCCCACTCGCGCTCAGCCCAACCTCCGCAGCGTCGATCAAGCTCATCGGCCAAGCGTTGCATATGGGGCGATGTCCCGCCCGCAAACGGGATGACAAGCAATGCGCGACGTGGGTGGATACTCGATACCAACAGGCGTGCGACACACACACAACTATGCGGTTGAAGCGTGTACGAGCGTCGCGTGGGGAACTGGCCTCTGCCACCTCGGCATTGGAGTTGACCTCACGGCCCTTCGAAGGCATGCGGGGGGGCGGCGCGAGCAACGGTAATGCTTTGGCGACGCGGAATGGAGGAGGCGCGACGTACATTGTAGGGGAGGGCATCGTCGTTCACACCGGGGTATCGCAGGAGAGCCGGGTGTCAAAGTCGTTCCCGGAATTATCAGGTCCTCTGGCACGCAAGCGACGACGTCGTGAGCAGGCGGACGAGGAGGCAGCCCTGGCACGGTTCATGCAGAAGACTCGTGATGACGACACCCCTGGGGCGAGGTATCTCCGCGAGTCGCAGACTCAGCGCGTATCTGACGAGGCTGTTGAGAAAAATAGCAATGCCACCGAGAGCAAGCGAGTGTTCTCGGCAGCTGCCGTCCAGGCCATCGGCTTCGACCCCACGGGCCAACGGTATGATGACCCTGCCAAACGTGTAAGTCTTCAACTTACAGGGTGGCGCAGCTGACAGCCAGGCGGAGGCCATCGCGCGACTTCGCGCTGTACCGCAGGACCGCCCGCTCAAGCTGGGTTGCCCGCGCGGGCTTAAGCGCCTGTCCAACGTCTCAGTACCTGTACAACATCTAACGGCCCCGGACGGTCCCAGCTCGAAGGAGGAGGAAATGATTGACCTCGACTAAGTCATTGCTATGTTGTCACTATTATGTATGCATTCGTGTTCGCATGTCCGCCTCCTAGTGCGATATCGGCGGTGGAAGAACGCAGTTGGTTTACGAACAAAACGCTTTAGATCCTACCAAGCCACCGTGGGAGACTTGAATTACGTAACAATTCGCGACGCGTCAACTGACGCGCTTAGGCAATGTTGACCTTTTGGCAAGGGACGGTTCAACACAACAACATCGATTCACCCACTCAGCGTATCCACCATGCCACCTCGCGGTCCACCTACAAAGGTAGATCGGCTCGCAGCGCTGCGTGAAGCCCGTGAGAAGGGTGGCCGTCTCTCTCAATGGAAGGTACGTTTGTTCGGCAGCGGCCGCTGACGCGCTCCAGGCTGGCGACTCGGAACTGTACGACGAAGTTACCGACGAGCAGTACCAGTCCATCGTGGGCTCGCGCCTCGCGCAGGACGACTTCATTGTTGACGACGATGGTAGCGGCTATGTCGACAATGGGATGGACGAGTGGGGAGGCGGTGAGGATGAGGAGGAGAGCGAGGACGAGGACGCGTTCGAGGGCGAAGAGGAGGAGTATCGCAAAGGTAAGTTGTTTTGCTCGAGATTCCGCCGTGGACGTATACCATGACATGGGCAGATTCGTTCACTGTGCTGCCTGGGAAGATGCTGACACACAGCGCGTAAGCTGAAGCGGGATAAAGCGCGTGCAAAGGCCCAGAAGGCAGCAGATGCTAAGGAAACGGCTAAGACTAAGCCCAAGTCGATGTTCTCAGACTACGCCAGGCCCGCTGCGGCGCCTTCGGGCTCATACCGCCCTGCCAAAGCTGCCGTCAACGAGGACGACTTTATGGCATCGCTACTCTCCACTGTCACCGCCGAGCCCTCCCGCAAACGCAAGTCGTCTCCTGACTATCCATCATCGTCCCCTGTGGTCCCCAGCTCAGACTCGGGCTTCTTCTCGTCTGGAAAGAAGCGGTACGGCGAGTCCAGCGATGATGAAGCGTGGGATCCGCGCAGCGGGCAGATCGGGAAGAAGCCGCGCGTTTCGGACATCACGATCAAGCCTGAACCCGAGTACGACGAGGACCCGGACGAGGGTGTGGACTTTGGTGGTGGTATGGAAGTCGATGAGGATGTCGTCATGGTCAAGGAGGAGCCGGTGGACGATGACGAGGAGATGGCAATCAAGCCAGCGGCGCGGCGAGTGGGACCTGTGCCTGGTGCTGCCCGCCGTCGCATGGTCAACTCCACAGCTGTCAAGAACGTCAAGAAGGAGCCCGAGCCTGAGCCCGAGCCTGACCTTGAAGTCAAGAAGCCAGTGCTTAGTCGAAAGCCTGCACCAGTTCGTGCACACTGGCAGACAGTTCAGGCTGCACTCGTCCCCGACAAGTCCGATCTCGACGCCGTCCGCGTTCCTCAGGGGTCGACCAAGGCCGAGAACGTACTCGAGGAGGATGGATCACTCCACATGTTCTGGCTCGACTTCCAAGAACAAGATGGCGTCGTCCACCTCGTTGGCAAAGTACTAGACCGACGATCAAATCGATACGTCAGTGCTTGCGTGAGCGTGCAGGGCATCCAGCGCAACCTCTTCGTCAAGCCACGGGCCAAGCGGTTTGGTGAGGCAGTCATCACTGAGTATGAGCTGACTGAGCAGTTGGGGGACGCGAGACCGATATCGAGGTCTCCAAGACCGACGTGTACCAGGAATTTGACACCCTCCGCAGCAAGCATGGTATTGAGGAGTGGGCAGCCAAGTTTGTCACCCGAAAGTACGCTTTCGAGGACCACACGGTTGAGCACGGCGACAGCGAGTGGATGAAGGTAGTGTACGACTACGACCAGCCGGAGATTCCCCTGGGAACAACGGGCGCGACCTTCTCGCACGTGTTTGGAGCCAACACCAGCGCCTTTGAACTGCTCGTGCTTAAACGACGCATCATGGGGCCATGCTGGCTGAAGATCACTGGCGCAGAGCGGTCCGCCAAGGCGGCTACGTGGGCCAAGATCGAGTTCACCATCACGGACCCCAAGAACGTCAACCCTGTGGACGAGGACGATGCCTCCGCGCCTAAGGAGATGCCGCCGCTCACCATGATGAGCATTGCTCTCCGCACCATTGTCAACCATCGCGAGAACAAGACCGAGATTCTTGTTGCCACGACACGAACTTGGGAGGGAGTCAACATTGAGGATCCCACTCCACCAGATCGGCAACCATCGTCGCTGAACACGATTGTGCGTCCTATCGAGAAGTTCCCTCCTGGCCTCGAGGCCCGCGCGAAGAGCGAACGCTCCCAGTTCCAAGCTGTCAAGGCCGAGCGTGCTCTCCTCAACTCTCTCCTCGCCACTATCCAACGCCATGATCCCGACGTTATCGTCGGACACAACTTCCTTGGGAACACGTTCGAGGCTCTTCTATACCGACTCAAGGAACTCAAGGCCGACCATTGGAGCCGCATTGGCCGTTTCCGCCGCAAGGGCTTCCAGATCAGCAAGGCCGGATCTAACGCACGCTTGCTCGCCGGCCGTCTTGTCGCCGACCTGTCTAGCGACGCTGCCAAGGGCATGATAGCGTCGACTACTTGGTCGCTTACTGAGATGGTGTCGACTCACCTGAAGGTCGCTCGCGAAGATGTGGACCCAGAGGACATCCATACTTACTTTGACCACACTCTCAGCACACCCGACAAGCTCATCCAGTATATCCGCCTTGCCGAGGTCGACGCCTTCTTCCAGATGGCCATTGCCTCTCGCGTCCAGCTGCTTCCTCTCACAAAGCAGCTGACCAACCTCGCCGGGAACTCTTGGAACCTGACTCTCAACGGCGGCCGTGCGGTTCGCAACGAGTTCATCCTGCTTCACGAGTTCCACCGCCTCAAGTACGTGTGTCCTGACAAGACGTTCACAAAGAACAAGGTCAAGATCATCAATGAAGACGGAGAGGAGGAGGAGGTCAACGCTGGGCACAAACGCGGCAAGGCAAAATATGCCGGTGGTCTCGTCTTTGAGCCCAAGCGTGGCCTGTGGGACACCTACATCCTCGTCATGGACTTCAACTCCCTGTATCCCTCTATCATCCAGGAGTACAACATCGACTTTACGACTGTTGAGCGTGAGGATGCTGATGACGGTGATGAGGAGAAGATTCCAGACGTGCCATCCAGTGACACAGCACAGGGTGTCCTGCCCCGCATTATTGCTACACTCGTTCAGCGTCGTCGCCAGGTGAAGGGGCTCATGAAGGACAAGACTGCGTCCGCCGCAAAGCTCCAACAATGGGACATCAAGCAACAGGCGCTGAAGCTGACCGCCAACTCCATGTATGGTTGTTTGGGTTTCTCCGGATCGCGCTTCTCTTCGCGCCCACTCGCCGCCCTGACGACCTTCAAGGGTCGTGAGATTCTGACACACACGCGCGAGCTCGCCGAGTCGCTGTCTCTGGATGTAAGCTGCCAGTACGAATGACACTGACATCAGGTTGTATACGGTGACACCGACTCTGTATTCGTCAACTCCAACGTCACTACCTACGCGGAGGCGCTCAAGATTGCCAACGAGTTCAAGCTCCTCGTCAACGAGCGGTACAAGTTACTCGAGATTGACCTCGACGCGACGTTTGAGCGGGTTCTGCTTCTCAACAAGAAGAAGTATGCTGCCGTCAAGATCGATGAGGCGGGAGAGCGCTCCACCGAGGTAAAGGGCCTCGACATGAAACGCCGCGAGTACTCGAAGCTGTCCAAGGACGCGTCGGCCGCTGTGCTTAAGGAGGTCCTCAGTGGCGAGGCGACTGAGAATGTCATCACCAAGATTCACGACTACCTCACCCAACTCGGCGAGACTGTGCGATCAGGTGGTGTACCTCTCGACGACTTCGTCATCTACAAGGTAGGCATCATCCTCCAACTGTACTTGTGACTGACGTCCAGCGACTCGGTAAGAACCCCGAGGACTATCCAGACAAGAAGTCGCAACCACACGTCCAGGTAGCTCTCCGTATGAAGTCCAAGGGAGCAGCCGTCCGTGCCCACGACGTTATTCCCTACATCCTGTGTGTGGGAGCCGACGGCAAGGCTGCACGCAGTGCACAAGCAGACCGTGCATTCCATCCCGATGATCTTCGGCGACAGGGCAGCGAGCTCAAGATCGACTATGACTTGTACCTCGACGCGCAGGTTCTGCAGCCTGTTCTCCGACTATGTGAGAACATTGAGGGCACAGAGCGCGCACGGCTTGCCGAATGCCTTGGGCTCGACCCCGCGCGGTACACCAGCACGTGCAACGAGGTTCAAGAGAGGGTGTTCCACCGGTTCGAATCGCAGATCCCGGACAAGGAGCGGTTCAAAGACGCATCCCCGTTCACTCTGCGTTGTCCCTCATGCGAGACCACGTTCTCGTTCGCAGGCTTGGGGTCTGACGCAGCCGAGCCAGAGGGTGCAACGCTGCGACCCAACGGTATCCTGTGTCCTGCGTGCTCGGTGCCCGTTCCGACGCCCAGCATTTCGACACAGCTCGAGAATGCTGTTCGTGGCTTCATCTCGAAGTACTACCTCGCGTGGACGGTATGTGATGGCGAAGACTGCGGAGCCCGGACGCGTGCGATGAGCGTTTATGGCCGTCGCTGTCTTGGGTTCGTCAAGCCCGGGTGTAAGGGTGTGGTCCATCTCGAGGTGAGTACGGCCCATCGTGCAGGCCTGGGAACGACGATGAATGGAGTGGCAGCTAACTCTCAGTATTCCGACCTGATGCTGTACAACCAGCTGCTGTACTTCCGCAACTTGTTTGACGCAGAGAAGGCACTAGCTGCTGTGCGCGGTTCGGCGCGCTTCGACGATGTGCGGGCGCTCGCTGTATCCAATGCTGCTGGCTTGTCGGCGGCCATCGGTGTCGTCGACAAATACTTGGACCGCAACGGCCGACGATACGTCGACATGGGAAGTCTGTTTGCGTTCATGGATCGCGTCAAGTTAGCATAGATGAGACATGGGATGAATCAGTAGTTTTGTTATGGCTTTCAGGTCGTTTACGATGCATGTCGTATGCCACGGCTCTATATGCCCTAATAGAGGGGAACACAACTCCTCCAAACCTCCCACACCTGCACTCTACTGCTGCGCTTGGGGCACAAGTGCAAGGCGGCCGGCAAGCTCGACCTGCGCGCGAACCAGGTTGGAGAGGTACGACACGGTAAGCGTGTCCTGGAGTCCCTCCTTGATACCGCCCTCGTCGGCGTTGGAGCCCGCGCCAGCCGACCAGCGGCCGACGCCCTCAAGAAGGTGGCGGCCGACCTCGGCGTCGCCGCTGTTGGAGCCGCTGTTGACGGCCTGGACGTACTGCAGGGCGTTGTCGATGAGGGTGGAGAGCTGCGCGAGCGAGGAGGAGAGCGAGGGCAGGGGAGGGAGGGAAGGGGAGGGCGCGGGGTTGCCCGAGGTGAGGAGGTCGACTGCGGTCAGCATAGCCACGGCGGGCACTTACGTCCGGCACGCTCCGAGTCGGCATACTTGATGACGACGGGCACGGGGAGGAAGACACAGTTCTCGGCCTTGGGGGAGAGGCCGAGCGGGGACGAGACCCAGCCCTTGATGGCGAGGGCGTTGCCCGCGCCAAGGTCCGTGTCGACGGTGAGGTGGATGGCCTGCGCCGCGCCCGTCTCCTTGGAGAAGTAGTCCTGGATGAGGGCCGAGTACGCGTTGAGCTCGGGATGCGTGGCGTACCACCCGACGACGGACTCCTTGATCCCGTTCTTCGAGAGCAGCTCCATCATGCCCTGCTGGAACGGCATGTCGAGCGCGACCTGCTCCTCGCCCTCCGAGTGCGGGACGGCAAAGCTCGAGCGCACATCGATCTCCTGGCCGTTCTCGCTGCGCGTGCCGAGCAGGGTGCCGATGACGCGCGGGGCGGTGCTGTCTGCTGGCCGGCGCTGGTGGTGGGTCAGGATGGACGCGATGACCGACGGGTGCACGGTGATGAGCGTCGGTGGCCGCCTGGGCGTGAGCTGGGTCCAACAGACGCGCCCCAGGTCAACTTACAGAGCAGACGAGCTGCTTGGGGGCTGCGTGAGGTGGATCGCGGACGTAGGAGCGTCGAGCGACATTTTGGTGTAGGTGGTGTTGAACAATGCGTTCCCCGTCGTTGTCGTCGAGGTCGTCCATCGTTGATCGTTGACAAAAACCGGACTTGCCACGTGGTGGGATTAGGGATTTGGAGATGGGATAAATATCGAAAAATAATAAAAGAATTAGTTTTCACAAGGATAGGACGTAAACGGTCGGATTTTGGCAATGGTCGAGCAGTCTGCTCATTGCCCGTGATGTCGAGCAACGCCAGTTGGGTCGACTTTCAGCAAGAATCTATATGTATTGCATCCCATTATGCTCTGCCAAAGCTACGGAGCTCTATGCCACCACCTCCCCGTGGCCTGTCCACTCCACGCGCCTGTGCGTGTCCCCCTGCCTTCCCGCTCACTGCCTCGCGGACCGCACGCTCCAGTTGCGTGCGCTCGCCCTCCGGCATGGCCTGCGTCGCGTCCTTGAATGCCTTTGGCGCGCTCTGCGCCAGGCCCAGCATCGTCGTCGTCGCCAACGCGTGCATTGGGCTTGGGTTGGCGTGCGTGTCTTCCGGGTCGAGGAGGAGCGCAAGTGTCGGCAGCAGCACACCATACCCACGCGGCTTGGCAGCCTCAGGAAGCCCGGCGCACCACGCTACCAGTCCCCGCACGACCTCCTGCACGCCGTCGAGGTTGACAGAGGCGGGATCGTCGGCTGCAGCTGATGCAACGACAACGTCGGCGACGTACGACACGAGGCTGGCAACGACGCACAACGCGGCATGCTGCAGGACTGGAGACGGCCGTGGCGGTGCGCCAGGAAGCTGGCGCAGCGAGGCGAGGAGCAGCGTCGTCGCACAGTGCACAGGCGTGAGGCCTAGTTCGGGCCGCTCGCTCATCGCAGACGGCGTCATGTAACGCGCCATGTCGGAGATAGCCTGCTCGATGACGGGCTTGGAGACGGGCACGCCGAGGGGAAGCGATGTGAGGATGAGCACAAGCGCGAGCATGTTGTTCTTGATCTTGACGTTGGCGACGGGGTTGACGCGTGTGCGCATATCGTCAATATGAGACAGGCATGCACCAAGGAGGCCGTGCACGACACGCTCGCTCGTCGCCCCAATGGTGGGAACCTGTGCGGCGAGAGTCTGGTCGAGCAGCAGCTTCAAGGACGGCAGACATTGTCCCGCCAGGTCCATGTTGGGAGTCTCGTCGTGGAGCAGGTCTGCCGTTAGACGAGCTCAAGCGCGATCGCGCCTACTTACCAGAGAAGAGGTGGATGGCGACTGCGGACAGGTCTGCGCGCTGGGAGAGCTCCATAACGTCGACCACTCGCGCGTACGCCGCGAAGCCTGCGCGGATGAATGCCACACGGTCGGAGGCCGCCTCGGAATGGGAGACTGGCGTCAGCAAGATCCGGTGTCGTTCGTCATATCTCATCTGCTGCTACTTACAGCTTGACGGCACGCCGGGAGCAGGGATCGTTTGGCGGAGCACGAAGGCGATGACGGCAAGAGCGCGGCGTGTCTGCGCAGCGTCGAATCCCACCCCACCCTTACGACTGACGGCGAATGTCGCGACGAGTTCCACCATGTCCGCCTTGACGGCCGCGTTTTCGCTCATCGCGATGCGGTAGCAGATCGTGCACAGCTCGTCAAAGAACGCGCCCTCGAACACTGTCGTGCCCGACAGCTGGGGCCGCACGAGACTCGTCATCCCGCGCAGGGCCACGCTGGCCATGGCTGGGTCCGAACCCATGGCACGCGTAAGACACTCAAACGCCAGACCGTACAGCACATAGAAGTTCGTGCTGGGCTCGGCGCGGATTGCCGGCGCGGCAGCATTGGAGGGCTCGGCGCTCGACGCGAACGTCTGGCCGTCGACGGCTCCAGTGACGAAGGGGTCGTTTGCCGCCAGGCTTATTGCCACCGCGTGTAGGAGCTTCGGCACCGCCTTCTCGTAGTACGGCAGAAGGACGTCGCGACCCAATCCCGTTCCCAGGTCCATCCCTGCTGCCGCCCCAGCGCCCATTTCCGGATCAGTGCGGAGATATGCGTAGTCACGCAGCGCACCGACCCAAAATGGCCCAAGCAGCCAGCGATAGGGCTTGATGACTTCGACGAGGTACGCCTGCTTGGTCGACGCGACTTGCAGCTCGGCCCAGGCGGCCAGAATAGAGATCTTCAGCATGACGGAGGCCGAACTGGAGAGGTCCTTGACGTCGCCAAGCGATACCATCTCGCCGTCTTTGCACTGCTCAAGGGCGCCGGTGAGGAGCTTGAGGATACGCCCCATACGCGACACTTCCTTGACCACACCGGAGCCGACAAACACGGCACACACTTGCACGGCGCGCGCGAGGACCTCAGGTGTGGAGTCTGAGCCAAACGACGGCGTAAGCGCTGCAGCAATGGGGGCCTGGTGCTGCTCGAGGAGCAGGGCGCCTTCGAAGTCTGGGTCGGGAGCTGAGGCAAAGTGCTGGATGACGTCGCGGAGCACGAGAAGACCCTCGAGGCGCACTTCTTCGACGAGTGCGGCCGAGGCGGAGAAGGCCATACGGATCAGATCGGCGACACGGGAGAAGAGGAGGTGGCGAGCGTTCAGGCCGGCCTGGCGTGCGAGCACGGGGTTGAAGTTTTCCGGGCGACCGTGCTCGGCAACAGCGCCGACAATGTTGTGCAAGCACACGAGAGCAAACTTCTGCGTGCGCCACCGCGAGCTGAGCGCCGAGGATCGGTCCGTCGAATCGCCACCGAGCGACGCCCCTTCGTCGTCCATGAACGTTGGGATGGCGGAAGGTTTACCCGCAGCAGGTGGCGGAGCCTTGGCACCGGGAGTCCTTGTCATGATGCGCTGGCACAGGTCGATCCAGCCCGACGGCAGTGTCGCTGCGGTCTGCTGGAGCCAGCTGGTGATGACAGCCTTGACGCCCTCGATGGTCGGATCCTTGTCCAGCAGGCCAAAGAGTTCCTCGACGAGCTGGTTGCCGCCGACCTTGGACATGAGGATGGCGTCGCGCTGGACAATCTGATACAGGGCGGTGATGGCTGCGACCTTGAGCGGGCGTCGCGTTGACGCGAGATACTGGCGGAAGGACGAGACGAGCTTGGGCACATCCACCTCACCAGGAGCGAACATGAGGATCTGCTGGATGCACTTGATTGCCTCGACGGCGAGACCTTCGTCAGTCTCCTCGCGGAACTCGTGCACGAGGAGGAAGACCAGGGAGCGAACCTTGCCAGGCTCCTGGAGCTCGGGGCCAAGTACGCCGATGAGGGCATGCAACAACCGACAGATAACCTGATACGCGGGCAGGTCGCCACGGAGATTGACACTGCCAAGCGAACCACCGTCGGGCTCGTGCGTCTCGAGGAGGTAGATGTTGGCGATCATCCCCAGGGTGGTCTGGACATACGGCGAGTAGGAGAGGTTGGCGGCGTTGACGATCTGAGTGAGAGCTGCGAGCGCGTAGAAGTGAACAACTGGGTGGGGATCAGTGGCGAGCGACATGAGGATGTTGACGATTGTCTTGAGAATGGGGCCGCCAGACAGGCCGCCAACACTGCTGTAGATCGCGCCGAAGGCTACAGCACATCCAGCGCGGCTGTCCGGCACGCGGTTGTTGACAACCTGGTCCACGAGCCACTGTACCTGCGACGACAGGTAGTTGCTGCCGGCGAGACTCGAGATCTGGCCCATGGCGCGAGCGGCTGCGCCGCGGATGCTCGGGTTCGGGTCGAGCACAGCGTCCTGCAGCAGCGACTTGATGACATCGCTCACTTGCTGGCTGCCGAGCGTCCTCCTGGCACGCGGACCAGCCGTGTCGGCGAGCATCAGGGAGCGGCGGAGCGCCTCCATTGTATTCGCGACGACAGCCTGCCTGCGCCCCGGGTTTCTTTCCAGCTTCGAGGATCGCACATGGCTGCTGAGCGTGGCGAGGCTCTGGACCTGGCCCTCGTGGTTCTGGTGGCAGAAGAGCGTCGAGAAGAGCTCAACACCAGCATCAATAACACCAGTCTGGGCTGGAGCAGGCTTGGCTTCACCCGGCAACTCGGCCACGAACAGCTCGACATAGTCATGTTCCAGTGATCCGATGATGGGATGCGAAAGCTGGGACTCGATCGACATCTCCACGCGGTCACGGTTCAGGAAGACCTCCTCGTCTGTCGCTCCGCCTTCACGCTCACGAGCACTGAGACAGCTCGTCACGCCGAACGCGTAGCCGTCGGTCGACTGCCACACATTTGTGAACTGCCCCGCCTGTGCAGCAATTGCCGCCTGAGCTGCGGATCCAGAGTAGTTTTCCGGATCAGCGAACACAGTTACAGCCGCCTGCATGAGGGCAGGTTGCATGGTCTCGGTCGCTGACGACGGACCGAGGTCGGTGAAGCACTGCAGAACGCGGCGTCGGAGGTTGGCTTCGCGGTCCACAAGAGAAGGACGCATGGTGAAGGCATGTGATGAGCCTTGCGGATTAGCAGCCTGCTCTCTCAGCAACTCCGAGTACGCCGTAGCGAAGCCGTTGACAAAGTTGAGCGTGTTTGTGAACAGTGTTGCAAGGCGGCGTGCGACGTCGATGTTGACAAGAGTGGAGTTGTGACGCAGGAAGTTGTGGATGGCTCCGAGGGCGCTCTCGCGCACGACGAGAAGGAAGTTCCAATCAGCCTCGCCGCGGTCGCCCACTGACGCGTCCTTGCTTGTGGGCTTGGGAAGCGCGTTGCGCCACAGAACGAGCAGCTGCGGGAGGTGCAGCTTGACAAAGCCCGGTCCCAGCGACATGAGAGACGCGATCAAGTGCCATGCGACCTGCACCTCGATGGTTGCCGGTGCGACGTCGTGGTCGCCAGCGCGCTTGAGGAGTGACACGGCCAAGTCGAAAATCTTTGATGGGATGTCGCTTGATACGTACAGAGGACGTGATTGACTCGTGGCAACCAGGGCGCCGAGGGCAAAGGCTTTGCCCATGACGCGGGCAGGGACTTCCTTTGGCGTAGTAGGCGTGCCCAGAAGCCCGAGGTCCTTGTTCACGTCGGCGAGCAGGCCGCCAAGGAGATGAGGGAGCTGGGTGGGATTTGTCGTGCAGAATCGACGCAGCGTCGCTGCAGCCTGAAGACGAACGGAGTACGAGTCGTGGGACAGGAGACGAACAAGCGGCTCTGCCAGCAGCTCTACGATCGATGGCGGAGCATTGCCAAGCTGCTGCAACAGACCAGCGACCTCCCGCAGCGCAACGATGAGGGCCTGCTTGTGGGGGTTGCGCTGTCCTGCGAGAGGCGTCGCGTTCCACTTGCGCAGGTAGCTGTTCCCCCACTCCCGAAGCGCCATTACTTGGCCTGCCTCGGAGAGCATGCTCACACCGACAAGATCGCGCAGCAGGATGCCAGCCACCTCACGCGACTGGAGAACCTCGTATCGCGTGCTCAGTCCTTTTGAAGACAGCACGATTTCGTCGATAACGTGTGCAATGATCTCGCCGTAGCTTGCCTCGACATACTCACTGCCCAGTTGAGTAAGGAGCGTCGCGTATACGTCGATGATGGCATTCCGCAACTTGCGCGAAGAGTTGGGACGGTTGTACGGGATCGAGAGCTGCTTCAGCATCTGCTGGGTTGTGAACAGGGCCTTCGCCTTGTCCTCTGGCGCCGAGGTGATAATTTGGGGGCCTGAGTCGTCTTGCTCCTCCGCTCCTTCCGTGCCCTTCTTCGCTGGCGGCTTTCGCGGGTCGGGGGGCGCGACGCCCGATCCAGGCGTTTGCGTTGCGGCGAGGAAGTGAGCGAGGAGGCGGCTGAGCGAGCGGCGCGTGAGGTAGTCGGCACTGTCGAGACCCTTGAGCACGAGCGGCGTGACCATCTCCAGCGTCGGCTGCAACTGCAGAACTGGCGAGTAGACATGGAGGTTAATGAAGGTTTCAGCACAGGCGCGCTGAACGGGGAGCGCCTTGTCCTGCAGGCCCGAACGGAGCTGCTTGAGGAGGTCCTTGACCAGCGCGTCGGGTAGCGCGCGACCCGCCGACACGAGCGACTTGGCAAATGCCGACACAGCATGAGTCCGGAGGATGACCGAGAAGTTGCTGTTGCGCAGCACTTTCAGCGAGAGCGTGCAGATCTCGGCCATGAAGGACATCATCTGGCACGTCAGCGGCCATTCTAAGCAATACTCACGTTGGCGCCGTGCTCCCTGATGATCTCGCCGACGGTGTACCAGCTCGCGACGCGCTGGACATTCTCGAGCGCGTTCATCGACTTGTTACCGCCGTCCACGCCGCGCAACAGAGCCTGCACAAGGTCGAAGAGGGCATGGCTCTCGACGCGCTCGTGGAGCTTGACAAGGACGCGGGCTGAGAGGTGGCGAATAGGCCGGCCAGGCTTGGGCAGGGCCGTCGCAGTCGTCGTCTGGGGGTTTGGTACGAGAAGGCGGATGAAGAGTGAGTGAAGGACAGCGACGTGTGGCAGGATCGCGTCCGGAGTCAGGTTGTCGAGCGCAGTGTCCACTTGGCGGAGGTAGCCGAGAAGAGAGAGATCTGATCCCTCGCCTGTAAAGCGGCCGGCGTCGACTGCGAGCACGCTCGCGTCGTCTGACATGGCGAGGGTTATGGCCGTTGTGGTGGGTATTATGTGCTGAAATGAGATAAGATGGAGAGATCACGTCGCCGTGGAAGTCGACTTTGACCATCCCTGACTTTGTGTGGCCCCGGGCGGCATCCATGGCGCGGGCGATTTCAACGCCGTCGCGTGCACCTCCAGCCCTCTCTGAGCAACTCCACGCCTCTACATTGTCAGTGGGTAACAGTGTTATCGACATACTTGTGCATTCTATGTATATATTAGCTACGCAGGATGAGGCCAAAAGTCATAATAGCGACAAGCCGAGTATTAGACATCGTTCTATTTGTAGGGAGGGGCCGTGCAGAGTTCCACTTAACCGATGTAATCCTCAATATGTGGTTAACAACTGCCCCACTCCATTGCTGCCCCACTCCAATTCGGCCCACCGCAAGCCTCAAGTCGCACCCCCTCGAGCGATTGGACAGATCCCGCTATGCTGTAGACCCCTCACGCGACCCCTGCAGAGCTGTGAGACGCTCCGCGTCCGCATCATTCTTCTGCGCTTGGTCGAGCTTGCGCAAGCGCAGCAGATTGCGCTTCACCATGAGGCGCATGGCGCGGTCGCGCTCGATCGCGCCCATCTCGGTCCAGTTGGAAATGCGCGAAATGGTCTGGTGTGAGCTCGCCACTACAACAAATCTGCTGAAGGAAGCAGGCTTGGCTCGTCGCGAGACACTCACGCCGTCAGAGTTGATGATCATGGGCCCGAGCTTGTCGAGCTTGACGGGAGTGCCGTCGACCTCGATGGTCGTGACCTCGTCCTGCGAGTCTGGAGTGGAGTTATGTGTTCTGTCCTCAATCGCCAGGGGGCCCTTCCCGTCGTTGCTGGCTCCCATCTTTTCTGGATTGGCCTGTCTGAGGGAAAGTACACAATCAAGATATTGAGATCAAGCGAAACCGGGTGAGCGGCCGACGGCGCGAGCGGATTTGGTGGCTCCTGATAACCACGTGCCTTGCGGTGTTACATCGCCTTCAAGTACAAAGTCCATTCCTACTATTCAACACACGACATAATCATTGCTTGCCACGAGTCACCTGTTATAGTCTGCCTCGAGGCAGGATGGCATGGCGCCGCGGCGAGCCTCCGCGCCCCACCCGTCCCGCCACCTGTCGCCGCGTAAACGTCGTCTCGGTTTGCGCACACGTTGTGATCGCCTCAAACACCGTAGCGTCGGGGCATTTACCCGCGAAGCACTCTGCGATGGCTCCCGCAGCCTGGAGGCCCTGGTCCCACGCCCCCTGGACGTATCCGAACGCCTCGGCCGACGTCGCCTCGCCCGAGAAGTAGAGCCACGACTCACCACCCCCAATCGGCTGGCCCAGGTTCGAGTGGTGCTGGTCCAGCACGCCCAGGGGCCAGTTCGAGTACGAGCCGCGATACAGCGGATCGACGGCCCAGCGGGGGACGACGATGTCGAGCGGGTCGGGGATGTCGGGCCCGTACATCTCCCGGAGGACGCCCATGGTCTCGTCGATGATCTCGTCGTCGGATAGCTCCTCGTTACGCTGCGCAAACGCACCTGTCGCCGTAACCATGACTACATTGTTCGCTGTGTCCTGCGGGAAGAAGCCGGGGGCATTGATATTCTGCCACACGACGTACCGCCCCCTCTTGTCGGGATCGGCGTACATCGTAAACTGGGCTCAGGGGGATACGAAATGGGAGCTCACCTGCTCGTCTCCCCAGAACTGTTCCTCGAAGAGGAGAAAGATCTTCTGGTACGTTGCCATGGCGAATGTGAAGATGGCCTCCTTCTTCCAGTCAGGCAGGCGGGGTACCCACTGCACGTCCTGGTGCTGCAGCACGCCAACGCTGAATGTTGAGATGACGTGTGGAGCTGCGAAGCGGCCTTTGTCCGTCTCGACGACGATGTCGCCCGAGCCGGAGCGCTTGGTGCTGTGGTTGCCAGCGGCGGAATAGTCGACAGTGTGGACCGTGTGCCCGAGCTTGAGGCGGTCGTCGTCCAGATCCTGCCCGACGAGCTCGCGTGCCTCCTGCACGAAGATGTACTTGTAGCCGCTGGCCATAAGACACTGGGGCAACAGTATCCCGGCAAACCACTCACCGCTGGTCGATGACAAAATCGTCCTGCTCGTTCTCGATCCCTGCCTCCTGGCTGAACGCATTGGCGAAGCTGCACTCCTCGGGTATCTGGGCAAATGTGAAGTCAATGTTCCAGTACTCGTACGCCCACTGCAGCGGGTCAACCGGGATCCAGTCCATGATGGAAGTCGCGACGCGCACAGACACGTCGACGAGCGAGTTGTTGGTTCGCCAGTCTGGAGTTAACCCCTCTCCTGCACCCATACACACCAGAGTATCCAGGGGCATTTTCGATAAAGTTATCGTACCCAGCCATGAACTCCTCCTGCTCATCCGCGTCGAGGAAGTGGCCGCGCTGCCCGTCCGCCTCGATCCCGAGACCTTGGTACCACGCCGTGTCCGAGTAATTCGTCGGCACCGTCTTCAGCCCCCACTTCTCTGCCAGCGCCAGGATCGGCTCCTTCCCCGGCCCTTGGATCCAGTTACATCCTTTCTCGACGGTGATGTCTTCACCTGTGATGGAGTTGTGGAGCGTTTCGGTGTGTGCGCGGCCTCCGAGCTCGTCGCGCGCTTCAAGGAGAACAATGTCGGTGATGTTGTGCTCGGTGATCAGGGAGCGGGCGGCGGAGATACCCGAGATGCCGCCGCCGAGAATAATGACCTGAGCTCGGCGGATACCACCGTCGGCGTCATCCCCATTGCGCAGGGCGAGCGGGGGCAGTGAGGTCGCAAAGGCACCCGTCAAGAGGCCTGCGAGGGTGAGCGGAATGAGCATCGCAACTGCTTGGGAGGTCACACGAGTCAGTTCCCGTATCAGTTCATCCCTTCATATATCCCCAGTGCATGGCCTGCTGCACCACATTGTGCTTTGATCCGCAGTCCGATCCGTTGTCCGACCCAGTGGTCGACCCATAGCCCCCGGATTGCTGAGTTGGGCAATGACGACGATAACCTAGCACCAGCAGTATGAGTTCAAGGTACAATAGAAACGCCTAAATGGCGTTTCTCCAAGCTAAAGAAGCGGCTGTAGCAGGCTGCCCATGTGATACACTGCGCATTCCGCTTGGCGTTTCGGAGGGACAGGCATCTTCTGGCCTTCTGCACGACCAAGCGCGCAGAACGAAAGCGGTCTGAACGACACTAGAACCAATTTTGGTTTAGCATGATGCGGTAAGCCATCGCCAAGCCTCTCTCGTCAGCGATCCCAGACAGAGTGCAAAAGAGGCAGACCGAGTGCAAAAGAGACAGCTCTGTCAGTGAAGACAGCTGGTCCTCGCCGCGATTCGAACGCGGGGCCACTCCCAAGCTTAAGATGCGATCTGCAACCCTAAGAGAGTATGATAACCACTACACCACGAGGACGTCATGTTTTACGTAAGCGACAATTATAAGTAATGTTAAATATTCCCACCTTTAGGACTTCGGTGGAGGTTGGTAAATTCCGGGCATTCGTTTTCGGTTCCCATCACGCCCATCTCCGGTGCTGGCTTCTGACCTTCGGAGAACGTCATCTCATCGCAACTCGTCTCGAGCTCGCTACGTCAGCTGTTGAGCATCGCCTGTTGAGCATCGCCATCACACTCGTTTCAATTCCATTATTGGTCTCAGCCTCGCGGTATAGCGCCAAGGTGTCGCGGGTACTCTCTATTTCAATCAGGGCAGTGCACACGACTACGCCCACCTCGACGACCACTCTTCTACGAGTGCCCACCCGACCAACTTTCGCGATGCTCACCGAAGCGCAGGCGGCAGCTGTCGCGCGTGCCTCTGAGCCGGGGTACGACGGTGTCGAGCTTCTCTCCAAGCCATCCGGCTGGCCCCTATCAACCACACCCCAGGGATCGCCATCACCCACGTCCCCGATCCGGCTGCCGCGATCGCGCTCATCGTCAAACGCGACTCTCTCATTCTCGCCGGCCAAAGTAAACACCCCTCCACACATCGCCGTCCTTGACTCATCCTTCAATCCACCCACACTCGCCCACCTCGCCCTCGCGGCCAGCTCGTTCCCACCACCCATGATCAACCCCAACGTCCGGAGGACGAGAGCGCTCTCGTCGCCCAGGAGCCCATCTGCACTCCTCCGCGAAGCCGCGAGCTACTTCACGTCTACCGGGATCTCGCCTGATGACCACCTCGCCCCACCACCACTGGCTGGCCCTGGCGAAATCACCACACCTGACCCTAGCCCTGGGCCTTACACTGCCCGATTGCTCATGTACTCTGCGCGGAACGCCGACAAGACGCCAGGCAGCGCCGACGCAACCCCCGAGCAGCGGGCAGAGATGATGCTGGCCCAAGCCTCGGCCATGCCCCCCCAGGCGGGGCCTGTTGCCGTCGCCATCGTCTCGGAGCCGACTTTCGTCGCGAAAGCTAAGGCTCTGGTCGCCCTTTTGGAGGAGATGGGCCTTTGCGATGCCGCCGCAATGAGGAATGGCGGACAGGACCATACACAGAGGCCAGACACACCCGGGTCCGGAACCTCGTCTCCCGCCCCAGCGACGCCTTCACGCGGACACACGATGTCGCCCGCCTCCCCGTCTCCGACCCCGCACCAGCATCTCGCAGTCACTTTCCTCGTCGGCACCGACACCCTCTTGCGCATCTTCGACCCCAAGTACTATCCTCCTGGCGGCATGGAGGTGGCGATAGAGGAGCTGTTCGCGCACGCGTGGCTCGTGTGTGCCCGTCGAGGGAGCGGGGGCGAGAGTGCGGATGCGGCAGATACGCGCGCCCAGGAGGACGCTCTGCTCGGCCGCGCAGATGTGTCGCAGTGGGTGGCACGAGGGCGGATCAGGCTCATTCGAGCACCGGAATCCGTCGCCGACGTCAGCAGCACACGAGTGCGGAGCGCGCTGCGCATGGGCGCTGGTGCTGGGGCGATGCGCGGGCTCTGTGCCGACCCTGTTGCTAAGTATCTGCTCGAACAGAAACTGTATCGCGGAAGGTAAGGGGTGTAATAGTGATTGCTTTAGATGCAGCGTTTGTATGCAGTTTGAAAAGTCCATTGCACGCAATCAACTGATGGACCTTGTCAGCTTATCTTTGGGCGTCTCCCGCCAATCAACCACAGTTAGACGACTGATGTTGAGTACGGAGTCGAAGTCAACCGCCGCAATTGTGGTGCGACGCGCCGTACCATTTGGTGACAGAATCCCAATCGGCGAGGTTGAATAATCAAAGTTAGTCGCGGCCCGCCTCACCGTCTGTGCACCATGACGATCTTTGCGCTCTCTACAGACTCAGTCTTCTGGATCGTATCTGGCGACGCAGCCGAACGGCATGTCCTGATGCTCGCTTCGGAGTCCGGCGTGAAGGGAACCGTGTAAGTTGATTTGACAGAATTGCTGCTTCTCGATACTGAAAATCTCCCAATCTTCAGGCGGTCCCGCAGGTGACAAGGTCATTTCTTTGAGACCCGCGCCTCACCGCGTGCACAAAGCTGCACCGAAAGCTCAATCTCAGCGTGCCGCTCCGCATCTCGATTGCCTCTGCGACAGGTGTGTATCCCGTGAAGCGCGTCAGGTTTCTACCTCCTCATTATATGAGACGCGTTTCGATCAGGGCTAAGGCACGGTGGGGGCGCAGAATAAGTACGGAAAGGCTATTCCTGGACGGATGACCAGAGTACATGGGACAGTCGCTTCGCATACGAACTCTAACGCGGACCGGCCGTCGTGGTCGCTGGACACGGTGATGGATGGCCGAGCACGATGGACAGGACGAGGGGCTTGAACAACCCACAAGACTAACGAGTCAGTGCCACGCCATGTCGGATCAACGGAACTCCGGAGCCCTACGTATGGAAGGGCGTCACGTGTGCGCCATTTGCGGCACGTCGGTGCTGCTCCGAGGAACCTGAAGCCTGCCACACAGACCATGCAGTCCAAGAGGCCAAGAGCAGGCTTCCAAGCCTGAGCAGGGGAGGAGCGCGATCCATGTGGTGCCTCTGTGAACAACACGCGCAGTCTTGGCACTGCCTCAATGATCTCCGCAGCAGGCACGACATTACTCGAGACGGGTCTCAAATGCAATGTGACAGACGGGTGCAAAACCAGCTTACGACGGCCGCGGAGGCCGGCGAGACAGCCGATGCAGAAAGCAAGCTAACGAGGCGCAAAATGGTGGCGAACCGAGACACAAAGCGAACAAGGAGCAGAGTCTGGGTTGGAGGCGTTTGGAAGTGGCTGAGCCCGGATTGTTTGTGTCGCAGTTTTGTCGCAGCAAAGAAATAGACCTATCTTGTTTGGTCCAAGTTGCGTCGTCCTGCTCTCGCTGCATCGTCCTGCATGCCTTGTCCTTGCGCCGTTCTACATCGTTCTACCTCCTCCTGCCTTGCTCAATCCCGAACCCTTTGACGGCCCCACAACCAAAAAACCAAGGCGCATGCCACTGCCGACGTAAACCTGAATACCCTCTGACGCACCGGCCAGGGCACTCAGGGACCGATGACAGACTTTGGCATGCGGACACCATACGATTCAGAAAGGCAACTCGTGGACGTTGCCGCCATCCGTAATGCTGCACACCCGGGCGATTCGAAGTTCGGTTACTCGACGCCCGGCGGCTGGCGCAGCATGGGCCTTCTGGCTTCTGGGCTTTGCACGGGAAGGAAGCATTAGGCGCTGATGGACCGGGTGTTTGGCGCAGGGCTGCGGAAGATGCAGAACGGTGGCCCGTCGAGCGCGCTCAAAAGCCCGCTCGCCTGCTCGGCAGTGGTAAGAGGTTTGGTTTGCAATTGGGGGTCTGAAGTGTCTGTGCCATTGCCGCAGCCCCCCCACGCGACCAACTGGAATACCGGCTGTGGCTTATGCGAGTGGGCTCTTGCGCGAGGCGACGAGATCCAAAGATGTGGCGGGCACGGTCAAGACCCATGAATAGGCGCGAAGTGTGGGGGAACGACATAGCTTGCACACACCTCCAGACACCTTTGGATTCCAAACGAAGCAAATACTAACCCACGGTCTTCCAAGTCTCGCGAGAACCAAATGGTTGACAGTGCAGAGGCGTGCACGGAAGGCCGCGGCGGAAAGCCCATGCGGGAGCAGGGAGCCAGAGACAACCGGTTAGGATTTGTAGGGTTGTAGCGGGTTGCAGTGTGGGTGCTTGGACCTGCTGTGGAGCTCTGAAGGACACGTTCGAGTAGCCAAAGGGTCGACGCGAAAGCAAGCGCGCTTGTTGCCCATCTAAGCATATGTTTTCGGATACGCGTTCAAGTGTGCGCATTGCCCTCCGCGCCCTCATTGCATGCATCGACACCGCGCAGCAACGACTGAGCACTGTGCTGCAGATTGAGTAAATGCAGATCGAAGCTACGGAAAGGAAAGGAAAGGGAGGGATGACAACAGAGGGCTGGCTGGCTGGGTGGCCTATGTCATTCCTTTCAGGTCCAAGGACCAAGGCCCGAGGCCCCGGTCATGTTTAGGAGGAATCTTTCGATCTAGCGTTTCAACTAGGGGCATGAGCGCGCGCGTGCTCTTACGGTGTGTGACCTTGGCAACTTGGCGACCTTGCGACCTCGTCATGATCAAGCGATATTCAACCCAATGTCAAGGAACAATCATGTTGGCAAATTCACCCAATAACAATGTCACGATGCCATATGACTCGGAATGCCACATGAGGCAGGTGAATGGTAGCCGGCCGTTCTTTCCCGAAAGCATCTAGCATCAAGGACGCAGCATGCATCCGGCAGCCTGGTACAAACCGCGTATCCGGTCCCGTCAGACGACAACACTGTCCGAGTTGCATGTAGCTGATACTGAGATGAGAGAGTCGAGGAGTCGAGGCAGTCGAGGCAGTCGAGGCAGTCGAGGTTGGATATGGGTGGGTAGCTGAAGGTGGAGAGGGATGGGTCCTTTGGTGGATGCCTTGCATTACCGCATTGAGGTATTGTTCCCCCCTCCCCCCTCCCCCCTCCCACCCGTCCTCCCACCGGCTCTCGGCTGGCAGCTCTATCCCCCCCCCCGCCTTTCCCTTTTCCTCCCTTTGGTTACCCTTCCCTCCCTTTCGATCTCTGGCCCAGGCATATGGGCATTGAACTCTTTTTCCTTTTTTCCTCCTTTGGGATGGATGAACTTGGGTCCCCTTTCCGTCCCTTCCCTCTCCCTCTCCCTCCGTGCCCCTTGTGTAATCCAGTCATCCCACGACCCTCAAAGCCGATCTGCTCATGCGCGCTCTAGGCTGCTCAATGCTCCTCCGTAGCCCGCTCATCCTCCTTTCTCTTTCTCTGTCCAAAGTATAAATCCAATCATCCATCTTCCATCCCTCCTCCTCTCCATCTTACATTCAGTCAAAGGCATCTTCTCAAAACAAACTTCAAAACACCAACCTCTACTTTATCACTTTCGTTTCCAACAATGAAGTACTTCGCCGCCGCCGCTGTCCTCGCGACCGTCGCTTTCGCCCAGTAAGTCATATTACAACCCTTACAACCCCCCCCTCCCTCCCCACTTGTGTCATACCCCATCTGCGGAGCGCCCTGGCCTTGTTCACCCCTGCCCACCCTCTCCAATCTATACACCCCACCCAACCCCATCCCCCGCCCTCCGTACAGAGCCCATCCGTCAGTTCGTGGTTCGCGCACGTCCAAGCTGCACTTGATGCCATGGATGAGGAACTCGTCGTCGCTCGTGTTAAACGAAGACGTATGAGCGATCCTAGCCATGCCGAAAGGACGACGCGCCGTACCACCCAACTTAGCGCAACCGAGCACCCGCCTCCCGTCCCCTGGATCCTAGCGCCAATGACCATCATGGCCAGGATGGCCAGACCCGTCCACACCGGACACACTCAACCGGCCACACTCAACCATGCGCATTTTCCTCATGCTCGTCCCCATCTGTCACGCCCAACCAAATCCACCTGTTCCGTTACCCATGATCACCCACATGGCCAGCCGCTGACCCTCTCTTCAGGCTCGACCCCAGCCAGGTCAACCCCTGTATCCTCCAGTGCTCAACCCAGGCTGCCACCGGCGCCGGATGCACGGGCGTCACCGACACCGGATGTATCTGCTCGTCGCAGGCCTTCCAGCAGGCCGCCGTCCAGTGCATCCAGCAGTAAGTCTTGTTGGAGCTTGATCATCCCCGCACCATGCTGACGCTCTTTCTAGGCAGTGCCCTGACCAGCAGCAGGCCGCTGTTGCCCTCCAGGGCCTCCTCTGTGGTGGCCAGACTGGTGAGGCCACTGGCACCCAGACTGGCACTCAGACTGGCACCCAGACTGGTACTAGTGCTACCACCAGCGCTGCTGAGTCCAGCGCTACCGAGTCCTCTGCCGCCCAGTCCTCGCCCAGCGGCGCCGTCGCCTCGGTCTCGTCCGCTGTCCAGTCTGCCGTCTCGGGTGTCTCGTCTGCTGTCAACTCGGTCGTGTCCTCCGCTAAGCCCTCTGGTGCTTCGGGCGCCGCCAACGGCACCACCTCTGCGCCCTCTGGCGGCGGCGCTCTCCCTCTCGGCATCCCCGCCAAGGAGATCGCTCTTGCCGTCGTCGGCGCTGTCGCCGGTGCCGGTCTCCTCCTCTAAGACTCGGTTCCAAGTAGGAGCTGCGCTCCGTGCTCCGGTAGTTCTGCCGTTGTCGTAGCCAGTTCATCCCCGCCCGCCCCGCGCTTTCATTGCTTTCCAGTCGCGGCGAAGTGGGACGTTGCCTAGCCATTATTTTAGTAGGCCGCGGTGGGCCGTATGCACAAGAAGATAATCCTTGCCAGTCTATTAGTGCAAGAAACAGGAGGATTAGGGTGAGTACTGTGCATGCGACGTCCGGGCAGGCGAGTAGCGCGTGTGTGATGGCGAGCACGCACGTAAGCACACCACACACGGGCGGGTGGGGACCTGCCAGTTGCACTGGTGGACCAGATTATTTTGGGTGAGGTTCCTTGGGAAGCGGGGGTTGGAGCCCGCGACATGGGCGACCCCTAGCGACCCCGCGAGGGACGAACCTGAATCCAGATCGGCATTGGCATGTTCCCCGATTTCCCCACATCACGTTTGCACCGCCCTCCGCAGTCCGCAGTCGCCAAGCAATTTCAGCAATCTCTGTAAAATGCCTCAATCCCGATTCGATCTGAACCTACACTGAACCAACCTTGGACCCATGTCGGGCCGATGAACACATCAACCCCAGTGACTCTCATCTCGGCCTGGACTAGCATTACCATCATCCCGTAGTGCCCAAAATGTGCACAGTCCAGGTCGGATGGGTAGTAGAGTTCAAGTCGAAGCTGTGGGGGGTCTGGGGCTGATGGCCCCTCGTCACGCGTCAGAGGCGCAAGTCGCGAGCCACGCCTAGACGACCCCACAGTTATGTCTTACCCCCACGCTGTTCACATACCTCTTTCGACCTCCGTTGTGGAGATGGGGGACCTACACGGACGTTGTGCATGCATCTCGCATGGTGCCATATCCGTGCTCGGAGGCTGATTTGCGGTTGATTTGCGGCTGATATTAGACTGGTAGCTTCATTGATTCCGTGGGATGGATCGTCGGATCGTCGGCCGAGTCAGCCTGTGCGCAGGATTCAGTTCAGTAGTGTGTTGTGATCCATTGCAGGTGGTGAGGGCAAGTCGCACCGATACCTCTGCGCAGCGTTGTCGCAGACTCGTTGTCGTCCAGCAATCAAAGCTGCGAGGTACGCAGCTCGTCGACATCCTAGCCGGTGATGGGCGCACCCAAGGCGAATCGCGTTACGTGGTATGACAGGCTTGATCCGACCGGGCCAACCCGACGCGTACGCGGTGGCGAAGGGATGGCAAACGCAAGCCAATTGATATTGTGAGCAAACCAGGTGCAAGCATGTAAGGATGAGAGGGCCAGAAGCTAACAAGCATGCACTTATAATCCTGGCACCTCTGCTTCCCCTGTTACATGTGCACTGCATTGGGGTGTTGGGGCTGTGCGGGAGGTACGGGTTTGAACCGGGTCCGACGACAGCCCGGCGGCGAGGGACAGGGAGGGACACGTCACAAACAGACATATTTGCGACACGACACGACACGACACGAGGCCAGACGCGACTTAGCCTGCGCGATGGGAGTTCTCACCAGCATTACAGTACTTCACCCCACTTTCGTATAGGGAGATGCACATCATGCATGGGGTAAAGGCATATTACACCATAAAACGAGGCCATGACGAAAAGGGGTCTGTGCACTGTCTGACTTGTCCGAGTCCGCGACTGTAGAATGTCAACTGTACGTGTGACCTCCGGCAGATCCGGAAAACTAGAAAAACTGCTGTTATTGCACGGGGCCTGCGAGGACTACGCGAGCATTCATAAACCCGGCCTGAAGGAAAGAACAGAAAATGCTTGTGTTGAAGGTTAATCAGATCCTGTCAGGGAGCTAGGTAAGTAGACGTCTAGTTGGCGACGGGATGAATCAAGAGATTTAGACAACACATTCGCAAAGAGCTACGAGGAAGGTCGGCAATCCTTCCTATGAGGATCGCTGGCTCATTGTCGAGTATATTTTACCGAACGGTATCCGTGCTGTACGAGTCCTGTACGAGCGCGGTACCCGTGCTGTCGGGTCTGTCGGACCTGACAGATACGGCCAAGCTGCCCATCTTGGAGTCCGTTTCGAACCTCATGAAGCTCCATCTACAGCTCCGCTTTGGACACCCAGCAAAAGGTTGTCGGTATTGACGCCCGAGTTTGAGGGAGTGAGTCTGGCAACGTTGAGGTGACAATGTATCAGGGAACAGGATAATATATCACCCCGGAGATAACACGAACCACGATAGAGCGCCAGATACAAAACTCCTTCTTCAGGCAAAGCGCCGCCTCTTTATCAAAGGCCTTCTACTGTTTTGAGAAGCTTCAGGTCGTCTAGTTGTTAATCTGCATTAGGAAAGACGCCACGACGTTGTCAAGCTCCACGGTGACAATAGATATATTGAGCTTTTAGGGATGACAATAAATTGCGCCAATCCTAGATGAGGGATGGGGAAGGCCATTGTGCCCCTCCTCGTGGTTATCTCCTGTTTTTCTCCACTTACCTCTTTAGTCGTTGCTCCGAGGGCTGTCCTCTCTGGGGCCAAAGGCCATACAGTTACAGGTTTCCTAGGCCGAACAAAACATTCGGTAGTGCACTGTTGAGATACCAGGGATCGGTAAGCTTCCTCATGGGTACCTCTCTGGCCAGCGCATCCTTGATCCACTGCCGCACGAGACGTCAACACGGACGTCATCATGCTCGTTAGTCCCTGGTCGCTTGAAACCACACAAGCAAGGTGTCACGGAACAATACTTTCGATAAAGAGCAGGCGATCCTATTTTGTGAGGATCGCCAACCTTCGTTCGTACTGTCGGAGGTGCTGTCTGACAGCGTATACATCCACGAGGTAACTTGTATACATGAGGCAACACATGAAAGGAACTCTCTGCTGTGCTTAGTGCTCGTCTGGCGGAGTATGTTTTGACGTTGCTCACGCACGTCTCTGACATAAATCCTTGCGAATGTATTATCCAGTCTCTTGAATCGTCCCATTCACCTAGGCATACATCTATTGCTGCTCCCTGACAGGCGTTCTCCAAGTTCTAACTTGTTCGCTCCTGTAGACTGTACCCAGCACATCGGGTATCCAAGAACTGGTAGCAAGCAGATCCCCAAGATCAGGATCTCCCCCTGCCTCGCGGTTAGAATCACGGGTCAGCTGATAAGTCAATGGTCCAGCTTTCGCTGCTGTGCAAATATCTCGTCATTCCATCGCAGGGAGCAGCTCTGCATCGCCTGGAGTTCGCGCATGCTAAACACTAGGACAAGCGCGGCGCAAACGACACGACAGCATATTTGCCTGAAGTGCGCCAGTCGGGAGCCTCGACGTCGAGCCGCTCCGCAATACCGGGTGCAAGCCCACAACTGCCCATCAGTATACTGAGTAGTTCACAGCAGGGAGTCTGGAAGGAAGGACGTACATGGTGTCTGCTTTGTTGGTACGCAAGGACACGAGGTTGATTGTGCCGTTGAGAGGTCCTTTGAAGCGTTAGCGTTGGCAAGACAGACGGCCTTGCTCGCGGGAAGAGTGGCCTATATGTCGCTTATGCCAGCCCGACCATGCGCAGAGCCGAGACAATGAGGTGGAACACTCACCGAGAGCCTCCTCGAAGGACGTTGTCGGGTCCCATTTACGGTCGCCAATGAGCTTGCGATAGCTGGGAAGAGTCAGCAAGCAGTCATCTGAACCCGCTGGCCGGCAGGCCTAGCATGCCATGGACAGTGTTGCCCCCTGAGCCCAGTTGCCAGCTGAGCTGATACCGGAGGAGAACCGTTACCTTCGTCGGCAACACGCTCGACAATGTTCGCCATGTCGAGGCTGTGAGGAACGTTGGAGACAGCAGCTTCCCTAAACAGTTACCTCGCCGAAGTATCACTCACTTGAGATCACCCTTGAATACGACCAGGTCCGCCTTCTTTAGCTCGGCCAGCAGTTGGGGGTCAAGCGCCGGCATGTCGGCATACGCATATTGCGTGGTCCAGAAATTGGCCGCTGGAATGTCTGCCCCGAGGGGCGTGTCAGCAGGGACCGAGAGACGGAAGGCCCCCGACGCAAGGTGTGACCTCCACCGGCGCGACAGGGACGCCAGTTCATGAATGTCCTGCTCGGGAAGGGTTGCGTGGGCGGCGAAGAAGGCGGGGTCGAGGAGGCAGTCGACGGTCCATCTGCTGTCAGCGTCGTAGGGAGCTGAGCCGAGCTTCAGGCATGTACGCACGAGAAATCATATGGGACAACGTCGGAAACGAACCAAGGGATCAACTTTGGGCTGGCATTAGCGAGAGACTACTGGCGCCCATGGGCCTTACTGGAAGACGACCGTGTCCACGAAGGGGGTACAGGAGACGAGGAAGTCGGCGAAACACAGATCTGTGTACAGCTCGAAGCCAGCTGCATGTTAGCAATGTCTCGTACCCCGTGATTAATGCTCTTCCACTTACCGTTGTCGAGGACGATGTCGACCCTCCCGCCCCTGAGGGTCTTGAGCAACGCCCATACCCGGGGCAGGTCGTCGCGCAAAATCTTCGCCGCTTGTTCACGATGAGCAGCCTCGCCCATAGATTGCAGCTTCTGCAGGTCCTCATACTTGAGGTCGACAAGGAGCGAGAGGTCCGTTGCGTTGCCCCACAGATCAGACTGCACCATCTCCCTGTGAGTTAGCCAAGAACAACCAGCTGACCGCGGCCGCTTGAGACCGGACACTGCGCACCGGGCAGATTGTCGCCTCCTTGCTCCCCAACCGCACCGCTCTTTGTCTACGTACCAGAAAGCCGTTTCAAGCGGGCTGTTTTCTGCTTCCCAACCCTGTTGGAGCGCTGCGTTGCCTACCATGGAATTGAGCGCATTGGCGAGATGAACCATAGCGATGGAGCTGCTCTTGTACGTCTCGGCCTTGGACTCGAAGAAAGGGTCATAGGACTTCCAGTGTACCGTCAGGGAGAAGAACGTGCGCAGGAGGCGGTAGCTGGTGTCAGTCAAGAAGGGAGAAGATTCGTGACCACACGATGCGATGCAGTAGAACGGGTCACGATGGCGAGGGAGAACGCCTCTAAGCAAACGGAGTGCATTCGCCCAACACTGTCCACTTAGTCAAGTGGCCTTTGGGCATTCACGACGTTCCCCGGCGCACTTCGTCACCAGTGGACATCATAAGCAAACGGGCGGAACGTGTCGAGCAGGGGGGGAGAGGAAACACCTTGGGTTTTGGCACCACTCACAGGTAACATTCGGCGAAGAGCCAATTCATCGTAAACCATCGCTTCTCATCGTCGGGAAGTGCGGCCAGCTCATCATTGTAGCACGCGAGGTTCCCTCCGCCGTCGTCCGGTATCGGTCTGACATTAGCTCATGGTCTGCCGTCGGAGCCGGGCCGCCAGAGTTTCAAGAGCACCGGGGCGTCTCTTCTGGATCGACAGATCGACGCACTGAAGAACACCATTTCGCCCCATAGTATGTTTAAGCTCGCTCAGCTTGCGGATGATCTCCTTCCCTTCCTTGAGCTTATCGCTCTCGCCCTCGCCAAGGTGATGGTTGACGGCGCTGACCGCCGAGACAATGTTGGTGAGAATCACGGGCCACCTGAGGTCAGCGGCTACATAGGAGATATATGGCGGTAAGGCGTGCCTTTTAACGACCGTGGTGTATCTGCGCGTTAGCTTTGGCCTATACCACCCGGGAGGGGTTGAACTGACGAGAAACTGTCTTTGTCCTTCGGGCTGTACCGCGCGACACCGGGCTCGTAGAGTGCCGTCATGATGGTAAGATAGATAGTCAGTATGTAATGAAAGTGAAGGGCGAGCGATGGCCGCTTGTCGTGTTATGAGCCGTTAGGACATGATGATGCCTCGCTGTCGACGAGTCCAGAATGAGTAACAGCAGCTGCTGCAGGATCGGAGTTCACGGACCGGAGTCAGGTTGGCGCCTATTGGCTGATGGTCAATTGCCGCCGGCAACGTTATTAGCAGCTTTATCCGAACCTCCACCTCCGAGGGATACCTCCACACAGCTTCTCTTGCTCTCATTATTGTTGATCAACTGAGTCACGAGTCGTTTGGGATTTTTGTTCTAAGTGCCAGCCGTACTACCTGTTCATACTGGAGTTCGGACCACGCTCACAGTCACACGAGGCCACGCGGCTTACGCATGTCATGACGCACTTCGGCGATTATTAATACAGCACCGGCGTCTGAAAGCAGACTCGAGGAACGCCGACGCGTGCGTATGGAGTCGGAACTAAATTGGTTGGAACTGCGCTCACGCGAGATCCAGAGGGGATGGTGCGATGGGGTCGATCAGGCGGCACGTTCTCTTACACGCCAGGTCCCCAAACGAAATGGGAAACATGGAAGCAAGCTAAAGAGCGTAACTGGGCAGATCGTCGTGCCGTCAACCACGCCGCTAGTGCCATCGCTCTGAGCGACGCAAAGATTAAAGTAGAACCGCAGTTCGCTGAAAGCATATTCGCAACCGCAGTTCGCCGAGAGTAGAAGCGCGGTGTACTGAAACGCTCACCCCCTCGCGGGAACATCGGGGAGTGTCATAATGCTAACAACGAAATGTGCCGCGGCATGGACCACCCCGCAGCCCGTGACGTTAGGCGGTTGTCGCCTCGATGAGCTGACACGCTCAACGAGGAAAGTGATTGCCGTGTGCCAGTCAGGTGAAACGGAGTTGCCCGGTATCGTTGGAGCTCGTATGTAATCTCACGCGACGTTCACGAGACTTTGAGACCGGGGTACAATCGATGTTCTTTCAGAGTTCATCGCTTAGAACCACAAGCTCGATGATGTCGATGATGTAACCGCCAACGTTCCTGATATGGTTATTGAGCCTGACCGCTAAAGCTCAAGCCTAAGAACAAGCTTCCGCTCAATGCCAAGCTTCTGGTAAGAAGCCCAAACTCGAGTCTTGGTGATTAGCGCAAACGTGGATGCCATTGCTCGACGTGCGCAATTGCGTGAGGTGCCGAGGCCCGGAGGCGGAAATTAAGCCAACTTTGCAACGCGAGTGGAGCGGTGCCGAAGCACGGCTTATAATTTTCCCCGCTTGGTCTCGGCATTCCACTCCTCCAACAGGGGTAAAGCAACCTGAAAGTGGGGATTCCGCGAAATGTAGGTCAGAGGTGAGATGTGGGACGAACCGCGGACCGATGTGAGACGGGGGTCCACACCACATGCAGCCTGGGAGGCGGAGGCTCCGAAATAGGAAGACGCTGCGGACCAAGCTTCTAAAAGCGTCGCGGCCTTGGGCATGGACCAGAGACTCTTGGCTTAGTGAGGGTCCGAACGACTAGTTTAGCTTGGCCGTCCATTGTGCAATGATGCTTGTGTGGAGCAGAGACTTGTGAGCTAAAGGCCCCACGCGGAACCTGTGACCACGGAGGGCCACGGGTCGTCCCGCTCCAGCTTCAGAGGCCTCGGCGTTGGGGACGGTGGAGCTTGCAACGGTGGTGGCGCCTGGATCAATGCCCAGGTCCGAGTGGAGTGAAGGGCGTCGTACCGGCGATCAGAGCTTCAACACCGGCAGTGGCAGGGATTGCAGGCGTGACTACTCATTGACATCAACAGGAGTCTCACTAGTGGGGAGTCGTTATGACATCGCCGCATTGGGGGAACTAATGGAAGCGAGCGTCAAGGTGGGAACAGGAACTGAAGACAATAACTCTGGAATGGGACCAGAAATTGTGCAAGGTCGAAATGATGGCCAACGACGCCTCCTCAATCGAAATGCTGTACCGTAGCGTAAGTTCCAGACGCGACCCTCCTCCGACCAAAAAGACAACACAACAGGCGCCGAGCGCTCCTTAGTTAATACAGTCTGCTGCCGAGGGCCTGGATCCAACGGCGGGCATTGTGTCAGTGGCGTCAGGCAGCACGACTATAGCCAAGCGAAATCGTGCGAACGGGTCGCTGAGCGACGACTCCGATGATTATCCCAGCCCAAGACGAACACGACTCCTTGGCTAGGAGAGTGGGTGGCGCAGGATGCAGTTCAGAGGATCGGTGCCAAGCGGGCCCCGCTGGGTCCAAGGAACTAGGCGTGACCAACCCCGCTGAGCATGACACCGCCTCGGTCGAACAGCCATGTCTTAGAAGTGGGCAACCACTTCACCCTTGGCCGCTTGACGATTCAACCCTATCCTTCTCTGCTGGAGCTTACTGCCGTAGTCTGGCCGATTTGGATCGTAGCAACGAGGTAACGGCAGCGTCAGGAATGTACGTCATGAGGTGTCCTCGCAGACTCCTCCCGGCGTCGTGGCGTCGTGGCACCGGCCTCCCGTTGGTCGCGATCGTGTTTCAAGACGGACGCGGGGGCGGACGGGCTGACAGCAGTTTCGTATGTGCGTGAACGAGTGCAGTTGGGCCATGCCGTGTCGACTTGCAGATTTTCAAACTAGCTTTGCTGCTTTCCATCATGGCAACTCGGTATTCGCATAGTCTGCTGGAACGTAACAGTTGAGGGACGAAGGAGGAGGTCACGAAAGCTTACAGCATAGGGCTTATCTTGAGGGCTACCCATGTGCGGTTTCATGCTACCCATACCCTTCTCCTCGAGGTAGACTGCGACGTTCGATTGACAAATGTACGTGGCGAGCAAGTGGCCGTTGCACGTGACCGCCGTCAGACGAACCGCCATAACGGGTTCAGTTACGATACAATGGAATTGCTCGAGTACCTGTGCTTTCCTCTGTGTGCAGTACAATACAGGCACTGTCGTTTGGTCACCCGCATGAGTACTAAGTTGGATTCGACTCCTTGCACAGTGGACGGGCCTGGGATCCTGGGAGTAGCTGAGGCACAGAGCAGTGCAGTAATCGTAGTCCTAGGCCTAGACGTTCCCAACCGTCTTTATTCCTCCCGCTCAAGCAGGGCCCACTGGGCCACGCTTATGTCCAACGGCTTTGTGCGTCAAGCTAAAACCCCAAGGCGGGAGCTTCTGCGTGCCCCATTAACCCTTGACCCAAGTGAACGACCAAGTGAAGCTCGATCCTCACCACTCCCGGTGCCGGCATAGCCCTAGGGGATCGAGGGTTGATCGACAGCGGGTTTGTATTCTGTCCCAGTTTATACACAAGCTTTGAGGGCATCCCTGATTCGACGTCTGCTGATGGGAATGGGCTTCTAAGTAGAGCGGCCATCCCCAGGATGCGGTGCCAAAGGGATAAGGCACGAAAGTTTACAAAGTGCTTCCAACGCAATGGGCCCATTCATGTAGCCGCCCGTCTGCGGCCCGTCGTGGCATGCACAAGGGCCGTTGTTGGGTCCAGGCTGTGTAACGGCACACGCATGCATATGGTCGATTCAGTTTGGAAGGTGTCGAGCACAGGGATGAATTGAAACGCGGACCCGCACTTGATGCTACCGTTATTGCTGCCTTTGTTATTGTTGTTGTGGCAAGTTGCAACGCAAACGGACGCCACGCGGCGTCTCCGGTAAACGTTCCTGGCCCGCACCTTCGCCTCGACCGATTCGGATTGATGCTGGCGAAAACAGGCTCGACATTCCATATCTAACTCGGGCACGCGGACATTAAGATCTGTAGGCGGCCACGATTACACTGGATGCCGCTTCCGACGACAGGGAGGCGATATTCATCAAATACTTCTTAGGTTATGGTTGTGGCTGTGGCTGAGGCGTGGCTGGGGCGTGGCAGGTAGCAGCTGCAACAAGCTTCAGTGGCGACAATGACGGAGGGTGCGGGACACGTTCCGCTTGTTATCAGAAGCAGCTCCTCGCGTTACAGAGTGGGCGACGATCCCCGAAATCGGTCAGGTTGCGGCATGGCTTGATTGCGATGGAACCCATATGTGATACACAGCGCCGCGCAACGTTTCGCTGCGGAATGAGGTGGGGCGAAAGGGTAAGGTCTAAACATCTGGCGTTGCCTAGGTCTGGACATGCGCTACATTCCCGCCATTATCCAGCGGAGGCCGCTCAATAGGTTGTATTATTTGTCCAAAGGGGCAGTATAGAAGGCGAGTCTACGTTCAATTACAAACCCGTTCAATTACAAACCCGTTCAATTACAAACCCGTTCAATTACAAACCAAACCCTCAACACTTCCGAGAAGAGTCCGATGCACAGGTTGTCCGAAGACGGCCGGGCAGTGTGTGTGGCAGATGCGGTTCCGGAATGTTCGTGCCAGACGGAAATAGGGGCTGAGACCTGCGTCGACATTGCCACAACTATTGGTCTGCATTTTCGGCTGCCACCTCGTTTCTGCGAGCATAAGGAGCGATAAAGGCGAGCTAGAAATGATTTACTAGCCACGCGGGGCCGACACAGCCTGTCTCAAATGGCACTCTGTACTCCAGGAATCGAGCCAGAAACGAGTTGCCAACGGACGAGTCGCCATCTCAATTTGGTGGCAGGCAGTTATGCACAGGTGTGCCTGAGAGAATACCTGGCTCTCCACACTTTTCCGCACTCTCTTCTTCACGCACGGACGTAAACTGTGCCTCTCGGAGGAGGAGCGAAGGCGACTCGTGCAATCGGGAGCGTGCTGGTCCTGGAGGGTCTTGGAGGTGTCGGGGCAACCTAGAAGCACATGGCTGACGGTCAGGGCACTTGAAATGGTAAACCTGAATTCAGACTGGCACCAGCATGGAAGTCAGATGGCGTTGAAACGTGTTCCCAGAGTTGATGCATGGGCTGCCTGTGGTTCCCTATGTGGGGGTGGTTACCGTTCTATTCGATAAGATCGCCACCGCCACACGACAGAGGCTGCGACAGGAACAAGCCACCGAGTAGGTAGTAGCCTTCGCTTTTTTTTTGTTCCGGATGCGGAGGCGGCAGTGAGGTTGGCGAGAGTGGAGCCGCTTGCTAAGGTTGGTCAATTCAGCCGCCCTCGGGACATGCTGGGACCTGGGGGCTCATGCCACGTTGAAGGTGGAGCTTAGCTGCACTCCCAGGGACCGAACAGAATGCGTTGGGGCGTCCATTGCTAGCTCAGAGCGTGGTTGGCAATTAGGTCTGACAATAAGTGGGTAGTTAGGGCCACGAGAGGGCCATGTCGAGACGGGGGAAAGACGAGGGGTAACGAGCGGTGGCTGACGTTGACAGACATTCACGATTGGCACAAGGCGGAATCAGGCTTGCAGGATTGCCCACTGATTCTGTTGAATGCAACGCCCAGGCGCTGGAACGGAGCCGACTACACCCGTGACTCTTGGCCCATCCTTGGCCCCTTGGCTCCTTGCCTCTTGGACTTGGGGCCGTTCTTAGACTGGTCTTAGAGTTGCCGTCTTTGGAAAGCGTCATCTCGTTATAGCGTTTAATGGAAGGGCGACGGGGAGAGCACAATAGCACAATGAGGTGATGGAAGTGCTCAAGGTGAACTCCGTCGAGTGCCTGGTTCGTATGCAACTCTTTGACGTGAATTGCCTCGCCACTTACCAAACTCTACCCAACTGGCCGGGGCCTTGAGTACTCCATTGGGCGCAATCGCTTCCTGCCTCTGACGTTGACTCCTTGGCCCAGATGGCCGAGACTCCTGCAGCAGCGGGTCGGCAGCGGTCGTCCCTGGCAAGGGGAATAACCCAACAACGGCTGGGCAAATTACCATGGCATGATCCACCGACTGAACTGACCCACCGAAATCACGTCAGGCAGGTCCCCTCGGCAAGTCTTCCCAGGAGATTCCGCAGTTGGTTGCTTTGAATCAGAGGCACGCACGTCGTACGCACACATCAGCGGAAGCGGCTGCTTTTCCCTGATCACTGATCTAGGGCCAGGCATTCAACACGTAATCCTGCGCTTGCTGTGTCAAGAACCGCGGTCTTCTTATCCATAACTCCCCTTCGTCGTTGCATACCTGCTGACTGTGGTAAGTGGACCTTGGCTTGCCTGACAGATGGTGGCGCCGGCAAGGGAGGGTGAGTGATTTCAGGAACAGCTGGGGTGGCTGCGCGCTCTTGTTCTCCTGCCTTGCACGCACCCGCGCTTTCCCTGTACTGCACTTCTACTGCTCGTGCGCCTCTCCTCGTGCTCCGCCGCCACCTCCTGGCCACGCTGCCGACATGGTGACACTACCAGAACTCTGTGCACTTTGGTCAAAAATACCACCACGCAACTCAAAGCCACCTCCAACCCCACATCTCCTCGTCGATTCTAAAACTCCTGGGCTCGTCGCTGCCCGCTGCCACACCTTCATCAACTTCTGATCTGCTTTCCATTGTTCATCTTCATCATTCATAGACGTTTCTTGGGTTCTCTTTAATACGACAGACCGTTGGTGATTCTTGCATTGCAGATTCCCAACTTGACGACCACGGCCAATTTCCCACCTCCTTCCATCTCTTGGCCGACACATTGCCACCGCGTCATCCACCAACCCTTTCCAACGCTCGACCAACGGTCCAGCACGACTCCGGTCCTCGCCAACCATTATCCCTTTCCCCACCCCGACCATCGCCATGACCGCTGGCTGCTCGACGCACCCGCGCTACATCGACAATGGTTACGTTCAACTAGTCTCCGTCATCGGCAACGGCGCCTACGGAGTTGTCTTCTACGCGCTCGACTACCGCTATGGCCGGCCCATTAAGCGCGCCGTGAAGCAGCTCCGCCACCACGGCATCGACGAGAGGCAGCGCCGCTTCCAGCTGCGTGAGATTAGCCTCCACCGTCGCGCCAGCCGGCATCCCTCAATCATCCACATGGACCGTCTCATTGAAGAACATGACTGCGTCTATGTTGTCATGGACTACGGAGATGAGGGTGACCTCTTCGCCATGATCACCGAGAAGCAACGCGTGAGTAGTTACTTGCATTGGCCTGCCACATCATGTACCTCGACGACTGCGCGCGTAAACATACACACACAGATCCACTCCCATGTAGATGCGCACATACCTCTGCGCACGGACTCGATCGCCATCCGTCCCTGAACACAATGCTTACGCTATCTAGTATGCGGGTGACAACGACCTTATTCGTTCCGTATTCCTTCAAATCCTCGACGGCGTAGACTGGCTTCACCAGGTCGGCATCGCACACCGCGACGTCAAGCCCGAGAACATAGTCTGTTCTGCGGACGGGACGCGCGTGCGCATTGTCGACTTTGGCCTTGCCACTTCAGAACCTACGTCGACCGAGTTCGGCTGCGGGAGCACGTTCTACATTGCCCCCGAATGCCTCGGCGAGTGGGCTACCGCGGCGACGAACTACCCAACCCGCACTGCCGACGTGTGGTCGCTCGGCGTCATCCTCGTCAACCTCGTCTGTGGTCGCAACCCATGGCGCTGCGCGTCGCCGACCGACGAGTCTTTCGCTGCATTCCTTCAGGACCCATCATTCCTCCGTCGCATCCTCCCCATCTCGCACGACTGCCTCGACATTCTCACTCAGATCTTCACCCTCGACCCCGAGCACCGCATCACTCTCGATCGTCTGCGTGAGCTTGTGCTCGACATCGAGTCCTTCACCGACGACGCCCACACCAAGATCGGCCGCAGCACCGCTGTCCCCCACCACCACCACAACCACGTCCACGTCCACGCTCCCGTCCCCGTCGTCGCCCCCGTCGCCGTTCCGGCCGCGTACGTCGACGCTTCGTACTCCGACGTCGCCTCGCCTGACGCGGAGCCGGTTTTCTCCTTCGACGACCCCGAGCTGTACACTCCCGACAGCGAGCCTCCCTCGCTTCATGTCGACACTGGATCACCTCTCCACCAGCGTTCCAGCTCCGGATCAAGCGAAGGCCCGTTCCCACCCACTCCCCGCTTGGGTGCCTCGGGACACACAGCTCCGCGCGTCGCGTCGGTATCGAGTCTTACGGGACCTGTCTTCGAGGCCTTTGGCCAACGCAGCAAAGGGCAGCGTGTACTCAGCCCCGTCCCCTTTGCCACGCCTGCAATGTTCGTTTAACGTCAACCAACACATCATCCGCTCTTATTGCCACACCATTATTTTGGTTTATCGCTCTCATTGATTCTTCTCCTTTTGGCATCAAATCATTTTATCTGCATCAACCAGCACCAACCGTTGTAGGAGTAGTAGGAAGTAGTAGCATGGTGGTCACCCCTCTCGTTCGCGAGCTCGAGGTGCAATGTAGCAAAGTCTATTAGAGACACATTGAATAGTACTATGCATGTAGAGTACTCGTGGGCCTTTGCTGTGATGTGGCTGAGCTGCAACCGCCACTGACCTTCACCTCAGGAGACGGCGATCGACTGCGGTGGCGGCGGACCCGCGCGAGACGCGTGCAGGACGCGATCACTTCTTAGCGAGCCGAAGTAATCAGCTTCAACAAGCGACGCCAGCCATGTCATCATCATCGGACCATTTGCTCATCGCCATACCTCCGTCTTTTGTCCACGCCGCAACCGACGCCCCACTTGTCATTGCCCCTGCCAGGTCATTGTCACATCACATGACGAATGAGCTATATGAGACCAATACTCGGCATGATATTCCAGTGGAGCTGTTCGGTCGGATGTTAGTGCGGCGAGAGGGGTATGGCGAGCCGAGATGAGGCATGCGAATGAACAAATTGAACAATAGGAGCTCCCATCTCGCATCGATATCCATGTCCTTCCGCCTCCGCGCCCGTATCCACAAATCTTCTCGCCTCCCATGTCGGTCCACACGACGCTGGAAAGGAACCGAGGGTTGGAGTGGAGCTGATTCTGGACCGATAAGGCTCGGACGGGCGTGGAATTCGTGGACTTTACACGCTCATTATTATTGTCATGAACGGTCTGGGTGCGGACCGAAGCAAGAGGTCACGGGGCTTGAGAACGGGCGTCGACGTTGGCCCTTGTTGTGTTTTCTCGGATCGGGTCGGGGGTGCAGCCGTCCCACTACTCCTGCTGTGATCGCTTCCTTCCAGTGTTAGTCACCAGCAAGGTCCTCTGCGCCACCAGTGTCCAGGTTGATGCCGAGCATGCCGCCAGACCAGCATTTGGTGAGACACCATTCCGCACTTCCAACTCTTGGGTCAGCTCCGAGATCCGACTGAGATCTTATAGATATTCATCTTGCCCAAATGCGTGAAGACGCCGCGCTATGCTACGCAAACATGCCTCCTTGTCGCCGACTCTAGTCCGACTCAGGCATGGAACCCCCGACGTCGCCTTCTGATGATGTGTACAGGATCCGCAGTCGTGCGGCATGGCGAACAGTATTTTGCGCTGCCTCTGCAGGTCTCAATGCGATCGTGGCCTCATAGCGATCGTAGCCGTCGGAGATGCCACTCTGTGCCACTTCCCACCATTCACACCGCATGGCAGCGGCTGTGCTGACCTTTACACACCTGTTCTCATTCACTCATGCAACAATGGGGTGTTGAGGCTGCAGCACAGCGCCATCTCACCGATCATACGAACGCCATTCCCGGTCATCACGGAGGGGACCCGTTCAGCCTCTAGACATCGACTACAGCTAGGACCTCACCTGATGCTGTGCACTGATTTCGCTGGTGACGCTCCAACCGCCCTTGTCATTAGCACGAACTGCCCCCTTGGATGATGACGACGCCGAGCACAATGGGAATGCCGGCGATCTGTGCATCGTTTCCTGCACCTCCTGTCCTGTCTCAGTCCTGCTGGTGCACATACAACGCACATGTGCACCTGATCGTCAATCTACTGTAGCGATCTGATGCGCGCTTTGGAGTGACAGCGTGACATACATTACTCGGCCAGGCAGTGGCTTGGAGCGGGTACTGATGGCGCGGAAGGCGTTTGTGGCATGGTGCGGGGCGAGGTGGGGAGAATGCCAGTTGGGAAGCGAACGTGTGATGTGCAAGGCATGTGGAGATGCATTGGATCTCCCTCCCTCAAGCCCTCCTGCCATACTGGGCAGATGATTGAGGCTGTTAAGTTGCGGGCCAGGTCCGAGGGCAGTTCCGAGGGCAGTTGTTTCAAGTTGGGACCACCCCAACACCTTGTGGCGTCGGTAGCGTCGCCGTCTGTGCTTGCGTTCCCCAGCTGAGCCCTTTGTCTCTCCTTCGTACTTCTCATTCAGGACATTCTGACTATTTGCCGTGTCTTACGTCTAAATCGCCTCGTGTTCCTGGGGATGTGCATTATCGCAGGAAGCTCACCGCTGAATAAGGGTGTGCAGTTGACCGAATTGCGCGCTGAGGCGTTGCACAATTCTCACTCGAGTTCCTTCGGATGGATTGTTTGCAACCCAGTAATTAGATACGGCTACAGTAGATACAGCTAAGACACAGAGGGCGAGTTAGTCGCTCACATCCATTCATGTGCCACATCTCCGCCACAAACAAGGGTACTGTGATGGGTCGTGCAGAGATCGTCAGCGCCATTGAGCGCTCCACTCGGAATGGAGGTTGGCGCAACTGAAGAATGCTCCCCAGCCTTTTGAGGACGACAACTGTGGGTTAGTTGCCTAAACCTCGTGTGTGTGAATCCAGTGCAGATCTTGCCATACCAACAAGATCCAGCGCGAGATCCAGCGCGCCAGTTGTCGATATGCTCCTCGCAAGGAGTGGTGCAGCCGCTCTCATCCCGACGGCGTGGTCTAGTCTCACCCAATTCCTGCACATGGTCTCTCTAAGATCCCCAGGTTGTCTGGCATATATCCCTGAGTCTCTGTCTGCTATCTCTTCAGCACTATCTCGTCAGCGTGGGGATGTCAAAGAGACGCGTTCATCATAAAGGCCCAATGGCCAGCAAGCAACGTTGAAACGGGTGCCGTTATGCCATGATGTTTCCACTTGGTACAGCAGGGGGTCCCCAATGAGTCGCACCACGAGGACTGCCTGGATTTACCCAGAGCGGTAACTGTTGCAGGCTGGCAACTTGAGACTCCGACTCCTCTCCACCTGCACTGGTGCCCATCGTACCGGCCACAATGAAGTTTACGTTCTGTGGCACCAGGCCCCGGGCCGTGTCAACCCCTGCCTGCTTCGCCATCTTCCGCATGCCGCCGTCAGGAGTGTAACCTGCCCAACACTGCAGCACCTCGGGGAACACAGAGCTCCGACAATTCCGCTAGCGTCTCTGACAATGTTGTAATGGGTCTCATTTCATGTCTCTCCGTGTTGGAATTAGGCCATTGATTACTATCAACTGACTCGTCCCAGACCGACAGGGCAACGCCATCGACGAGGAATCTCATCCGATCCTGGTCATCCGAGACTCAACTTGGTTGCTCCGTCCACCGCGTTTCCGTGTCTCCGCGTTAACTCTGACCCTCGGACAAACATCCAACGCGACATAGCGTGAACTGTCGTCGGCATCGCGCCTAACCTCACTCTCCCAGTCATTGCGTCGCACTCGGTAACGTCGGCTCGCGCTCGACCTCGTCATTGCGTCGGCCGCCTTTGGTACAATCATCCTTGCAGACAAACACAGCACGACAAGAATCAACTCTTGTCGCGTCTCCCGCCCTCGCCTCGTCTTGACGAGGCTACACAACACGTCGTCTTCTGCATCCACATGCCTGCCCACGATTCCAAAGTTTTCCCGTTAATATCTCGTCTCCGAAATATTTGGTTCGTGCGATAAGCGTCACGCTGACGTCGACGTTGGCGTCGACGTCGCCGATAATTTGGACGTCAAGGGCCAACCGACCGCCCGCGCAGGCCCTTCGGAAACCCTGTCAAGAACTGCGGAATAACTCGTCCGGTTGGGAGTGAGGCGTCTAGACAGTTAGACGACGGACACGCAACGCAAACACAAAGCCACATCCGAGAGGACATCAGCCTATGGCACCGCTCTCCCTGTTCCGAGGGCAGGGTGGGCCCGACAGCGGCTCGGTAGAAACAGCTGGGCATTCCGTGCCCGACCCACCGCGTACGCCGCCTCCAGATGGGTTGCGGCGAACGTCGTCCGGTGGCACAAGCGGAGTTAGTGAGCCAGCGCCGTCACCCAGCCGCCTCAACCCCGCTCGCCTGTTGCGGCGAAAGGGTTCGCGGTCTATTCGAAGTGGACGCGACGGCGACCGCGACCGCGACGAGAGCCGTTTTGGGATTGCGTTGGGACGCGGCAACCATGGACAAGGACACGGGACCTCGTCGGCGTCGGCGGCGTCAACGTCCATGTCGGATGCGAAGAGCCTCAGACATGCACGCCTGCCGAGTGGCGACGCACCTCAGCTTGGACTGTCGCCGTCGGTACGGATCCATCCTTCGCAACGCCCACCCAGTCCCAATCCAAACACCTATCCGCAATCGCGACAGGGCAGCGCTAACAGCACCCACGCTGGCACAGCCTCCGCAGTGTCCAACTCCCATGCTATCTCTAACTCGGGCACCATCGCTAGTGTGGGTCCCAGCGCCAACGCTTCCAAGTTTGGCTCGGTGCGCTCGATGCGGTCGATCCACAGCGAAGGGCCAGGTTCGTGCCCAGACGAAACCGAAATCATCGTCGGCCCGTTTCCGGACCACCCTCTTCTCAAGGGAGAGCCCAGCGTCCTTCAGCACCACCCCTTCCTCCTTCCTTCATCGGCGTCAGCTCCCTCCGTCAGTGGCTACCCAACGGCGCTGAGTCCACCACGGCGACCTGCGCGCTCCCCAATACCTCCCCCTCCGCCACCTCCACGCGCTGGGGCGGCCATACCGACAGCAGCGCCTACTTCCCCTCCCTCAACATACGCGGGCAATGTGGTCGCGCCCGTCCCTGTCCACCATGCGACTCGGAATGGCCGAAATGATTCGCGTCCCTCGACGCCCTCCTCGGGATCTGTGTACAGCGATGTAGGAGACAGCGGGCAGTCGGCCGCGCCAACATTGACAGCCAACGGTCCGACCTCGACGGTTGCAGCCGACCCAGTGGCGATGGCCATGTGGCGTGCTGACACTGCCGCGTGGCTTGCTCGCACTCCCAGCGGACGCCGACGCGGACCCGGCCTCGCCAATGTCACTCCTGGGCGACGGCGACGGACAGGGAGTGGCGGATCAGCTCATGCATGCAGCCCGAGCGCGAGTGCAAGTGCAAGTGCCAGCGCATCGTCGGCCGACGAACCCCTCACACCGACTGTGAGCCCGCGCCTGGGCACTGTCCCGCCCACCCCAACGTTTACCGTGACTTCCCAGCATCAGCGGTATCCGTCTGTGTCTGCGGTCACCGCGCCCAGTCTTCCCCAACACGCGTCTCAATCAGGCCACCCCAATCCTCCACGGCCAAGCACCCCCGAGCGCGCGGGCTACGTCGTCAGCGTGCAGTGCTCGGCGAACGACGAAACCGAGGTGCGTTGGGAGGTTGTCATGCGACGAGCTCCAGGTGGACTGGACGTCGACGGCCTCGTGGCGCCCCCTGCACCAGGCGGACCTGTTTGTCTGACACCGGGCGGCGACTCAAGTACAGGCGGCGTCCAGAGCGTGCAAGCTCCGCCATTGGCAAGCTCCGTTAACCTCTCACTCGCCCTCGACACGGAAGCTCCGAGCGGGAAACTGGTGTTTATCACGCTGCCCAGTTCGACGCCGACTCTGGTCCGGCGCTCTTCCTCCGGGGGTGGAGCGTCAATGTCTCCCCGTGCTCATCTGGCGCGTCAACCTGTCGTTGGCCAGCAGCCACCTACGAGCTATCCCTTATCGTGTGGACGTGAGCGGGAGCCGTCGTCTCCAAGCCTCAACTTGGGCGCCTTCTCGTCCACATCCAGTACTCCGGGTAGCCCCTCATCTGCCAGCACCAGCGTGCTGGGTCCCCCTGCCACCCTGTCTCCTGCCCCGCAGACGCCACGCCGCTCACCGCCGTGGGGTGAATCCATGTCGCCGCGGAGCGCCGCATACAAGCGCCAAGGTGCGGTGTGGGCAGGTAGTCCTTCTGCAGGCATCAGTGACGTGTTCACCAGCCAGGATCTGCCGTCGCCCTCAGCGCGCCTTCGACGGGCACATGCTCGTCCCCAGCCACAGTCTCAGATTGCTCCCCCTATTCCTCCGCTGGCCCCTGCTCGCAGCGCTGGCAGGAGAGCGCTCTCAGATATGCTGAGCAGCTCGTCCCCATCGCCGCCTCTCGCGTCCGAGAACGAGAGCCCGAACCCCACTCCAGAGTATATGAGTGCACGAGAGAGTCTCGATGGCACTGTGGGTGCTGCATAGCCAGCTGGCGGCTGGACCGCCTCGGGCATCGAATTATCCATCCTCTCCTACCTGTTGTCAGCAGATATGAGCGTAGTGTCTGGTTCGTGTACTATAGTTCGGAGCATGCACAGGTTGTATTGGTGCGCACTAGCTCGTGGCTTCCCGCTGTAGTTTGAAGGGGTGTGATGCTCACTGAGGCGGAGTAGTTGCTTGGTGGCGGGTTGGTGCTGTTTCGAGATCGGATGATAGCTTGATTTCGGTTTGATGTGAGGTTTTGGGAAGTGAAAACGGCAGCGGTGGCAGGTATAATATTGGAAGTGGAGGGCTAGCTGAGAAGAAATCCGTCTACATGTACAAAGGCGCACCGCGACCAGCCACCGCCGCATGAGCTCGACGCGCCGAGCTTCATCGGTAGGCTTCAATGGCAGCTCCAAAGCTCCGGTTGTGGAGCGGTCAGCTGCGAAGTTCACGAATCAACGAAACATACATCTCACAGTGAGAGGCAGGTCTACAATACTATACGAGATCGAACAACTTGTGACAACACTCTAATCGCCTACTCGACATCGACGCTTGCCGTGCGGCGCTTCTTGGGGCGGCCGGCAGAAGTCGATTTAACCTTGGTCGCGCTGCCTGATGAACCCTTCGACGTCGGCTTGCCTGCCATCTGGCTGGCGGCGCGCTTCGTGCGGCGGGTGGACTCGGCGGCGGGTGCGGGCGCTGGCGCCGGGACATCCGGCTCATCGGCCTTTGCGGCCTCGGGCGCGGCGGTAGCAGGTGGGGCGAGCTCGGCCTCGACGTTGGCCACCGCGGCTGTAGAGCTGCTTCCATCGGCGTTGCTGCCGAGCTCTCCGTCTTCGGCCTCTTCGGTGTCGATCTTCTCGGTGTTGTCTTGAATGGCGCGGGTGGCGGCCGACTTGAACTCGGCCCACTCGTCATCGCCCGTCGGCTGGTGGCCGTTGGCAGCCTCTCCGTCGCCGTTCTCGCGCGGCTCGGCAGTCTCGTCGTCGTCGGTGTCGACCTCCTCTTCGTTCGACAGCTCGACGTCGGTGCCAGCACCTGCCTTCGCAGTAGCCTTACTTCCCTTGCAGGCAATGTTGACAGAGAGCTGGAGTGAGCGAGTGGGAAGTGTAGGCACTCACCATGACCGCCTCTTCAGCATCCTTGCCGCCAGCGCTGGTCGTCGCGTGCTTGCTGAGACTCCAGCCGTACGAGCTGATATCAGCTGCTGTACACCACATAGCTGAATTGCACTCACCCAGTGCTCATAACTTTTGGGGCGAGCATATACTTTTTGCCATCGATGATAGCCTCGATGGGGACGGCACGGTCCATGAAGTCGTCGGCGTCGGTGCTTCCGGCAGCCTTGGGCTTGGTCTTCGCCTTGGGCTCGGTCTTAGCAGCAGCCTTGCTCTTCTTAGGCTCGCCCTTCTCCGCCTTCTCTGCCTTCTTGGGCTCCGCCTTCGTCTTCGCCTTGGCCGCGCTTGCCGCCGTCACCTTCGTGGCCGTCTTCGTAGCCTTGTCGGCCTTCTTCGCCTTTTCCGCCTTGTCAGCCTTGTCGGCCTTGGCCTTCACATCCTTCGTGTCCTTGTCCTTGGCGTCAGAGACGCGGGCCGAGCGGCGGCCGCTGTCCTTGTCCTTGGTTTCGCTAACAGGCTTGTCCTTTGACTCCTTGGCAGTCTTAGTCTTAGCCTTGGTGGTGGCGACCTTTTCGGTCTTGTCCTTGGCCTTCTTCGCGTCGGCAGCGGCCTTCTCAGCCTTGGCCTTGGCATCGGCCTGGCGGGATGACTTGGGGCGCGGGGCATCCTGGTCACGTCAGCTGATGTTGTTGTCAGGTGACGGGGGAAGGTTTGATTGTTGGGGTGGGTGAGGGGTGGTAAGTGTTAAGCATGCACTTACTTCTGTGGCCTTTGTGCGTGCCATTGTAGTGAGTATCTGGTGTAGTGTGGATGTGTGCTGAGTGTAGCCAGTGGACGATGGATGATGGATGAATGGATGATGGATGAGTTGAATGGATGGATGGATGGTGAGTGAGAGATGATTATTGTTGTTGAAATGGGTTGTTGCGTCGTCGGGGGGGGGGGGGGGGGCGTGGCCGGGGGGATTTTCGAGGGAAGGTGAGAAGTGAGTGTGTGCGTACTGGGTGAGAGGAGGTGATTCGAGGTGAGGTGTGAGGTGTTGCGCTTGGACCTCTTAAGTGTGATTGTCCGCTCGAGCGAGCGGGCGATGTTTTGTTTTTGTTCTTGTTCGTCGTCGAGATCACGACAACAACAACAATTGGGATCACTCGAGATCACAGTCCCGACGAACAACGGCCCGTGCGTCGCGCCGTGGCCTGCCTACCCATCATCCCCTCTTACCCCTCGACGATTGCTCATCCTCGCCCGTCCAAATCTTGCAAGCAGGAATACATGCGGTTGGAGATGTATCGCGGCCCATCGTGCTGGTCATGCCGATGGACATGATGGTATACGCGTACTCGATACAGTAGTGTCGACAGTCTCTCTTCCAGTCTCCACCGACTCGACTCGGTCTAGTGCATCAGTCCCCCGCTCCCACTTCGCTTCGCAATATTGTTCTTGGGCAGCAGAAGCGAGCAGAAGGCAGTGACACCGTACACGGCCGTAGTCACGATGAGGGGTAACGTGGGCTGAATGGCCAGTAGCACGCCTGCCACGACGGGCGCAATAACGCCAGCGAGACGTGACAGCGCCGCAGACGTGCCACATGCCGTCCCGCGGATACTTGTGCCGAACGTCTCGGGCGTCATGCCGTCTGCGGTCAGCGTGCTCTGCCAGTCTCGACTCACAGAGAACAGCGTACATGGCAGTGCCAGTGAGCGAGATGAACATGGAGCTAATCGTGCTTGCGATCTTTGCGCGCACGCGGATAAACGCAAAGGTCGACACACCCGTGGCGAGCGTGCAGACTGCCAGACTCTTCCGCCGGCCGAGCTTCGTCTGAATCATCCACGCTCCAAGCTGGACATGGTTAGCGGCGCACAGGCATGCGCGGTCCTGTCACTCACCACAGAGCCAGGGCAACCGGCGGCTGCATACATGACATACTCCTTGAGCGCACCCTTGATCGCGTTGTCATCGTCACCTTGCCGGCTCTCGAGGACACTTGGGAGCCAGACATTGAACATGGTGAAGGCTGGGGTCAGCTGGGTCGAGGGGCCTGCTCACCAAATGCCATAAGGCCCCAGATAATCCACATCAGGGTGACCGTTCTGCGCCACCTTGGCGAGAACAGCTTGGCCATCTGCTTGCGCCAGTCGTGTAGCCATTCAAACTGGGGTTTGGAACGTCCGCCACGGCGGTTCCCCCGTGACCTTGTTCGCGTCAAGGGAGAGCGTTGGGACATCGGCGATATGGGAGCCATTGGAGATGCGGGCGGTGACAAGGCAGGGTCCTCGGACGGCGGGATGAGCGCGCGCGCCTCCTCCGCATCGGACATGCTGGACAGAACAGACACTCCAGACTCGCCAGGGGCCTGCGACGGCCTGACGTCGTTGTGGTCAATGTCCATGTCGTGCTTATTGTAGTCGGCGATGGCCTGGAGAACGACAACAGCCTCTTTCCCGCGCCCTGACGAAACGAGGAAGCGGGGAGACTCGTGCAGACGAAAGAGGAGACTGCGACAGAGAGCGCACGCGAGGTTCTGCCATTAGCCCGGCGCTTTGCATGTGCCACTCACGATACACCCCAGAGTGAACAAGACGTGCCTCCAACCGTTGTTGGCACCGTTTTCGAAGTCGCACGATTCGTGGTCGCGACACGAGGCATCGGGAAGGAGCAGATAGCCAACAATCGACGAGAGGACAGCGCCGAAGGAGAAAAACACGGACAGCAGCGTCAGGAGGTACTGCTTCGAATGGGGAAGGTTCTCCAGGAAGAGCGTTCCGTCAGTCGGCATCGAGCCGCTGGACGTCAGCTTGAGACAGTTAAACCAACTCACCCAACTGCAGTCCCCATGAAGAACATGAAGAAGCACAGCACCCAGAAGTTTGGCGCAAAGCTAGCCGCGATTCCGAACACCGCCGTGAGTAAGAGCGTCGCATGGAAGGGGAGTGCGCGGCCGAGGATGTCTGAAACGACACCCCACCCCACAGCGCCGATCATCATCTGGGGGTCAGCTCGGTCGGTCGGTCAGAGAGCCACACTCACCCCGGCCATCATGCTGGCGCTCAACAGGCCGGCCAATTCGCTCCCAAGGCCGAAGTGGACACGGACACGAGGGAGCACGACCGCGATGCATTGGAGCGCGCTGTTATCGCTCATCCACCCGCAGCCGCACAATGCAAACAGGCGCCATTGGTATGTGCCTGCACATAGGAGGGGGTCGAGTCGTGATCAGAGGACGGCGTGTGGCAGCCGGGGTAGCGATGAGGGAATGCCAATGAGGTCGCAAAGAGAGCCAGATGTCCATACGAAGGGCGTAAGAGCGGGTGTCAGTAGTTGTCAACGCACAGAAGCAGCAGTGTTGGAGCAGGGGACACAGCTCGTCGCATCTCCACGTCCCAGCGAAGGTTGTCACCCAGGATCAGCCCAGAGCCTCCAGCGATGCGTGTGTCTCACCGCCTCGCTGCCTCATGGCGTCGTCCCATACCTCCTCGGCGTGCACCCACAGACTCCCCGACTTCTGACTCACCAGTTCCGAGCCTCTCCAGCGTCTCCTCAATGCCCCGGTCGTCGTCGCGCCCTATGGCCTCCCGCACAGCGTCCTCGCTCTCGTCCGACTCCGACCCCGACTCGTCCGAAACGTGTCGCGACACGCCCCTCGACGTGGGCCGCGACGCCGGTCGCGAGGCCGATACGCGCGGGGTCGTGAATGCGCTCGCGCCCGCGTTGAGACTTGTCACCTCGGACAGGCGGGATAGTGCGGACTCGGTGGGCGCGATGTCCAGCGCGGGCGGCGGCGGGGTCCTGACCTTGTCGGTGTCGACCGACAGGTCTTGTGGGTGCATGGTCGGGGTGCGGGGGTGGGGGTGGGGCGAGATGGCGAATTATGGAGATGAATGCCAGATGCGACGAGATGCGACGAGGTGCTGGTCCTGTGTTGATGTCTGGACCGGGGTCGAGATAGTTGAGATAGTTGACAAGGTTGGAAGTGTGAGCAAAAGCAATGCAGCGCAGAGCGGTACGGCCAGTCCAGACGGCGGTCGCGATGCAAACTCCAGCCCGCAAAAGGTGCGATTCGGAGGCAACGCGGCGGTAGACGGCACACGAGGCACGGTGACAACAGGTAGCAAACGGAGCAAACGGATGCGTCGGATGCGTCGCCTGTGACGCCGTCCCCGAAAAATCCAGGGGGGTCTGTGCGCTGGCAGTGCGCCGATGCCGCCGGATCTGTTTCTGAACCCTGTCGTCATTTCTTATCAGGTCTGCGATAATCAATTCATACATCAAGATCACTATTCTACGTGCATTCTACGTCAAAGAGCAACTCTAGACTCAAGATAGTTCAAGACAATTATCTGGTCTCTGTGGTATGCGGTATGTGTGCGATGGGACTACCGGCGCTCCTTGACAAAGATCTCAAGAACGAGGAAGCTCGCAAAGATGAAGATGCCAAACACGACGACGAGGAGCGTTGTGTCGGGCCACCAGAACGCCTGGGCGTGGAAACCAAACGACGAGAGGACTGCGGTTAGGGAGGCCAATTACAATGCACCACTACTCACTGGTAGCACTGGGCACCTGGATGTCAAGGCCGAATTTGTGCTCCACAAGCTGGAGGTACCTGAGCTCGTTAACGAGGAGGGCCTCGTACGCGGCGTGGAAGAATGACAGGGTCAGCATCCAGCGGAGACCCTTGGCCACGCGGTCGTAGTTCATGAGCAGACCAGCGAAGAGGAGGCTGCAGGTCAGTGGCAGTGATGCGGGGGACGTACTTGTACAGCATGACGAGCGAACCGAGGAGGTTGGCGACGCCCTGGTCCGGGACGGACACAGAGATGAAGAGCACGATGGAGGCCGCAGCGAGGTTGAAGAGCACGAGCGTCATGATAAACTTCCAGAAACACGACACATCCGGGTTGAGACCGGCGAGGCCGTACACGATTGAGCCGAGGACGAAGGGCGGGATCACGCGCAGGGGGATGATGTCGAACAACACCTTGGAGAGGAAGTACGCGCTGGGCTTGTAGTATCCGTTCGCACTGGGGTTAGGCTTTACGTGGGCGACACACGCACCGCTCGCGCATGAAAATCATCCGCTCGTTCGCAAAGATGCCCAGCGATGACAGCGTCGAGAACCCGAATAGCGACAGGATGAAGAGGAAGAGGCCGAGTCGGTTCCTACCTGTCAGCACGGCCGCGCCAAGTACTCACTGGAAGCCTGGGATGTCGTTGGTGACATGGTAGAAGAAGAAGCCGCAGAGGAGGGCGACGACGATAGCGACGGCATAGTGTGCAAACATGAGCAGTGGGTTGCGGTACAGGTTCTTAAATGCGCGGCCACTGAGCAGACGGAACTGGGTCCACCATGTCGCCTTGGCGTATCCGCGCAGAAGCGCGATCTCCTCGCTGACATTGCGCTGGTCGTTCGGGATTCCGTCCGCAGACTCGCCCGCCTCAATGCGCGAGATCTCGGCCTCGGTGATCTTGGAGTCATCGCTGGCACGGCAGGCGAGGACGAGAGATGCGAGCTGCTCGGGAACGGTGTACGTGCCGTCGCGCGGCGCTGGGGTGCCGGGCGTGAACAGACCGAGGACCTTGGCTGCTTTCCTCTTGATACCGTGGGTGAAAGCCGAGACAGGGTGAATCTCCTCCTCGAAGACCTGAAGGCGGTCTCGCCGGGAGTGGGAAGAGAAGCCGGCCTCTGCGTCAGACTCGCCATTGGGGCGTGTGCTAGTGCTGGCTTGAGCCGGGGTGTCAGTACCGCTGACGATGCCGCTCGCCACTCCGCTCGCATTCCCGCTCTTGCGGTGGTCTCCGGCTGCCTCCACAGTGAGGTCGATGAGGAAGTCGGCAATGTTAAATCCCGGCGGACACGGGTATCCGAGTGCGTCGAAGTGCTCTTGGGCCTTGTCTGCTGCTCCCGAGTACACCATCTGGCCTCTGGCGAGGAGTAGGAGGCGGTCGAAGAGCGTGACAATGTTGGACTGGGGCTGGTGGATCGTGAAGATGACGGTGCGGTTGTACTCCTTGGCGAGAGTCTTGAGCGACTCGACGACGTTGAATGCGTTGTACGAGTCGAGACCGGAGGTAGGCTCGTCAAGGAAGAGGATAGATGGTCCAGTGACAAGTTCACAGGCAATTGATACACGACGCTTCTCACCGCCAGAGATGGAGCGTTTGCCAGACTCGCCGATGCGCGAGTCCTTGATGCCGAGGATACCCAGCTCCTCCATGGTCTCGAGCGTGCGGTACACCTTGGCCTCGTAGCTCATCTCCCGAGGGAGACGGAGGAGCGCCGAGTACAGCACGGTCTCGTACACCGTGAGCGTCGGGAGCAGCGTGTCCTCCTGGTCGACGAAGCCGACGACACGACGGAACGTGGAGGGGTCAAGGACACGGCCATTCACGTACACTTCGCCGGTGATTGTACCGGTCTTGGCGCGACCACCGAGGATGTCGAGCAATGTCGACTTGCCAGCACCGGACGCGCCCATGATTGCCATGATCTCGCCAGGGCGGCAGGAACCCGAGACATGTGACAGAAGCTCCTTGCCCGAAGGCAGCGAGTAGGAGATGTTGGAGAAGTGCAGGGTGGCCGGCACGTGGTCCGACATGAGCTTGGCCGCTTCGTCCTCGGGAAGCTTGATGCCAGCCATGCCTCCCGGGTGGCGCTGGGTTCGGCCAGCGTACCACATCACTGAGCGTTAGTGTCGTTCCGGCGCCGGGTAGTCTGCGCCACTTACACAGACACGCGAGGATGAATATAGTTGCGGCGACTGCGGCACTGAATGCAACCCATTCAGAATTGTCGGGCGTCGACGGAGGGTTGTACCCCGGCACCTGGGTGAAGTGGAGACACTCGCCCGACTCGCAGTCGAGCGTGATGGAAGGGTCCCCGAAGATGTCGTTGATGAGTTGGTTCATCGCAGGCTCCTCGAACGTGCAGCCCTTGCCAGAGATGCAGTTGAAGCTACCAGGACCCTTGATTTCCTCGCTGAGGAAGTCATCGATGTCTGGTGTGAGTCGGAAAACCTCACTCGGACTCGGAACAAAGACTCACTGACGCTGCCGTCCTGGCCGCAGAGGAAGCGGTCCTTGATGCAAGCGCACTCAACTTTCTCGCAGCGGTAGTGGGTCTCGTTGCCGCCGTCTGCCGTCAGCCATGCCTCTTCCAACCTCCTACCGTAATTCTCCTCAGCTGTCCACTGGCACTCCTCGAGCTTGCAGTAGAACGATTCGATGCGGTCGACCCAGAACTGGAAGCCGCAGGTCCCGAGTTCGTCGGACGGGGCGAGGGCGTCGTGACCAAGACCGTAGCGGCCAACCGACGAGTTGCTATTAGGCCCGCCGGCCGAGCAGCTGAAGGTCACCTGCGGGGGTTTGTTGTCTGGGATCGTGTCGATGATCTTGCGGTTGGTTACATCGCACATCTGGAAGTTCCGATCAACAGCCAGGCCGCCGCGATAACAGGTCATCCGCATCTCGTCGTCGTCGTCGTCGCTGCCTTTAGGGTCGTCAAATCCGTCAATCGGGTTGCGCAACTTGAACCCCTTGCACGCGCGGTCGTCCTTGCATACTGTGGTCAGAATTGACGCCATCGGCGCTCACCATTGCAGTTGATGCCGCCCCACCCGTCCTTGCACTTGCACAGCTCGCCGTCGGGACGGGGATACCGCTCGTCGCCGTCGCTGAGGGCGCCGCACAGCGGCGTCAGACAGTCCTGCCCGCCAAACCCGGCCGGGCAGCGACACAGCCCGTCGAACTGGTTACACTCGCCAAACTGGCCGCAGTTGAACGCCGGGAGCAGGCAGTTGAAGCACGGCGGGCATTTGGGGTCGTCCGGCTTGGGCCGTCTGGGTGGGACCAGAGACGCATTGCCTGCCCAGTACGACTGTGGGCTGGAGATGCCGCTGCGGAGATCGGCGAGCTCGGTGCTGGCACCGCCACGTCGCGACGCGGCAGCGCCGAACCCCGGACGCGTGGACTCGGCCAGAGCGGATGCCGCGCCAACAAGCGCGGTCAGGAGGAACCGCATCGATGGGGACAGTGAATCTGGGTGTATAGCTTGTCGGTCTTGGGTTAGGAGATGGCTGCGCGTTCAAGAGTAGGTGGTGGGATGGGAGTGAGAATGGAGGTGGTCGCGGTGGGGATATGGACACGATCAGGTCCAGTGGCCATGCAAGCCATGGAGTTAGCGAGTCCGGGTCGAGGCGGCGTTGGCCACCCACCGCCATGTATGACGTTGATCGGGAAAGGGCCATGTGGGGGGATGACTTAAATTTGTGGGTTCAAGCTCTAAACTCGTGGGTATTACGGGTGTACATGGGAGGCTCAGGGACGACGATCACTATCTCTCTGGAGCCACGTTCGACAACTGACCCCCCCCCCCGCTATGCCTTCTGCATGATGCGAGGACGAGTACAGCGATGAGCGCCGAGCGTAAGCATAAGGTGACATATCTCACCAGGGCTGGGCGTACATAATCTATCTCGTGAATCACCCCGGGGTTTCATCCCCCGGAGGGTCCCACTCGTCATCCTCGTCGCCGAGCACGCCCACGCTGCGGATCTCACCCCCGGCCCCATACACCACGGTGGGGTTGGCAGCCCCGCTCTCATGGTAGCTGTCGACGAGTTCAAAGATGTCGGTGTGCGACTGGGAGCGCGTGCGCGCAGTCGGCGTGGTGGGATGGCTGGTGATGGTCGGAGCGCGCAGGCGGCGTCGGCTCGGAGTCGGCGGTGGCGGCGATGTGGGGTTCACGCCAGCGAGTGCGCCCGTAGGCGAGACGGGTGAGCTGACGTGCATGCTCAGGCTGGCTGTGGTGCGGCGGCGGCGGATCGCAGCGTCGCGGTCGCGCTGAGCCTGTACAGCCGCGTGCGGGACGTGGGACTGGGAGAAGGAGTGGGCCAGCGCCGCGAGGGACGGCGACTCGGGCGAAGCGGCCGAGGGCGACGCGACGGCTGAGGTGCGGCTCGACGTGCCGGCCGTGTGGGCGCGGCGCAGGCGCGGGCGCGGAGACGTGTCCTGATCGTGGGGCAGGTGCGGGAAGACCGCGGTGGGGAGGCGTGTGCGCGGCACGGTCGGCGGGATGACGGAGACGTCTGGCCCGAGGGTCGCCGTCGAGCGCTGGCGGCGTGGTGTGCGCATGATCCTTGGCGTGCGATCGTGCTCGATGCCGGATAAGGTGGCGGACGGGGGAGGCGCGCCTCGGGGCGCGGGCGACGCAGCGATCGGGGTATCCTCCCCCCCCTCGATGTGGTCGCTGTCGCGGTCGCTGTCGAGAGGCTCTGCATCGCTGTCGGTCGCGGCGCCGGCTTCGGCCTCGGCCTCCAGCAACGACTGCGCCGCCTCGACCGCCTGCGCGGCCTGTGCGGCCTCCCACTCCACCCGTGGCAGCGTCTGGCGCACCCACCGGCCGGTGCTGTTGACGGCCGCCTTGGCAGCGGACAGCCAGGTAAACTGCTGGAAGACATGCACCATGTCCTCGTACAACTCGTGTGTGACATGCACACCGGACAGCGTGGCCTTATGTGCCAACAGTGTGTTCTCGTCCCGTAACACCTCAGCCTCCCCACTCTGAATCAGCATGGGCGGCAATCCGCGCAGATCGCCAAACAGCGGCGACGCGTAGGGATGTGTGAGATACGTCGCTAGGCCCTTTGGACCGAGATAACACCCGACGGGGTTGAGGTGGTCCTCTGCGTCGGGACGCGGCACCACGTCGCTGTATGCGTTCTCGTCCCAGCTTCCGCAGGACATTGTGAGATCAACCCAGGGCGACATGAGCACCAGCCCCGCGGGCAGCTGGTACCCGTTGTCGCGGAGGTACATGCAGAGGGCGAGTGAGAGGCCGCCGCCGGCAGAATCGCCCATGACCACAATGTTCTCTGGCGGAATGGCGAGAGGCGGAGCCAGCAGCCGCAGATATCCGTGCAGCACATCGAGGAGGGGGAGGGGGAAGGCCGCCTCCGGAGCGAGGCGGTAGGTGATGGCTGGAGTTAGCAGGCCCTCGTCCAGACGTACCGAACACGCGCGCATTGCACGCCTTGCTCACGCCCACGGTGATGAGGCGATGGGTCGCGGCATTGCCGACATAGTACGCGCCCCCGTGGACGTAGTAGATGACGCGCTCGCGCCGGGAGGGCGGCACGCCCTCGACTTCGGGATCGGGCGTATCGTCCAACACGTTAGGATCGCTGGGCAGCGCCATGGGGCGGACCGCGGGCGTCCGCCCGTAGATAGGTGTCGGGAGGGACGAGAAGCCCCGTGCAGGCGTCGCGTCGGGGTTCGAGTTGGACGTGGAGGAGCTCATGCTGTCATGGCGTAATCGGCTCGGCCCGACGTGCGAGTGCGCCTTGCGCCGCATCTCGGCGTGCCATCTCGCCCGGCGCTCGGCTTTGAGCCGCTTCCACACGTCGTTGTTGACCACCCACTCCCCGGTCAGCTCGCGGGTGCCCGTCTCCTGCGAGTCCCACTCCCTACATGTCAGCTTGGCGCACATCCTCCTCTCCCCGAACCCTGCTTCTCGAGGCGCCTTCTCGAGACCCCACGTACCGGAAGAAGCCTCGGCACGAGTCCTCTCCCCTTCGCTTGGGGACTAGGAAGGTGATGGGGGTCACCACCGCATCTGCGGGCAACGGGATGAGGTACGTGATAGACACGAGGCGGCGCACGAGCACAATGTCCGCAAAGTCAGTGTAGTTGGCCACATTGCGCATAAACGAGACGATCTGGGGTCAGCGCGACTTGCCACTCCACGCCGCCGCACCTCGTCGCACTTACAAACGTCATGCGATATCCCCAGCTCTTGCGGTGCGGCCCGACGAGGAGATGCTTGAGCAGGCTCCACACGATATGCAGCCCCTTGGCAAAGGCGAACTGCACGAACGCGATCCAGACGGCCAGAGTCCACAGAAGCGGCGATGCGCTAGTCGGCGGCGCAGAGCGGGGCATGCGCTGCGGGTCGACCCGCGAGTTTGGGGGCAGGGGCGACGGCGAGCGCAAGGGATGCGACGAGGTGTACGACTTGAGAAGGTGGGAGAGGGGCGACGGTATCGAGGACCGCTCTGGGAGGGCGGTGCTGCTGGTCGACATGGTGACGATGAGGTTGGGGGAGGCTCAAGGCTCGTGCAAGGATTTCCTGTTCGGCGTTGAGACTGGTGTAGAAGGGTTGACGGCGAGGCGGCGAGCGACCTCTGACGAGGAGCTGCAGTTCTGTTGCCGTGACGATCAGCAGTGGCAAGAGATGGTGGTGCGATGTGGTTAATTGAAGAGTTGCACCGACGCCAACACATCAGGCTTGTCGTCTTCAGATACATCCGAGATGATGCCGGCAACCCTTTTCAAGCGGACGGCCCGAGATTACGAGCTCCTCATAACCGGCGCACCACTACCAACACAGACAAAATCAACAAGATGCAAATGTCCAAAAATGCCTTTAAGATGTAAAGGGAGGGGGTTGAGGATTGGACTTTGAGTATGCAGATGCAGCAGATCAAAGTGGCTTTCTACCAACTCTCTTCACCTCCACGGTCACCGTCGAACATGGCGTCTACATATTCCTCTGCTTCAGTGGGGGAGAGTGAACCAGCCCCGTCAACGCTAATGCACCACGCGATGGCCTCACGAACAGCGCGAGGCATCGCGTTAGACGACCTGGAGCGGTTAGCCGTGACCGCGCCTGCGACTCGAGCTCTCGAGCTGAGACGATACTCGATGGTAACGGCGCACAGTCCGCGAGCGCCGTGACAGCCAAGTGTACGCGACAAACAGCACGCTCGGGCGGGTGCTCAGTGCCCAAGCAGCCGGTGCACTCACCCGCAAACATAGACGTGGGCGCCACGGTTGACAACCCAGTCGTTGATCATCTTCGCGTCCTTCCGAATGAGATCTTGCACATACACCTTGTCCTTCCCGTCCCGCGACGCAGCGAGGCGCACCGTTGCACCGGCAGCTTCGGCCTCTTCCCAGTCTGCGGGGAAGTACAGATCGGCAGAGCGGGAGCGGAAGCCAAAGTACAGAGCGGTGTCTGGTGTGAGCTGCAGAAGCTAGTCATCAAACCAACCTTTGGCTGCGCCAAGCCGCATGCGTGCTTCGAGGAAGGCGCGCATGGGCGCGACTCCAGTTCCCGGGCCGACAAGAATCACCGGGACGTCGTTGGCGGGAAGCTGGAGCGTTGGAGGAAGAACGGTGTACGGGATACGGGTTCCTGGGGATCAGCATCTGTCGGGCTGCGAGCTCACCTTCTGGCAGGGTGACCAGCCATGACGAGCACAGCCCTACTCTGGGAATCTTGAGGTTGGTACGGTACTCTACCAGCGCGACGAGAAGCTGGATCTTGCCCGGGTGGGCCTGTGAGTCGCTGGCGATGGAGAATTGCCGCCGGCGAAGGGGCGGTAGGATCTCCAGCAGATGTGATAGTGGAATCGTCGTCTCGCGGAAGTCAGCTAGCGTCTCCAGTATTGTGCGTTTTGGACGCGTGGCATAGTCGTGGATCTCGTCCTGGCCGTTAGTGAAGAATGGGGGCGAGGTGCTCACGGGATCTGTGATGAAGTCGTCCAATCGTTCCTGTTCGCGCTCGTCCTTACTCAGTCGGCGTAGCCACTCAAACAGGCTTTTCCGCGGTGGACAGCGAAGGTCAAGATGGTGTGTTAAGAGTGTCCGCAGTGTGGTTGGACCTGAGGGAAGATGGGCGGGAAGGGGCTGGTCTGAGGTCAGCTCTGAAGGTGATACCAGGCGAGCTCACTTGGCACCGCTGGGCGGATGACGAAAATCTCGTCAGCTTCGTCCTCGAGCTTGTTCGCTTCGAGGAAGTCGTTAACTTCGGCGTCCGTACTCCGAGGCTGCAGCGCGCAGATAGCCCCAGGGGGATAGGTACTGCTGTAAGCGCCGCGGCATTGGGCTTACTCACACTCCAGGCTCCAGCTCCAGCTCGACTTCGCGGACGTCCTGCCACCAGCCGGGTGCTGTGACGCGGCGGTTGCGGGTGAGTGTCGCCCAGTTCCACCCAGCCGGATGGTACACTTGTGCGCGGGCGCTTTTCGTGATATCGTTGGACTCACTTCCCGCCTTGCCACTATCCGCAGCCGGAATATCGGTATATTCGGCGTTCGCGTCGTTGTGGAGGCCGTTCAGATGCAGCCTGTCCAGAGCGTTGTGGACGCCGGCCGCATCGACGGGCTCAAGCCTGTATATGGGCGGTGGGAGCTCGGTGCTTGCCAAAGGCGAGGACGAGGGACCGGGAAGATAGGGGACGATAGCCGCGAGGGTGCGATCCAGCCAGGGCAGGAGCGTCTCCTCGATCCTGCTGTCAGCGCCCTAGACTAAAGCCCACTCACCCGTCTGGTGCGCGCTCGTCTCCCCACGCAGGCTCGACGAGACACTGCGCTCCGAGGCTGTCCATTCTTCGCGCCAGCATCTTGCCTGCAAAGCAGAATCGCTCGTACGACGAGTCGCCGAGCCCATACAGCGAGTAATGTACATCTGTCAGTCAGCGAGACTTGGACGACCTTGACGGCGCCTGGCTTACCTTCCAAAATGTCGTCGGGCAGACCCTCACGGATGAGCTTCCCCCACAGCCCCCGCATCGCGGGGGGTGGCTCACCGCGACCGTGGGTACTTGTGATGAGGATCAGGAGGGGCTCATGCGGCAAGTCGGCGATATCGTATACGTCCATGCTCATCGTAATTGCCCGCCGGTGGTGTGCGCGGAACGCCCGAGCAACGCGTTCAGCGACATCCTGTGCATCTCCCGTCTCGGAGGCGTAGAGGATGAGGACATGTTGCGGCTCCTGGCTGTCCGAGTGGGGTGGCGATGGGGCTGTCTGCATCGTTGTCGGCTGAGATGTCGCATGGCCTATGTCCGTGGCAGTGGGCTGAGCGGAGTTGGCGCCGCTCACAATCTGTGACGCTGTAAGGTTTGCCATCGTGGTGTTTGAGGCGAAGACGAAGGAGGTCGACGTTGGCCGGCGTGGTCGTGCAAGTCTTCGGTGAAGTTGAGCGAAGGATTGCCGGGGCAAAAGTGCCGCGGGGCTCCAATCGCGAAAACACTCATGAGGGAATGATTTCTTGAGGAATCGAACCGCGGCACAGTGCATGTCCACCAGGTGAGTCATACCTCAGACTCGGAGCTGCCGTCATGCCGCTCGGTCCGACGGTCCGAACGCGACTGAACGCAGCTCTGACCACCAAGTGACATGAGCACATTCGCGTTTGCAAGGAGGTATCTGAGTGTCGTATCTTAATGTCGTGCATGTCGTGGGGCATCTTTGTGGCGGCTAGTTGTTGCTTGTCGTCATGTGATCTGCGTGACTACGGATGAAACCACGCTATGTCGGTGGCTTCCCAACGAAACGGAGCGCAGTGCGGGTGGCCGAGGTGGCCCCGTATTATATCTACTGCGGACAACTCGGTGCAGCGTTCATAACAACACGTTCAGTCTCCCGTTCCGCGCCGTCGCCACTCGAGTCGCAACGCCTTGTTAACGGACAGAACATCGCAGCTCCCACACTCGTACCACTTTCGACTTTGCGACCCACTCTTGCCATGTTTGACCTCGCGATGTTCGACAGCAATGCGCCCGACCTGGCCGCAGTCCTTTTCCGTATGGTCATTCAGATGATTCTAGTAATGCTCGTTGTGCTCCCGTTCCAAGGTGCAATGACCCGTCTCCGCGCGCAGTACGCCCCAAAGAGTGTCTCGCTCGACGGCGAGGAGACTCGGTGAGGGACGACGACGAAGACCCGCTGACCGACAGCACCGTCCCCGCGCTCAAGGGCGTGTTCGCCACGCTGAAACGCACCATGGCCCTCGAAGGCTGGTGGGGCATCTACAAGGGTGGGGTGGAGTTGCGTGCAGAACTGACTGCCAGGCGCCTACCCTACTGTACTGACCATTGCGCTCGGCATCGCCTTCGGACTCATCGTCGCCCCTATCGCTTTGATCCTCGGCATGCCCGAGCCCAACAAGCCCAACGAGCCCGACGAGCCCACTCGGTGGCTTGGACTACTCCTCATTCTCGCTGGACCCGTCCTTACGCTGATCTTGATTCCATGCACGATTCTTGTCAAGCGCGCCATTGTCACTCCATACCGTCTCTCGGGTGTGCGTTCATCGCTCCGCGTTCTCCTCACGGCGCAAGAGCGCCGCCGCCCGTGGCACCTGTACCTGACTCCCGGTCTCGTCGTGGCGTGTATGCTCACGCTTGTCTCTCCCCTCGCCCTGGAAGCATTTATGCGTAGTCGCATCGCGCCTGTCGACGGCTCCGTCCGCATGGGCGTCTACGTCGCAGCGAGCCTCGTTTCCACGCTGTGGGTCGTTCCCCTCGAGGTCGTCATCAGCAAGGTCTCGGTCCAGCCCAACCTCCAGTACACGGAGGGCGAGCAGGAGCTCGCGCTGAGCGAGTACACCGAAGAGCTGGATAATGCTGCGGAGGGGCTCCGTCGTGCGTCGTCGACTGACGAGGATGTCGTCGCCATCCGCCCCCCGCTGCCGCCATACCGCTCTTTCGTTGGTGCGGTCAAGACCATTGCCCAGGAGGAGGGCTGGACCGCGCTCTACCGGGGTTGGATCTGGACTGCCCTGGGCCTCACTCTCGCCTCACTCGGCAATGTTCCTCAGTACCGCCCTGCGCGCCCTGTTTGAGCGGTAGCACTGTAAACGTAATCCGTGATGGCGTCTCGTGTCCGTTGCTACAGAAGTCACTATGAATGGAATGCTCATGAGACGGCTTGTTGGTCGCTTTCCGACTGCTGGGGGGCGCGGCGCGCCACCCGTCCTCACCACGAGCTCGAGGTGGACTTGACCTATAGCTGACAGACTGAAGACCAAGATGCAGCAGGCTAGGGGCCGAGGTTGAGTTACGGTAGCGAAGATTGTACCACTGTTACACACATACATCGAACGACATAATGCGAGCTCATGTATTGACCATTCAATATCGGCATCGCCCACGCCATACGTCTCCGGCTATCCCTTTGCGACCTCATCCCACCGCCGCTGTCGGCCTCGCGACCTCCAGTCTCCACCAGCCCCGTTCCCCGGATCTGCGACTTGACCCCTGGCTCCAAGCCCAACCCGCTCGTTGCGCAGCACAGCGACAACAGGCTCGGCACGCCCGCTCGCATCCCTGCCCAATCCACCACCCTCCCTCCAGCCCTGCCGCGCAAGCATGGCGCGGGAAACAGCACTCGGCCCAGCCGGCTGGGCGGGAGCACTGATCGTCCCGGCCCTCTCACCACCTCCGCCGGTTCGAGGCGGCGACGGCGGATGCAGCCGCCGCCGCTGGGCCGAGCGGTCGACGTACCCCTCGCAAGAAGTCGCAGCCTTCTTCTCGTCGCCGAGCAGGGTGTCCTTCAACGCATCCATCGCCAGTTTGCGCTTGAACTGGCGCTGGCCTCGGCGCTGGGCCGCACCGACGGGCGGGTCGAATGAATTCATATTCGAGGGCGCGGGAGACGCGGGCGCCGTGGACGGTTCCTCGCCATCAAGGCGGATCTCCTCGCTACCCGACAGCTGGCACTCCTCACAAGGCCAGTCGGGGTGGATGTGGGCCACGAACGTCGTCGTCCCCACTGTGATCTTGCTCAGGTGCCGGATGGGATGGGGCGTGGACGCATGTTTAGCCTCGCTGAGCCGCTGGGCTGCGGAGCCGGGGTGCGCGACGTACGTGCCTAAAGTAGACCCGAGGTCGACGATCCACCACCCATCCGAATCTGGGTCCTTTGACGAGTCCTCCTTCTCGGTGCGTTCGCGTTCGAGGTCACGAGCCTTGGGCGGCGATTCGCCCAGATCCCATCTGTCTCCCGGCTCCCGTTCGGCGCTCCGACTTTGCCGTACCGCGCCGTCCACACGTCCTTCTCTGCCCCAGTACACCACCGCGTGCACTTTACTAACTTCCATCTCGCGGACGCGGAGGCGCGGTCCATCACTTGGCCCTCGGCGGTCTCGGCCGATTTGGATTCCTCCTGGTCGGGCATCGAGCAGAGCCACTCCGCCGATGGGCAGTGCCTTGGATCGGCGCACGACAAGTCGGAGGATGGCGAGCGGCTGTTGTGTGTCCTCCCCTGCGTCCTCCCCGTCAAGTTCCCGGCCATATGGATCGTGTCCGTTCCCCGGTTGTCGATCGTCCCAACGCCCGCGGTCCCACTCCCGATCGCGTTCACCGGAAGGCATGGCGGACTGGCTTGATCCGGAGGCGGCGACGACACGCGCCAGCTTGTCTGGATCCATGAGGCCACCCCATCCAACGTCATCCTCCACCTCGCCCTCTTCCATCTCCGCGCGCGGTGCCGGGCGAGGATCAGCCGATGAGCCAGCTCTCGCCGCGAGCTCCGCAGGAGTGAGATAGGCCCACCCCTCGGCGCCGTTGAGGGCGTACGTCTCACTCGCGGCGTGGTAGTATACCCCGAGAGTCGGGTTCCAGACCCACGTCTCGGCGGCGGAGGGTGTCCCCGGCATTGTGGATGCTGTGATGATGGAGCTGACAACAACATAGAGTTCTGTCTCATAATTGGGTGGAGGTGCACGTGACACCACGGAAGCAGACTGCATCGTAATGAATGGCAGCCCATTTCTATTCCGTCGTGCACTTCGACCCGCCTGCTTTCCGTCACGGACTAATCGTTGAACACCACATGGGACCACAACGAGCAGAAGAGTAGTCGAAGTCGACATTGCCCCTTGACTTCTTGATAGCAGAGTTGGGAGTGTGAAGTCGGCGACCTTTGAAGCCATCTCAGCAGCCCTGTGGCACCCATTGGAAGCAACTAACCAGGTCGCGATGGAGCATCAGCCCGAACGTCCCGGCCAACTCTTAAGCCCGCAGTCCAATGCGGGCCTCGACTGCGCAAGTAACGGTCACAGTTCGGCTCCATCCATCTGTCTACCACCTCCAGTGGCAGCACGGCTTAAAGAAGCGCCCATGCACGGTTCTATTCGCCCCACATCCATCTCGCACTCGCTACGCGCAGCACTCGCTGCCGAATGTGTGCGCGATTGGAGAAATTCTGGGGCCAGAAGGTTTGACGCTTCTCAAGTTTCGGGGTTGAGATTGAGACCACGAATAGGGGTCTGGCGCGGGGGAGTGGTGTGCATGGTGGTGGTGGCTGTGGGGCTGAAGCAGTGGCGGAGGGGGTTATGTGAGGGCAAGTCAAGGAGAGAACCTTTCAGGTGGCGCCGAGCGCCGCAGTGCGCCTACGCGTCGACCACGTCGACTTTGGTCTAGGCCATCCTCTCCTCCTTTCAATCGCGTATAGCATGCAAAGATGCGCGCGCCTGCTCCCGGCTATGAGGTGTCCCGTGTCCACTGCCGCTCGGTACATGTGTCCGGCTTGACCTCCGTTCCGAGTGGACACATGAGCAAGTGTACGGAAGCTCCGATGACGATCGGTGCTACGACAGCCGTCCGTGATCACGAGCTCCCCATATATGGGAGCTAGTGTGCTCTTGAATTGGTCCAATACCGAGTTAACTCTCATGATTTGGCGATGAATCGCCGGCGAAAACGAAGTCCGAGGCTGCTGCTGCGGCGCAAAACGGAGAAGACAGACGAACAGCCCCCGAACACCGGAGCCGAGTAGCATGCATCCCAGCTGAAATTTCAATGAATTATCGGAGCGTTGTAGAGTTTTTGCAATGTATGTCGGAGGATAGTAAACGCAGCAGGGTAGGCGTGATCCATTCTATGGCGTTGGGTATCAATTGGCCACTAAATCAGTCACGCCTCGCTGACACTTCGTTGGCTGAGATTTCGTCGGGTGGGGCGAAATCCAGACACAATCCAGACGCAAGCTCCGGGCTCTGGCAGCTGGCGTACGTCGTTACGAATACGAGTCGCAAATTGATTCATGCGACGTTGCAAGATCTCGCAGATCGACGATGGCTCGGCTTGGTTCGGCTGGCTTGGATGGCTTGGGTGGACTTAATGGGCTTGTGACTTCTTTTCGCTTCTTTGTTGCTCTCCGTGCCTGATGGCCCATTCCATTCATTTTACGTGCGTCGCATCCTTTCATGTAAGCTTGACGGCAGTCCTGTCCGTGAACCATGGAGCCATGCGGTGCTGTGCCTCCCTCCCACTCTCCCGCCCTGCACTGCACATTGAGCTCGGGGCCTCGAAAGGACGAATGGGGAACCAAACCTTTGTGCTGATCCTCAAATGCACGGTGCATCGGCGTGGTATGTCTGGGCCCACGAGGGCGACACGGAAAGCGGGGTCCAACAGTATGCAGTGAAAGGGACAGCTGAGGGGCATGAGGGAGCAGTGGAGGGCAGCATCGGCATGAGGGCCGCCGCATGAGCCGCTTGGCGCCTCGAATCTTGGGCAACTTGTCGCCGAGTTGAACAATGAACGCTGCGCAGATGGCGCCATGGACGTCACCAGTGGAATATCCGACTAGCTCCATTGCTTCCCCTCAGATTCTCATTCGTAACATTCTCATTCGTAACGCTCCGACCCAATGCTAAGCGCTGTTAGATGACACAAAGTCATTCGCGACTAAGGATGAACGTGGCGCCACAAGTCCGCGGTAAACGTCTTCGGCGTCCCTCACTCCCTCCGCTCGGCGCCCCAAATGTTTCTCCCACCCATGTCTGCCCTGACTCCCCGAGACGGTGTGGCGTATGTGGCGCGACGCGTTTCCATTCATCCCGTGCTGGGTCAACTCCTGTCGTGCTGGGTCAACTCCTGTCGTGCTGGGTCAACTCTTGTCCCACATAAGCCTTGATAGGCGTGAGGACGAGTTTGGTTCGTTGAGGTGTCGGAAATTATGCAAGACGTAATGTGGGAACGAGGCGTGCGAAGCTGTCTTGGAAGAAGACGGCATTCAAGGGGCGACCACAGTCGAAGGAGGGCCAGAGCGCCGCGCAACTTGCGCAGGCGAAGTCTGCTCAGAGAAGTTACGGAGAGCCGTTATTCGCAGATCAAGGTTTGATGCGAGGTTCTGTAGGTTCGAAGGAACCCAAGCCATCGTCACGACCTGGACGCCATGGCAACTCGCGATGGCGATGAGAACTGCCTCGAGGTCGTGACTGAGTTGTCAGGAAGTGGGGTCCTGGTATATTGTAGTTGACTCGGAACAGCCGCGCGACATGCATCAACGTATGGAACAGTGGAGCAGCACGTTTTCCCGCTCCGCTTCCCGGACGTCGTGTGTCCAGCTGCAACCATCACAGTCCCGTGCCGGTGCCGTGATCGTCATTGTGGCAGTCTGGTAGTCGTGCGTGCTTCCATGCAACGTGCTGCCGGGGTTCATCCGAGGCCAGTCGGGCGTGAAAGTACAGGTCCATCGGGTCTATCCATCCGGGAAGTTGGGCCAGCTTATCCTACACTAATTTGGTCTTCCGCGTCCAGGGTACCAGTGAGTTATCTCGGGCAGGGAAGTCTGACGGATGGTGACATTGGAGTTATCAAGACGACGCCGTCTCGCGATCCGCTGTCTGCCGGAGCGTAACGGTGAGTAGCGCGTGGCGCACTGGTAGAGCCGAGATACTAAGGGAGCGCCGAATGCAATGAGCTACTGCAGGAGTAGATGGATCACTACCCACTAACTACTGAGACCGCGTCGAGCAGTACAGGGGTTGTTGTTCCGTGGCGGAATCCACGGAACACGGTGTAAGAGGGTCAGCAGGAGAGTGAGGAGAGGCGTTGGAGGCACGAGTATTGGTCGCAAGGGTGTGAGTTTCTACGTGTTACGACGCGCTTTGTATTGAGTAAGAGGCGGAGTCGAGACTCCAGGTCTCAAAGTCTCTTAAGGTAACTCCATACACTGAAAGTGGGCATTGCCGCTCGTTTCGAATATTCTAAAGGGCTAAAGGGCTAAAGGGCGAGTGAGGGGGTACTGGGTTGCATGGTGAATTAATCATTTTGGCTTAAAGTTGGGCTAAATTCTTTGGAGTGATTGGGCTAATTGGCATTTGCTGCATTGAACGAGCCACAAAGGGGGGAGGTGTCAGGCTGATGTACGGTGGAGGGAGGAGTGAGTGTGACGCGTCTGTCTGTGAAATTGAATGAGCAAAAGTGAGACTGACATGATAGCTTGGGGGCCCAATGGAAAAGTCCAAGTGCAAGATTTCGTTCCTGATGGACTCGACTGGCGAGAAGCGAGCTGGCTGCTGGCTGCTGGCTGCTCGCCCCAGCGTCACTGAGGGGTGAGTGAGTTTACCCTGAACAACAACCCATTCCCTGGCACACACTCTTTTGGGTCAACCCTGAATTGCTTCCACCCTTAGACCCTTTGAACCCTAGCAACCCTTAGACGGCCAGACGCGCCCGATCCTATGGTCTCGCGGTCTCACCCGGTTCACTCGTGGCCCGTACGGTGGGATTGAGTGAGGGGCTCACCGTACAACCTCTCACCGTAGGGCGCAGGGCTGTACACGTAACACCCATTGTCAGTATAACACCTCTATTCTTCCTTCTCTCCACTCGTCCTCGTCCTCGTCCTACTCCTACTCCTACTCTCCTTTTATCTCTCTCTCCTCATCCTCCTCCTCCTCCTCATCCTCCTCCTCGTCTTTCTCAACCCTCACTCTCCTTCTTATTTCTCCTCTTAGTCCTGTCTCTTGTACATCTCCCTCTCCCACTTCTTCTTTCTTCTTTCAAACTCTCTTCGAACTCAACCTCACTGCTCACGTCGATCGTAAAAGTAGCAGTGGTTACTCGAACACAACCCAACCCAACCCAACCCAACCCAACCCAACCCAACCGACAATACAACAGCCAACAATCAACAAAGTACTACCCTCTACCCAACCACTACAAACCTCCCTTTTACGCGTCGACAACGACTTCCGCCGCCGCCCTCACCACACACAATGTTCGCATCACCTTGCTCCCCTCCCCTCTCCGCAGAGCTCGCGTCTCTCTACCCATCGGGTACCCCACGCTTCACCCCAAGCTCACCCATCTTCGAGGACCGCGTCCACCCGGCTTCCCTCGACCTTTGCGGAGAGCACGACCCTCGACTCCTCGAGTTCATCCGCTCAGACGTCTCACACGAGCTCGTCGGTGAGTAAATTTGTCGCGCCTTGTCTCACTTGCCTGAGCAGTAGCTAACCACCACAGCGTTCCTGTCGCGCACGACCACCTCTGTCATTGCTAGCTCCACGGCCATTGACCCAAAGACCATCCAGCAACGTAACGACAACTACCCATCCTTGACGACCTTCATCGCCGTCGTCTGCGAGCAGAGCAATGTGCAGGTCTCAACCCTCCTCGCTACCATTGTCTACCTGGAGCGTCTACGCACCAGACTTCCTCGTGTTGCCAAGGGTGAGTTTCAGATAACGCCGCCTCAAGTTGTTGTCTTTTGTTGTGGACCACGCACAGACAATTCCACTTGTAAATCCGCGGATCGTGGCTGACATGAAAAGGTCTTCCCTGCACACGCCACCGTGTCTTCCTTGCAACGCTCATCTGTGCCGCAAAGTATCTCAACGACTCGTCGCCCAAGAACAAGCACTGGTGCCGCTACGCACAGATGTTCTCGCAGGCCGAGGTCAATCTGATGGAGAAGCAGCTCCTATTCCTCCTCGACTACAACCTCGCCATCACCGAGGACGAGGTCGTCCGCTGCTCAGAGACTTTCCTCTCCCGTTACACTTTCGAGCCTGCCGAGCTCGAGCTGCCGCCAACTCCCGAGTCGACTGCCAGTCTGCCCGTCACCCCGCGCCTTCCCTCGGGTCACATCATGGCTCCTGCCCACGCCGCTTCCAAGCCCGTGTCCCGCATGCCATCTGTCTCCAACCTCTACGACCTCGACGCTCCCGGTCTGGACCGGTCAGACTCGACCTCGTCGTTTGGATCAGAAGGGCCGCGGACACCCAGCTCGGGCCAGAACACGCCTTCCCCGGACCTCGCGCCCACTGCACGCATCGCGCGCGCGGTTGCTGCTGCTGTGCATCTCCAGCGACCGGTTCCCGCGGCGCTGGCGCCCGACCGCGCCCACGGCGCGATCCACATCGCCGACCCATCCATGTCCCCCATTTCTGCAGTTGCGAGCGCTGGCGCCGCGGCCAAGGATGCGCGTGACTCGATTGTGCGGCGGCTGTTTGGACGTCGTCGTGACGACTGCGCCGTGGCATGACACTCGAGCGGCTTCCGCTGATCTTGTGATGTGTTCATTCAGTTCCCACTGGCATTTTCCCTAATGTGAACCCGCATTCACCCAAAAGTGACCCGCGGCACGATCCCGGTTCGGAGCTGGTCTCCAACCTACTCTCTCTCTCTCTCTCTCTCTGGCACACACCCAGCATTGCATTGTACCACTATCACCCATCTAGTTCCTGTAGTGTATGACTGTGTCTATGCTACACTCTAACAAGATACATCCTCGCTATTATTTGCTGTTTGCTAATGATCCACTGATCAGTCATCAGTGATCGACACGTGTGTGCAGAGTGCGTGTGCGATGTGCGTGCGTGGATGTACCTATAGTCGTGCAATGTGCATGTGCCCGAGCTTGCGACGTCGTTGCCGAAGGACTTCTGTTTCCCTAAGGTTAGCAGGTGGTGCGCTAGGAGCGCTGGACGGGTTGAAGCTGTGCATGAGCCGCTTGCCACGGAGGGGGTGATGCACGGCGTTACCATCTCAACTCCTCACACATTTTGACGTCATGAGGCTTCCTCGGGCGACTTGACGGGCTGCGGGCGCGCGCTGCCGGTATTTTCGGGGAGCGGGGCGTAGCAGAGTCTGATGGCGTTGCGGCTCCGCAGAGCTCCGACGAACTGTGCTAGTCCGCTCGAGCCCTGCACCGAGCAGTCCTGCAAGTCCTGCAAGTCCTGCAAAAGTCCTGCAAGTCCTGTACGTCTACTGTAGCATTCAGAGGTAACAGTCCGTCGCATGGCATGGGAGGCCGAGGAACGCGGGAAGGCACATGGGCGTTAGAGGGCCTGCAGGGCCTTCCCGGGGGTTCCGGCACGTCCGGCAGCGTTAGTCTGGCAATGCATGGCCGGGGGGGCAGCTCCGAGGCTAGGAGATGTCGACCTCATGTCCGCCGGGACGACCTGCATTTGGGGGTGTGGAAGGAATGAAAAGAACGAGTCGAGACCGGCAGGCGTCACCCACAAAGGTACGTACTCTGTCTAGCTGTCCAGACCGCCGAAGACGGCGGGAGCACCGGGCAATGTTTCCAACTCAACTCTGATCCCGGTCACAGAACAGGTGGGCAGGCTGGAACAGAGTTGTTCTTAATAGGCGCAGGCGAGTGCGGGTGACTTTGGACCCCGACCTCTGCCACGCTGCCTGATTCCACCGCTACTCGGGCCTGTCACGCCCAATTCCTCATCCGACCGGACGGAGCATCGTTGGAATCACTCCCGACGGCACAGCCTTGGTCTACCAGTCCATCGGGCTGCTCCACGGGCGTGACGCACTTCCGCCCGTGCCCCCGTCCATCGCGATACCTCGAGCACACTGGGCAGTGGAGAGTCCATCTCGTGGACGCCCTGACGCTGCCGAGACCGCAGCCTAGGAACCCGGTCTCTGTGGCCTTGTGTGACGCTGCGTGGCATGGCATATCTGACAGAACGGCGATGTGCAGCTGGTTACGGTGTTTTGTGCTCCATTGTATTCGTCCTTTGTTGTGATCTGCGCTGCGATCAAGATCGGCAACGGCGTGGACAGTCACGTTGTCGGGTCCCTCATTAGCCCCGCTAACCCAGTTACTCTCACTTCCAGTCACAGTCACTACGTGACTCCTGGCTAGTTAGCAGTTACCACTTTCCAGGCGTGAACCGATACCGTGTCCGTCGGACGAACAGCTGCTGGAGCGAGCGAGGCACCCAGTTTTCCGGATTCCAGCATCCTAATATCCAGCGCGTCAGCTTCGTGACGCATCTCCGCCTGAGACCCACAACTCAAGCATATCAGCTCTGGCTACGGCGCTACGGGAGCCAGACCGGATGACGGACCCAGTTAATTACATCCAGCTTGCGAGATCCCCTGGACACACTCGACGACCGCGTGTCGCGGCGTCGATAACGCAACTCTCGGCCACGATTCACGGGCGTCACGGACATCGCCTCCCCCTAGTTCGCCAGGTAATGTCGCCTCGACGCGTCTATGGCTCCTGGTTCCCCTTCACTTCTTGCAAATCGTGGCCTGCATTCACGACCGCTGATGACTCTGGTGTCGATCAGCCGGTCAAGGAACCCGGCCGAGGGCAGTGAGACAGGTCACAGCTGCTTCGCTCGCGACATCTGCAGCACCCGACACAATGGTCGTGAAGGACGTGACCGGGCCATGAGCCGCGAATGAGTGCAGCCCTCCACTGAAACTTTCACAGCCTCAGCTCCCGGCAAGACTACCCTCATCTGCATGTTACCCAGCCAGTTCTGCGATGACCAATGCACCACCGCCAACTACCCTGGCGTTCCACTGACCTTCACTCCTCATAACGTCCACACTGACGGTTCATCACTCACCCCGCTTGGCCGCAATCATGACCAACATCCCTGATCGTATAGTGGCTAGTATACTCGCTTGTCAATCACAATGGCGCGGGGGACCGGAGTTCAATTCTCCGTCAGGGAGATACACGTCGTTCGCGACACTTTTTGGCTGAAGAACGTGAGGGGGGAAGCCAGGGATGTTCAAGAAAGGGCGGCGAAGGTTGGGATGGCCAGGGCGGCGGTAGGGAGGAGGTGCGAGCGGCACCACGGCTTCTGTGGGCACGGTGCACTCAAAGAACATAGTCGTTCGTACTGAACATGATGGTCGTACAGCCAGCTCCCAACGAGCTGTACGAGCCAACAATGCGCAGTTCAAAAGTGATAACACGCAGGCGTGCGTCAGAGATCAACCCAGCTGTGGAAGAAAATCAATCGCGCGGGAAAGGGTTGTATCACGTGACCGATTGAAGCGACGCGTCTAATGCCGGAATTTGGACGCGCGCCTCGCTTTCGTTTTACTCATCACCTACTGCTTTCAGCTCAGCATGACTGTTATCGGCTCCAAGACTGTCGACGGAGGCAAGAAGGCCACGGCGAAGCTCCCCACTACCGTCATGCCATCAGCCCGTGCTGTCTCCAAGTGGATCCACCCGGCGAGCACGTGTGCGTGCGCGTCCAAGCTGGTGAGTCACTGGACATTGTATTTGTGGGGTTACGAGAACGGCTGCTATCATTCTCATCCTTCCGGATCTGACGGCTGCGCGTTCCTTGCTCGTCCACTGCCTGTCTGCGAGCACTAACGCCAGAACCAGCCGCTGCGCGTCAAGCGCCTCGCCCCTGAGGCTACGATCCCCACGCGCGGCTCGGCCTCGGCGGCCGGCTTCGACCTGTACGCCTCCCGCGCTGCCACCGTCCCCGCGCGCGGCAAGGCCATGGTCGACACGGACATCTCCATCGCCCTCCCCGAGGGCACGTACGGCCGCATCGCCCCGCGCTCCGGTCTTGGTGAGTCGCGAGGTCACGCGTCGTGCTAACCCCAGCGGCTAAGCACTCGATCGACACGGGCGCGGGCGTCATCGACGTCGACTACCGCGGGCCTATCAAGGTCATCCTGTTCAACTTCGCCGACGCCGATTTCTCTAGTACGTCCGCCAGAGTGGGCTGACGGGGACTGACGCCAGTCTCGGCTGGGGACCGCATTGCGCAGCTGATCCTTGAGGAGGTGCGTATGGCGCCTGCGGTAGAGGTCGGCGATCTCGACGTCACTGAGCGCGGTGAGGGCGGGTTTGGGAGCACAGGCGGGTTCGGGGCGGCTGTGGCCGGCGCTTAGTCGAAGGTATAGACTTGTATGTACCATGCGATGAGGAGGTGCGCAGTGGCCATCATGGCCACGGCGGGTTCGTATGAGGGCGAATGGGGAACCATGTTAGAATTGGGACAATGTGCGCCGAAGACGACACCTGACACTGCTCATGATGGTTATTACTGACTACAACATTACGCAGGGCAGTTTATCCCTGCAGCCTCGATTTAATTGCAGGGGGACTCCCCAGGCTCGCGCAGTTAGTTGATGCCTAAGCTGATAACTGACAATCCGACGGTGAGTCTGACTGGGGACGCAGCAACCTCCTTCGGCGAAATGTTGGGCGAGTGGGGAGATGAACAATCAAGGTGGCCGAGTCCTTCAGCATCGGCGCTACAAGGAGCGGGAGCCGAGAGGATGCCAGGGGTTCGTGTTGGTGAGCGTTGGCAGCCGGCTTTGGACGTTGCCGACGACATCGTCAAGCTGCTCAAGGACCTGGGCAACTTTATCAAGAACCAGAGTCTCGGAGAGGCAATGTTGAACGCACTTCGTGCCGCGCACGCAAAGTCGAAGGAGCAGCCAGATGAGGCACTTGCGTACGCCAAGGGACTCTGCAGCAAGTTTGCCTTCCGCGATGAACACTTGGTTAGCCGTCCCGGAAGAGTTAGGAGATAAGATATGGCGTCCAATCACTCTTCGTTAGTGTGGCTCCGTATATCTATCGAACCCTGCTATGCAATTCACATCCATACACGCCCAGTGATACAGTGTGCCGTTTAGAAGTTGATGGGCTTGTCGTACGCGGCCATGGCAGCCTCCTTGAACGCCTCGGACAGCGTGGGGTGAGCGTGGCTGTTGATTAGCGGGCTGTACATGCTCCTGAACTGACCAAGTCATAGCCACGTCCTGGGCGGATGCTCCGTACTCCTGTGCGAGACAGGCCTCGGCGATCATCTCGCCGGCGTTGGGGCCGATGACTGAATGTGAGCGGGGGTCAAGGGAATGCCGATGATCTGGCCAACACAACGTACTGTGAGTGCCCAGGATGCGGTCGGTGTCCTTCTCAACAAGGTGCTTGACGAAGCCGTCGGTGTCCTGGTTGGTCTTGGCACGCGAGTTGGCGGCGAAGGGGTACTTGCCGACCTTGTACTTGACGCCGGCCTCCTTGAGCTGCTCCTCGTTCTTGCCGACCCATGCGACTTCTGGGTGGGTGTAGACGACGGATGGGATGACCTCGTAGTTGACGTGTCCGTGGCCGTTCTTGATCCACTCGACGGCGGCAATACCCTCCTCCTCGGCCTTGTGGGCGAGCATGGGGCCGAAGGTGGCGTCACCGATGCACTTGACACCGTCGACGGAGGTGTTGAACTGGTCGTCAATGACCACACGGCCCTTGCCGTCGACCTCGACGCCGATCTTGTCGAGGTTGAGGCCCTTGGTCACGGGGCGGCGGCCGATGGCGACGAGGACGACGTCGGCCTCGAGCTCCTCCTCCTTGCCGCCCTTGGCGGACTCGACCTTCATCTTGACGACGTCGCCCTCGACCTTAGCGCTGACGACCTTGGTGTTGAGCTTGAACTTGAAGCCCTGCTTCTGCAGGGTCTTCTGGAAGGTCTTGGCGACCTCGCCGTCCATGCCGGCGCCGATGGAGCCGAGGAACTCGACGACGGTGACGTCCGAGCCGAGGCGGGACCAGACCGAGCCGAGCTCGAGGCCGATGACACCGCCGCCGATGACAATCATGCGCTTGGGCACCTGCTTGAGCTCGAGGGCGCCGGTGGACGAGATGATCTTCTCCTCGTCAATCTCGATGCCGGGGAAGGGGGTGACCTCGGAGCCGGTCGCGATGATGACGTTCTTGGCCTCGACCTGGGTCTCGCCGCCGTCGTTGAGCTTGACGTCGATCTTGTGGGGGCCGGCAAACGACGCCTCGCCCTTGATGTAGTCGACACCGTACTTCTTGAACAGGTACGACTCGATACCGCCGGTCAGGGCCTTGACGGACGACTCCTTGGCAGCGAGCATCTTGTCAAGGTTGACCTTGACCTCGCCGACCTCGATACCGCGGTTCTTGGTGTCGTGGACAATGGTGTGGTAGATGTGGGAGTTGTTCAGCCTGGTGTCAGTAGACGTTGGGGCGGAGCTCCATCGCATAGCCTCCACTTACATGGCCTTGGAGGGGATGCAGCCGACGTTCAAGCAGGTGCCGCCGAGCGCGCCGCGCTTCTCAATGCAGACGGTCTGTTGTCAGTCGATCCTAGGGGCCAGTCGATCCAAGGGGCGATACTAATATTCGCTCCGAAAACAAAACCCACCTTCATGCCAAGCTGCGCGGCCTTGACGGCAGCAACGTAGCCACCAGGGCCGCCGCCGATGACAGCGAGGTCATATGGTCCGGCCTCGGTGGCAAGACCACGGACTTTTAGAAGCCCGCGGGCTGCGGTGTAGGAAGAAGCGGGGTGGGTGAGGGGGCGAAGGAGGCCCGAAGTCTGGGGTCAGTGTGATGAGCGTCATGGTGGAGGTGGCATCAGCGCCGAGCCGCTGTGTACGCTGGGCGTCGGATGCAGCGGCGACGACGGGAGGACGGCACGCACCAGGTGTGTCCGGGTAAGCATGGTGAATGGAGGATGGGAATGGGGTTGACGGTGAGATGCTGATGCTGCAATCAGCTGAACATATGAACATGGTCGTTGCTCTGGCTGTCCAATTGCTTGCTCGCCCTGGAGCTGCCCTCTCAACACCACCCAAGCGGCCCCAGGACTGGCACGGTGGAAATGGGTGACGGCCCGGCACCCACCTCCGCCTTTTCCCCCCGTGTGCCGCAGACCCGCCACGCGGACCTTCAAGTGCCGCGCCGAGTAAAACCGCCGGCTCGCCCCACAAATGTGGCACCCCACTCTTCACTCTTCGCAGCGCCGAACCAATGCATGCTGGCGCTTCAAACTCGCACGGCGGCAACTACGAGACGCTAGGAGGCGGTAGGGCGAGTCTGCAACAACATCCATGCATGGGTAGTGAGGGTGGTAGTGCTCAAAAACAAGCCGTGCCACTCATCGCTCCTACTCATCGCTTCATCGGACCAAGTTGCGTCGTGGCACGGATGTCGGCTGCCGCATACCATAGTCTTCTGCCACAGTATCCAATCTCCAGGTGGATGGTTGGAAAGCAAATGCAGCGATGGCCGAAGCTGATGAAGCAGGAGGATTGCACCACGACGTTTTTGAGGGTGGATTGGAAACTCGAGACCCGGCGGTTGGAAACGGTGACGCTTGCGAAACCGGCCAAAAGCCCTGGGTGTGCCGGCGGCTATGGCAGTTCGTTCCAGCCACAACCACAGGACACGCGACTGCCACTTACATCCTCCACCAGCCATGTCGTTTGATTCGTTTGATTCGTTTGATTCCACCAGCTGTTCTGTGCCAAGTAGTCTCGACTCTCGCGGCGGCGAGATCATACCGCGGTTGTGCCGAGTGTGTCGTCACTGCTCGTGAGGTTTTCGTCGAGCAGAGAGCGGGTAGGCAATAGGCAACAGGGCTAGAGGAGGCAAAGTTCATTTGAGGGGATGGGAATGACGTCAGAAAGGTTAGCGGGGAGAGGTTTGTGTTATGACGCTTTCGAGGTTGTAACTGGACGTGTGAGAAGACAAAGTGCTCGAATGGTCACTCGTGAACGCGATGTTGGGCATTACGGGGTAGGCGTGGACCAGCTGGACTAGCTGCACCAGTCGAGGGGCGGGACACTTACATTGTCGCCATCCATAACTTGTTTCTTCTCCATCCCTCTCCCCTCTTCTCATCCACATCCATCCAGACGCCAGACGTATGAGGTTTACCAAACTCCTCCCCCTCGCCCTCCTCCTCGGAGCGGTCGACGCCAGCCTCTTCGGCAGCAACAAGCGTGAGTCCTTCCTCCCAGCATATACTCACAACAGCCGCCTACCAGGACTGGGACCTCGAGGAGACCCGCGCCTTCCTCAAAGCCCAGGGCATCAAGTTCAAGAACTCGGACACGGTCCAGGACCTCCAGAAGCAGGTCGCGCTCAATGCCGACGCTGCGTCCTCCGTACGTCTCCCCGTTCTCATGAGGCTGACATCAGTGGGCCGCCTCCCAGGCTGCCTCGGCGAGCGTCTATGCGACTGACGCGGCGGGCGCTGCCCGCGTCCGCGCCGGCCAGGCCGCCAAGGACATCAACGACGAGGTCGTCGACTCGTGGACCGAGTCCCAGGTCCGCGAGTGGCTGCTCGAGCAGGGCATCCTCTCTCCCGCCAGCAAGCCCGAACAGCTGCGCATCCTCGCCAAAAACAAGGCCTCGCGCATCTCCTCGGCCATGTTCGGCGGTCCTACCGATACCATGAAGGCCTCGGCGGAGAGCGCCGCGTCGTGGGCGGGCAAGTCGGCGGAGAGCGTTTCCTCGTGGGCCGGCAAGTCGGCGGAGAGCGTTGCCTCGTGGGCCGGCAAGTCGGCGGAGAGCGCTGCTTCGGAGGCCAGCAAGTCGGCTGAGAGCATGGCCTCGTGGGGCACAAAGTCGCTGAGCAGCCTCGCTTCCCAGGGCTCTGTTCAGGCCTCGCACGCCGCGACGGCCACCTACAACTGGGCGAGCGGCAAGCTCGACGACACCAAGGACTATGTGTTCAGCAAGTGGGACGACTCGGATCTCGAGGACTGGCTCGAGGTCCACGGCTACATCAAGCCCAAGCCTATGAGCCGCAACGGGCTCCTCGCGGCCGTTCGCGAGGCGTACACCAAGACCGTGGGGCCGATCTACAACGCCTGGGAGACGTCCACCATCCACCAGTGGCTCGTGGACCACCACGTCGTTGCGCCCCCGCAGACTCCCCGCGACAAGCTCCTCGCGATGATGAAGGACAACTACTACGGCGTCCAGGACAAGGTTTACTCTACCTGGGACGATTCCAAGCTGCGCGACTGGCTTGTCAACGAGAACGTCCTCTCGAAGACTTCGCCAGAGCTCAAGCACGACAAGTACCTCAAGCTCATGGACGAGCACTACGACCAGTCTAAGAATGTCGTCTGGAGCGCCTGGGACGACTCGGACATGCGCCAGTGGCTTGTTAACAGAGGCATCATCCGCTCGACCGCCGAGAAGAAGCGCGACGAGCTCGTCAAGCTCATGGAGACCGAGTACAAGGACAAGACCCGTGCGCCCTACCTCGCCTGGCCTGACGCGCGTCTCCGCGCCACTCTCCGCTCATACGGTGTCGACGAGACCAAGATCTCTGGCCGCCCTGGTCTTCTGCAGTCCATGCGTATCCACTATGTCGAGGCGGAGAACGGGGTCGCCAGGCTCGTCAAGTGCATCAGGAACTACATCGACGACGCGATCAACCTCGTCATGGCCACCATCGGCAGTCTTATGGGCGTTAGTTGAAACCGTTAATCAAAGCTGACACCAGAACGCCGAGGCTGCAGGCAAGAACGTCGAGTACACCTTCAAGTCCGGCATGTCGTCCGCCGCCTCGGTTCTCGACCGCGCGATCGCCTCCGCCAACTCGGCCCACCTCGCCGAGTCGCGCCGCATCAACAGCGCCATGTCCTCGGCCTCCGTTGACGCGTCCAAGTCCATCGACAGCATCGCGCGCCGCGCCTCGGCCAGCGCGTCGTCGGCCACGGCCCGCCTCGAGGCCGACTACGCCTCCGCCTCGCGCGAGGCAGCCAAGAGCCTCGACAACAAGTCGCTGAGCTCGCGCTCCTCCAGCCTCTCTAAGCAGCTCGCGTCGGAGGCGTCGTCTGCGTCCGTTGCGGCCGTCGCGTCCCAGTCGTCCGCGTCGAGCGAGGCCAGTGTCGCTGCCTCGAGCGCCTCCAAGAGCGCCTACTCCGCCATGTCGTCCGCCTCCCACAGCGCCGCGTCGGCCTCGGCCTCCGCCTCGTCCTTCTTCGCCAAGGCCACCAAGAGCGTCTCGAGCGTGTACTCTGTTGCCTCGAAGAGCGCGGCTTCCGCCTCGGCCAGTGCCAAGAAGGAGCTGTAATACCCTCGTAGTTGCTAGCTTGCTAGCTAGTGAGCCTCTGAGCGACGCACGATGTTAGGAAAGTCAGATGCAATGAATGCCGATGTGGAGTCTCCGTCTCGGCGAGCGAACAGCCGTGGCATTTAGAGCTGTCGCTGCGTATGCTCCAGCTCGGCCAAGCTCATGCTCCGAAGACTGGTGATCTACTTTTAGACCGAAAGATGAGCCAGAACACGGACAAACGGCGGAGCAAAGTTGTTTCGGGACCCAACCTGACGTCACATCGAAAACGATGCCGTAACAGAGTTTGCGTTTGGCGGCATGGGATGGCATCCGACGGCCTGGGAACAGCACAAAACTGCGAGCCGCGCGTGTCACATGGTCGCCGACATACGCGGAGGCGGGCTGCGCAAATAGACACGGGCTGCCTGCGGCCTGCCTGCGAACTGCGGAGCAGCACGGGTCACGGTTACCAACAGTCCGTTGCCATTATTATGCTTTTTCACAAGTGTGTTTATAGGACTAGGAGGTCGTAACCGACTCGCCTCGCCCATCTCATAGCGAAGCTCGTTAAGACCTCGCACACTCCAGATCGACGAGACTGCCGGCTGACGAAATATCTTGTGACATTGTTTGTGCCTCCGTAACGAGTAGCGCCGGCCTTCTCTCCCCTTCTCTCATCTTTCGCAACTCCGCCACTCGCTCGCCATGGGCAAGAAGAAACCAGACGGGGGGTGGGACAAGACGCCCCTCCCGCCAACCCAGGGCCCGACGTACGTCCTGCGCATCGTCTTCAAGTCCGCCGTCAACCTCCCCATCTCGGACGTCTCCGTCGCCTCGTCCGACCCCTACGTGCTGGCGCAGTGCAACAGCGGCCTTCCGACCCGGCACAAGACCGACCCGCCCGTGCGGTTCCGCAGCGCGACTGCCCGGCGGACGCTCGACCCCAAATGGGACGCCGAGTGGGTCCTCGCCGGCGTGCCAGCCCACGGTGTCGAGCTCAAGACGCGAGTGTACGACGAGGACTCGGGCAAGCACGACGACCTGCTCGGCCGGGTGCACATCCACACCGGCCCGCTGGAGGAGGGGACGCGGGTCGAGCACACGTTCGACCTGACGATGCGCGGGGCGAACTGGCACGCCTTCACCCTCACACACTGCCTGAAGCCGTTCAGCGACGACGCAAAGGGCGATGCGAAAATCACGGTCTCGTACGAGGTCCTCCGCCGGACCGACGTCGAAGTCGGGAAGGTGTACACCGTGAATAGCTTTTGGTGGACACACTACTCGCCCCTTTTGGGGCATGTGGTGCACACCACCTCGCCGGACGAAAACAAGGACGAGGCGGCAAAGTGAGTGCTGCGGCGAGCGCGCTGACCCCAGTTTCCAGGCGAACCAGCTCCAGCTTTGTGGGCCGGTCCCGAACGACCTGTACCTCCGCTACGTGAACTTCAAGTCGTTCGTGCCGTGGATGTTCGAGAAGAAGGGTTTGCGGGGGTGGCTCCTCAATTCGGTCCTGCACCGCCAGCACGAGTCGATATACCATTTCGACGCTGAGACCGAGTACGGCCGCCTCCCAGGCCCTGGGAAGCAGATGGCCCAGCGCTTCCTCGACATGACGTACTGGGGCGAGGGGAACCGGATCTTCACTTATGTGATCACGCTGGACGGCTTGATGCGGTTCACCGAGACGGGGCCCGAGTTCGGCATCGACATGTTGAGCAAGCACACCATGCACTCGGACGTCAATGTGGGTTCGGAGTGGTTTCCCCGCTGACAGCAGGTGTACATCGCGTGTAGTGGCGAGTTCTTCGTACGCAAGTACAAGCCCAATGCGCCCGGAGAAGAGGCCGCGCAGAAACACGAGCGCAACAGCCTCGACATTGAGATCGAGGACGAGATCCTCGAGAAGACGTCAGCGGGCGAGCAGCGCAAGCAGCTCTCTCCGCAGGCGTCGCGGACAGGCGAGCCGAACGGGGCGAACGGGGCGAACGGGGCGAACGGGGCGAACGGGGCTGCGGGGGAGGAGGGGCTGTCCGTGCAGCACAAGCAACGCGGCCCACACGAGCCGCAGAAGGGCGGCAAATATCGCAGCCGGCGCCGCAAGGCCCGCGAGGCGCAGTACGACACCCCGCCGCAGGAGACCGCGCTGCACGGGCCTGACCAGCGCGGCCGATCGACCGACCCGGCCGACTACGAGCTCGTGATCGACAATGACTCGGGCACGTACCGCCCCGACAAGAAGCTCCTGCCCATCCTGGCCAAGTTCCTCCAGGAGCAGTTTGGCGATCTCCACGTTGCCGTGTTGGCCTGCGACGATGACGAGGACCAGAAGATCAAGAAGAAGCGGCTCAAGGCCAAGGAGAAGAACCGCGGCCGGAAGATCTACATGCAGCAGGGGAGCTCGAGCTCGAGTCTTAGTTCGAGCGACGAGGAGGCTTTTGAAGCAGGCAAGACGCATAGGGGTAAGCGCGAGAAGGGGGTCGACTTTGTCCAGGATCCAGTCAAGTTCGCCAAGGACGTGTTCCATCACGATGTTGAGAAAGTCGAGAATGCGGAGGGGAAGCTGTTCCATCGTCACAAGAAGGACGACAGCAATGAGAAAGGAAACGGTAACCACGAAAAGGGCGGACACAATGAGCACGGCACGCCTGAGCAGACGGAGTTTAACGAGAAGGCCGAATTCAACGAGAAGGCCGGTCACCAGCACCAGGGCGACTATCACACCACGCCTGGCAACAACCCCTCGATGCCCGCCCAACAACACACCATGTCCGAAGCGCCTGGTGTCCACGCCGCTCCCGGGCAGCCCCCATCTGGAGACGTCTTTTCTGGAGCTCACGGAGCCCGTGACCCAGAAAAGGTGTAAGCTCGGGTTGTTGTCATCTTGTACCACCTATACTATTAATCGCGGTTAATGCATTCGATACAACGAACTGGTTGGGGACTCCCGTACAGGGCCGTTGTACGTACGCCAGTTTCCCATTCCTCACCACCCGCAGCGTACGACGAAGACGCGCTTAGGTGAAACCTTGACCTTACTCATTAAAACCCGCAATTCGGCTCCCAAGCACGAATTGAAACGCTGCGTTTAAGCCACACCATCACTTCCTCACCTGACTGTCGCGTCCGCCTCTTCTGTCGCGTCTTGTCTCGGCCTGCTGCCCGTATGCGCGGTCAGCGATGTACCGACGTACCGAGACCGAGACATCAATGCATCGCATGAACTGCACGTTCACGATCTGCACATACGCAACGGCCTTTGATCGCTGCTCAAGTGGCTTACGTGCCCAATCACTCCTGACCTGCGAGCCATGCTCGTTCTCGCCATCCTTTTCGCGGCCGGTGTCGCCGCGGCGCCAGTCAAGCGCGAGCTCAAGTTCGAGGGCACGACCAAGACGATCATCCTGTGCGCGGCCGCCATTGTCGGCATCATCCTGCTGGGCATCCTCATCGTGAGCACTCCCGCCTCCCCCGCTGATCCCAGCGCTTCGTCTGCAACATGGCTGGCTGCAACGGACGGCCGATGAAGCCCGCCGCCGCGCTCAACCTCGCGATCCACCCGCCCGCCAAGCCTGCGCCGGCGTACCATGGCTCTTATGGCGGGTACGACTCGATGGACAGTTTCCACGCGGCGAACGCGCATAATGCGCATGTGCAGCAGATGGAGTGGGACAGGCAGCAGCGGCAGCAGCAGGAGTGGTGGGAGGAGCAGGAGCAGCGGCGACGGCAGGAACAGCATTATTAGGGTGGTGGGAACAGCATTATTAGGGTGGTGGGAACATTATGGAAGGCTTGTCGGTCTGCGGAGATGGCGCGCAGAGGCGGCGTTGACACGCCCGTGGACAGTGCTGTTATCCGTATGTACGCGATCACTCCCAAATGGCGGAACAATGATCTACTCGTAACATAACACTATACAGAGCCACAACACGATACGACCCTGCCTTGACTCGTTCCCGACGACCCAACGAAAATGACCAGTGAGCAGTGCACGGCAAGCAATGGTGACGAATGGCGCGACTCGTCCAGTGGACCCGTGACCGACTATCGCGACCCAGCTGCTCCCTAAGGAGGGGGATCTGGCATCGGGTGTCTCAAGTACGCATGCTTGAGAGCCTCGCCAACGGTGATACGTGTTTCTGGATCAAAGTCGAGTAGTCTCACGATGAGGTCGAGGAAGAGGGCGTTACCAGGGTTCGTTGGAGGGATAATGTCCTTAATGTTCTTCAAGCCCTTGACGAACTTGCGGCTCGACTTTGGCACGGAGGGGTTGGGAAAGTCGATCTTGTTGCCCTTGAAGAATTCTGGCTTCTTGGCCCGTCCACGCTCAATCATTCGTGCTGGCATCTTGCCCATCACGACCTCCATCATGGCGAGATGCTCGAGGTTGTCGTGTGTCTGGAAGAGTGCGTCTCCGGTGAAGAACTCGACGAGGATACACCCTATCGAGAACATGTCGCACGGGTACGACCATGACATGCCTGAGCGTCAGAAGGAATGCGACAGGGAGGAAATCTCACCGAGGATGATCTCGGGTGCACGGTAATGTCGCGTACTGACGACGGACGAGTGGTACTCGTTCTCAAACGTCGCGCTGCCAAAGTCGATGAGGCGAATGTCCGTGTTTCGTAGGACAGACTTTGAACGGGCGCCAGCACGCTGATGTCAGCAATGTCGTGCGCGCACGGTTCACTCACCCTTGGTCCTGACAACCGGGACTCGTTGCTCACCAAGAGAATGTTCTCTGGCTTCAAGTCTGTATGCACTAACTTCAATCGGTGTAAAACTGCCGGTCAGCTCACGGTCAAGAAACAGCTGACACGCCGAGACTCACACTGCACGCTCTGCAGCAAACTCCTCGCAAAGTCCTGGATGTGTCGTTCTGGGAAGGGCTGGAAGCCGTTCAACTTGAGAAAGTCGAACACACTCATCCCATACAGCTCGGACACAAGACATGGATGGTTGCGGAAGTCAAAGTACTCGGTGAGATGGATACACTTGCTGGAACGTCAGTACGCCTGCTTCGTGGGCTTGCTCACTAGGTATTCCCTGGATCGTTCTTCTTGAGCGTCTCAAGGACTCGGATCTCAATCTTGCTCGCGTCTCGATACTTTTGCACAGCTCGGATGACCTTGATCGCCACCTTTTTCCTGGACGCAATATGCCGCGCCTCGACGACCTTGCCGAAGGTGCCTTGGCCCAGTAAGCGGACGATTTTGTCTGCTGTTAGCAGTGCCCGAGGCCTCTGAGTTACTCACATCGCCCGCCAATTATGTCGTCAGGTTTGACAATGTAGTGGCCCTCTGCGTCGTCCCATGCAGGATGAGTGGAGGCCTGTGATGCTGCTGCCTGAGGCTGAGCCTGCTGGGGCAATGCCGGGGCGGGGACCTTCTTGCGTAAGTGTACTGGTGAAGGATCACAATCGTCAACATGATCAACATGACTCACCGGTGGAGCTTTTTGCTTGGGCTTCTTTGCAACCGCGGCCTCTTCCTCTTCTGCCTTGCGCTTCTTGGCTGCTGTGCCGTTCGCTGCGCCGTTGGCAGCGTTCCATTTTTCAGATGCAGCAGCAGCGGCAGCGACGGCTGCGCGTGTTGTGCGCTTCTTGGGAACAGGACTGGTGCTATCTTGTATCACGATAACTTCCTTGGGTTGGCCCAACGAGTCGTACGTGTGCTCGGCGGTCCATCCGTTGCCCTTGGTGGGGACAGTTGAGGAACCGGCGACGCGCCGTGACGATCGTGTGGATGCCACGCTTGCCGGGGTCGTTGTGACTGTTGCGCTGGACGCAGCGGCCTTTTTCCGTGGTGGCATGGTGGTGCTGTGGTGGGGTGGTGGGGATTGAGAGTAAATGAAGCGAAGTGGTGGTGGGATGTAAAGAGGAGAATTGGCCCGAGTATTACCTCGTGTTTGGCCTCGTGTTTGGGATGCCCGAGGAACGGGGAAGAGTGGCGGAGCAGAGAGATAGGCGGGTGAAACGGGGACTCCAGACTGAGATGAATGTGGATGCGAAGAGTGCAAAGAGCCCGAGCCGGACGTCGTCGCTAAGGGGTGATGCTGGGAAGATGAGTAAAAAGCGTGCTGGTGAGACCCAGGGTTAGCACTTGTTGGTGTGTCGGCCAACGGGCTCGAGAGATATGGGCGGGGGTGGTACTCTTCGTTTTCTAGCGGAGGCGGAAGAGGAGGCCAAGGCTGGCGAGAGTAGATGGCAGTAAGTGGAGGATGTGGGGATCGCAGGGAACGGTCGTCGAGAGGGAGGGGCGAAGATGCTCCAGACCCGGGCGCCGATGGGACGTATGGTGGTGCGAGAAAGCTTTCACCGCGGCGCCCAACAGCAGCAGATGCCGACAGAGGTGGCTGGTGGCCTGCTGATGGAGTGTATGGGCCTGGAGAAGGGCGGCGTCCAGCGCTGTGAGGGGGATGAAAGTGGTGGCGAAACTGAGCGGCCGAGTGTGCCGGCGGAACCAGCGGAGCTGATTGCGGCGCTTCGTAACCAGGCCTTGACAGGCGCCCACCAGTTGGGGGAATTGAGATAGCCGGCGGGGGAGCGTGAGCTCGTGGTCCAAGGCGAGGCGGGGGGAGATAGGCGCGCGAGCGGGGGGAGGAGGATGCGGATGATGGCGAGGCCGCTGCGGCAGAAAGAGGTTTGTTGTGCGATGTGGTCGTTGTCAAAGGGGTGACTGCCGTTTCCCTTGACGAGCCGCCGCCGCTGACTGAACGTGGTTCTGCGGCGGAGGTGGGTGCCGTAACGGATGGGGCACTGAGGCGGCGTAGAGGAGGAGGCCCTGCGTGAACAAAGTCGCGATTTGGAAAAGTAGAGGACGAGGACGAGTCGGTTGTGGAGAGGTTTGGACGTGGGTTGCGGTACTCGTGTGTGTACTCTGGTGGTTGTTCGCGGTACTCGTTTAGTGGCAGTAGTTGTTGCCTGTTAAGGGGTGTTTCGTCCGCCGAGCGTGGGTTGCGGTGGTAGTTTTCGCCGCTCCGTTGGGCTACTCGATGGCCTGACTGGCTTGTCGCAGAGTGCGCTGCTGCTGCAGAGTACAAATGTTGTTGGGTACGGGTATGGGTATGCACCTGGTGCACAGGGTGCGCCTGTGAGTGCGCGTTGTGCGCGGCGGCCGAGTGGTGTTGCTGCCCAGGCTGGTAAACGTGGGCGGGAGGGGAAGTGAATTTGATGTCGTTGTTGTCCTGTTGTGTTGTGGAGATGGAGGGTCTTTGGCGTGAATAATGCGTCTCCATGGGACGGATGTGAGGATCCGAATGGGACGTTTAGTGGATTGGGGGGTTCTGCGTTGATTGACCGCCTTGAAGGAGGATGTAGAAGAGAGGAGAGGAGGATAGGAGATGGAGTAGGAGGAGGGAGAGGGGGAGGGGCTTGAGGGAGACGTCGATGGGGATGGTTAGGATCACGAGGAGCGAGGTGGGTGTTGCTGGGCGGCCTGCGGTGGGTACGGTGGGTACGGTGGGTACGGTGGGTACGGTGGGTGGGAGAGGAATGGTAGACGGGGCGGGAGGGGGGCCAGGAGGAGGGAGTGCACAGGAGGGAAGGGTTCGGAGGAGGGCAGTGGTCGGGCTGTGGTCGGGCTGTGGTCGGCCAGTGTGGTCGGTCGGAGGACTCGATAGGTGGGGGGGTGTTGTAGAGTGGGTCGGTCGTATGGTGAGACCTCTACGGTGAGGCTGTTGGACGGTGAGGTGCGTACGGTGAGGGTGCGTACGGTGAAGGAGTGCTCCGGCGGGTACGGTGGTGGTGCCCACGCAATCAAGCTGAGACAACCGCAAACAACAGCGGAATCAAATTTGCACTCTCTTTGCTAATCGCCCCAATTCCAATTCAAATACCCAAAGGTAGTAATCGCAATTAGGATTACGTGACTCGTGTCGTTTCTTCTTGTTCCGACACTTCTCCGCCTCCTCGTCCGTGTCCAGTAACCGTTGTAGTAGGGCAATGGCTCATCAGCTCGTGAGGCAATTCCAGTCGAGTGCGGGTGCGTGTCGAGTCGAGTGAGCAGTGGTGGGCGTAAAAATCGACAAAGTGGACAATGGACAATTGTGCAGAGACGAGTATGTTTGATGGTATCAGCTGCAAGCCGCTGCATACTCCTCTCCATACAACATACTCCCGCCGGCCGTCGGATCGCACAGGCGCAGGCCCCGTGCAGGCCTGCACCCCCTTGAGGGGTACCAGACGGCGGCAGGCGGACGAAATCCGCCTGCTGATCTGCTGAGTTGGTTGCTTACCCCCTTGCTCCGGTATACGACGGTGTCAGTTGTTCACATGTGCATGTGCGAAATGTCCGCTGCGTCCGCCTGGCCGCCTGTTTCTGCATGCCTCCCCTGTATGCATCTTGCTCCCCATCGGGGCGAGTTGCCTCTGCCCACTCGAGTTTCACGATACCACATGCCACATGCCGCCCGCCCTGGCCCTGTGGACAAACTCAGCTGAGACGCCGCGACCTCCGCAACCGTCTCAATACCCCGCACTTGGCGTGACAGTACATGAACATAAGTCTAAACAAAAACCCTAGTCTCCTCCACACGGGCGCCCAAGTCTATTCTACCCACTCCGCCGCTGCCGCCCAATCACCATGCGCCACTCCTCCAGCTCGCGCTGATTCTGCGCCTGGATAATGTACGAGTTGGTCGGCGTGTACACTGTAAACGCGAAACGGCGCTGGCGTTAGCTGGACCTCAAGGCGACTCACATAGAGGAGCGTCTCGACGTCCGGACTCGCCACGACAGTCGCTTCGGACAGGTTGATGATTTGCGTCTCGCGCTTGTGCATGTCGGGATGGAGGTGGAGGTATGGTCTACTGTTAGGCGGCTCGGACGGGTCACTCACGGCCGGAGTATGGCTGTGGCCTCCTCCCAACGGTTTGTACGCGAGTCCTTGAGCAGGGACAGTGTGCCGCGCTTCACGATCGCGTCGCTGTCTGTTAGCTTCGCGGTAAAGGGTGTCTCACTTTGGCGCGATGTAGCGGACAGTGGGGACGAGTCTAGGCTCAATGTCTGGGACTAGGCGGCGCAGACGCTGTGCCATCTCCTTCTCCGCGGGCGTCTCGCGCGCAACATCGAACTAGGGTCAGCCGCTGCTCAGCCCCTCGCTCACCTCGACCCGCGTATCGATCTCCCGCTGCCACAAGGCCAGGCACTTGGTCAGCAGCTCATTGCGGCCCGCCTCATCACTCTTCGTAGGCGCCACATCCCCCGCGCACTCGAGCACAACCCGTGTAGTCTGCACCTCGGCGAGCGCGCGCCGTACGCGCGCCAGATCAGTGTACTCCCTCACGAGGTCGATGCTGCGCGGCCGCCAGCCGTTCAGTATCGTCTCGTTCGGCACGGGCTTCTGTGCCGTATCCAGGCGCCACAGGTCTCGCGCAGTCAGCGCGAGCGGGGGCTTGAGGTCGACCCCGAATATCCCCACGACGCTTGTGACTGGGCGCGGGCGGAAGATGTTCCGGATGGAGATGCTGGATCTGCGGGTGTCACGGGAGATGATCTTGATCCGCATGTCGAGGTTCAGGATCACTGGCTCGTCGACGCCCTCGACGTGGACCATGAAGGTGAGCCGCACGATGACCTGGTCGTCGCCTGGTGTTCTGCGGTCGAGGTGGATACAGTGGTGTGCGGCAGTGTCCCATGTACCGCGGGCAAGGAGTCGGCTGGTCCCATCGGTAGCGTAGTCGACATGGGAGACGAGGGAGAAGTCCACGCTCGAGGCCGAGACGAGAACAGGTTCACCGTCCTTGCCGACCAGCCGCACCTGGGACGCACTGGCATGCACAATCTTCGTCCACTTGAACGCCTGGCCAGACGCATGCCTCAGCATGACGACCATCTGCCGCTGCACACCGAGGTGGAGATGCACGACGTCGTCCTCAACTTCCGCAGGCTTGTACTCCCCGTCATTGCCCATCTCGTGCACCTCGACGGTGGCGAGCACGTCGTGATGCTCCGTCGTGGCCATCTCCAAATCGGCACATCTCATCGGCCGCTCAGCCATCGGCTCGCCATTCACCGGCGCGTCTACTGCCTCCTTTGCTGCGTCAAATCTCTCCAGCCGCTCCAGGTACGAGTTGCGGACACGTGCAAAGAACTCGATGGTCGCAAAGCCCTTCTCCAGGTGCGAGACCATGTCTGATGTCACGAGCACGGAGAGCGAGCGCCGCAGGGTCAAGTGCGCGACAGACATTTCGTCAAGCTTAACAGGCAGCGAGGCGAACGTGTCCTCGGACGCAATGGGCCCAACAAGCGAGGACAGCCGGGTCTGCGCGTGCACTTCAGTAAAGTCGGCCGACGTCAGGCCCTTGACAGAGTCAACAGTGACCGTGAACGCAAACTTGTGGCTGTTGAAGGGCTGCGCACGTATAACGGGGCCTGCAGAGTCGGGCGTGGCAATGCCAGAGCGCGACGCAGCAGTCGAGCACTTGAAGTCCACACGGCATGACCCGATCGCCTCCATCGTGTACGCGCAGAAGATGGGCACGGTGACGGCATACGACAGCTGCTGGGCAAGTAAGCGTAACGGCACATGTGAGCCGCCAATGTAGGAGAAGCTCGGTGTGGGGCTGTCAGCAAAAGGGGCGCGCACGCTGAGGTGCACGCTGTAGTTTGGTCTGTCCTTGACCGCAAGGACCTGGCGCATGCGCGCGAGCTGCTGCTGAAATCGGCACGTGGTCCATGTATACACCGCTGGTTGCGTCAGGGCTTGTCCTGGAACTTGCTCACATGTCGATTCATGGTCAATGACCTTGATCATTACTCGGGGCCCGGACGACGCAGACGAGTCAGTAACATCGTCAAGCTCGATGATCCCGCTTAAGTCGTCCAGCGCCGACATGGCAGAGACTGCCGGTCCGTCGACGATGACAAAGTTGTAGGTCATCTTTCTGCCCATTTGCCGTCTGCCGTCAGCTCGCGTCGCTGGATCGCCTCCTCCCTCACGCAATGATGTTGGCCTCGCGCACGTCCCCCGCCAGGTTGAGCAGCTCCTCCGCCATGGCAAAGTTGCGCAGTTGGCCCCACTTCTCCAGCGCCCGGCGCACCAGCACCAGCTCGCGCGGTGTCCACGTCTCAGTGGACACGGCCATTCCTCGAACACGGTTCACAGCAGCCTCTGCGCGGATACGCTTGACCTCCTGCGCCAAAGTACGGAGCTGCTTGGTCATGAACTGCTGCTCGAGCGCCGAGTCATCCATGAGTTTGGTCGCTGGCACAATCTCACTCCGGCACGTGCTCTCCGTCCCGTCAGTCGTCGGGTCTGCCCGGCCATCGCTCCCGTTATCAAGCGCCAGCGGGCTGCCGTTCCCCATCTGCCCTTCCCATGGGTTGACGTCCACCGACTCGTCCACCACCGAAGTCCCCATGAAGCGCGACTCTACCTCTCCAGTAAAGTCCAGTCGGCTATCTGGTCGTCCACGCAGAGTGCGCACTTTGACCTGGTGTCAATGCGATCGGTATCTGCTACTTACAATGTCGTCAAACAGCTTGTCCAGATCGTGGTCTCCAAGAGCCTCAATGTCTGCTGCCTCCCTTCGCGCAGCAGTCCAGTCCATGAGCTCGGTCGGTGCGGGAGAGTCTGAGCGGCCGCCCGGTGTACCAGGCTCCCCATTGATGCCGTTACTCCACATGCCTGACATCCTCGTTCGATGAGCCCGCACGCCAGCCGGGTCCTGGCGTCAGAACGGCCCCTCGTGCATGCTCACATTGAAGCGGAAAACGTGGAAGTCGCCCAAGATGACACGGTAGCCATGCTGCAGCTTGACAGTAGTCTTTGCCGGCACGCGCTTCCCGTTGACGAACGTTCGCGCGTCGCCGCACGACTCGAGCGTGACCTGCCCGTCCATGTTGGCAAAACGGCAGTGCTCGCCAATAATGTGCTCGCCCGAGAGCTTGATCTGGGTGCCCGAGCTCTCGAGATTGCCGACAACTGTCGTCCCCGGCTTGAGTTGGTACACGAGGCACTCGGACATGAGCGGATCTTCATTGAGGTTGACGAGTGAGGGAAACTTCTGCGGCGCATGCACGCCGACCATGTCCTTGTCGACTGTGATTCCTAGCTCCTCCAGTGCTCTTTCACGCGCAACGTGGATAGCCTGTGTGGCTGCCATCTTTTCCTCCCATGTGAGGTTGAGACTCTCCATGAGCTTCTCCGACGCCTGTAATTGGTCCTGCAGCTCGAGCTTCGTGACCTTCTTGATCTCGCCGTCTTTGGTCTGGTACGTGACAATCTGCTTCTCCAGGGGTATGCTTGGGTCGTAGGTGTCCTCGGCTGATCCCCCGGTCGCGACCTTGCCGCGCAGCAGCTCCAGCTCCTCCTTGAGCTCACGGATAAGCTTGGCGTTGGGGTCCTCGTTGACGACGGCGTGAGTGCGGATACGCTTCGCAGCGTCGGCATACCGCAGGGTGCTCAGCGTCTCGTCGTAGTCGGCCGGTGAGATGGCGGCAATCATCGCCGTCTTCGAATTGCCTCCCAGACTCTCCTTGAGGAGCCATGTAAGAACTGAGTCACGGTAGGGCACAAACTCCTCCTTCTTCTTTTTGCCCTTGTTTTCGGACTGCTGGGCAAGGGCGGCAATGACCTTGCCAAGCGTCGTGAGCGACTTGTTGATATTAGCACCCTCCTTGAGGCGAGTTCCCTGTGGTCAGCTCCGCTGTTTCGGTGGACGTACAGTTGCGCCGGTCGACGCTTGCCGTTCACTTCCCGCCAGATCGACGAGTGAGATCTTGGACACCTTCTCTCCTGTCATCTTCGTCTCTGGGTCGCGGCGTTTTTGGGTCAGCTGCATGTTAGTTGAAGCCTAGACAGCAAACTCACAATCACAGTGAAGACTGCGTGAGATCGCGAGGACGTCTCGTTCATGTTCGTCGACGCGACTGTCCTTGCCTCAATGTCAGCCACGCTATCGCGCCCAGCCCACCTTGTTACCCTCGTCCATGAGCGTCATCATCTGCGCGTCGTTCTCGACGACGAGCTTGCTCAGATCCTCGACATACGGCCCCAGCGACGGGTGCTCGCGCACCTTGAGGTTGCCCTTGTTCTTGGGGTTGAGCAGGTCGCGCACCCTGATGTCAGCCGCGCACCCCTCCGACGCACTTCTCATTGTAGATCTCGATATAGGACACCTCGACCGAGTAGGACAGGTTGGGGTCCCTCGCCCCCTGGTCCTCGACGCGGCGGAACAGCTCGCTCGTCGACAGCGGGATGATGCCCTTGTCGCGGCCGTCTGGTCGTAAGCGTCTGCGTTGCCTGTGCGGCGGCAATTAAGAAGACGCACATCCCATCATTGAGTCTGTGCATGTCAGCAGGAGCATAGGAGATGGCTTGCGCGGCCATGGCGAGCGCACTCACAACTCTTGCCACTGGCGGGTCAGATCCTGTCGCGAGCGAATACGATGTGATGGGGCTCACCTTCCCGTCTGTCCATCTGGGGTCAGCTTCGCGCGCGGCCGCAACTCACAGGCAAAGATACATGTGTTGAAGCCCTCAAAGCTGTGGTTGAGGAGCTCGACGCCCAGGTCGTCGAACAGGGTCTGCTGGCTCGCATACTTCGGGTCGTCTTTGGACGATGCGGACCAGTACGACTTGTCTGCCATCAGCGCCAGCCGAGCCTGTCACGCACCAAACGAGAATACCTGTGGCTTCTTCTCTATCGCACGCGCGCTGATCACCCTCTCATCTGGCGGGTCCAGGATGGTCCGGTTGCCCTCCATGCGGATGAGGGCTTTCGCCCCCCGCGCGATCTCTGCTGGTCAGCATCACAGCCATCGCCATCGCGGCCATCGCGGCGCCGCATGGACCCACCGCGCGCATTGAGAGGGCGACATCTGGCGTCAGCGGGGAGGGCGGGGAGGCGGCGTACCGTACGACGACCTTGATGTTTCCCCCTCCGGACATTGTTGGCCCGGGGGTCAGTTTCTGCGTTGTGCTCTTGCTAGGTGGAGATGGTAATCACAAGAGAGGTGATGAGAAGATGGGGGAGATGAGAACAAGCAGCGGCGCATGGTGTGAGTGGCCGTGATGCTGGTCTGAGCGCGTCGTCAATCGTGTATCGTGTCCGCTCTGTTCGCCAAAGTCAGTTCAAACCTCACCGTATACCCCGCATTTTCAAAAACAACGCACAGGCCTTGTTCGATGCGGGGTAACCCAAAAACGGGGTGCAAGGTGGCAAACGTCAGCAAGCCCACTTTGCCTTGATCTCGTAACTACACGCACGTTCACATCGCGTCACACTGGTCACACTGGCCAAACAGCGTTAAGACTACTCTCCTTCACACGCCATGCTGGCTATGCTATATCCATTCCCAAGCAGAGCGGATTACGTTGAACACGGCACTACTTGACTACATCGTATCACTCAACAGACATGCGTTCACACGACTGTACTGCCTTCCACCCCCGACACTAGACTCTCACTCATCGTTCTAATCTAGTGCTTGGGAAGCTCCTTGTCGACGTAGGTCTTGGTGAGGTAGCTGCGATAGTCAGTTATCTCCTTCGGATCCAGAACTCACCCCTCAAGACCGCTCAGAGCAAGCAGACCGGCAGTCACAGAGGCAACGACGCGGTGGTCCCAAGGCTTGTGCCAGTCACGGTTGGCAAAGTAGCCGACTGTGCCGAGAACAGCAATGTTGACTGGAGTAAGTTTCTGCTTCTGATCGGCGCGTATCGTGCTACTTACAGACACCGAGAAGACCGCCAGCAACGCCGGGACGGAGGATGACCTCCTTGGTCTGGTTGTAGATGCGCGAACCCTCCGCCTTGGCACGCTCGGCCTCGGCACGGCCCTCTGGGGTGTCAAGGTACGAGTCTGCGATGAAGCCCTCGACACCGAAAAGAGCGAGGGTGCCGGCAACTGCGGCGCCGACCTGGCGGCGGTCCCACGGGCGGTCGCGGTTCTGGTACGCCCAGTAGCCCATAGAACCAAGGAGACCGACGTTCACTGGCATGAGTAAACAGGACAGAAAAACTCATAAGTGTGAGGTTCTCGGGGAGACACGGGGGAGGGTGAGAAGAGCTGCAGGCGCGGGTCAAACGCTGGCGTGCTCAGAATAGTGGTGTACAGATCAAGGACGGAGTGCGCGACTTCGTCCACTGCGCCGACCGTCGCGTAATATTCCTTCTCCCACACCTCGGCGTTACCCAGGAGGCGGATGGTGTAGATGTTGTTGTCCCCAAGAACCTATAAATGTGATACTTACCGACGCCCATCAGACCACCGAGAGTGCCGGGACGGAGGACGACGTCCTTGGTCTTGGTCCAGATAGCGGAAAGAGCAGTCTCCGCCTCGTCGAGCTCAGCCTTTCTGTCAGTATACAGAGTACAGACAATTTGGGCTGAAACCAACCTTGGCACGCTTCTTGATCTCCCGGCCCTTCTTCTCGGCGGCATCGGCGGCCTCCTTGCCCTTCTTCTCGGCAGCGGAAGCGGCGTCCTTCACCTTCTTGTCGGCGACATCGGCAGTGTCCTCCCACTTCTGCTTGGTCTCGTCCCAGTCCTTCTCGGCCGAGGCCTTGGCCTTGTCCCAGTCGTCTGAAGGGTTAGATCCTTCGGGGTGTACAATGTTGATCTGGGGTAAGAGAAAACACGCGCAAGGGCATGTACTCACCTTTGAGCTGGCATCGTCGTCCGAGATCGGGGCGGCTCCATCCCGGAGTTCCTGACTTGGCTCGGGCATCTCACCAGCTGGGACTGGAGGCCAAGGTCAGCGCTCACGCCGCTGGCGTCGAGCTACCCGAGCCTGAGCCTGGGAAGGAGGTCCCAGGATGGAGCCGCAGGAGATCGGAGAGGTACTCACTGTTGTCCTTTGTGACTTCTGCGTACGACATTGTTGGTAGATGTGTTTGTGTAAAAGGTGGATGGAAGTGAAAAGAAGAAGAGAGAGATGAGGGAGCGCGCAGTTAGCAGTTTGGTGTGAACAGGGATGGAGAGCGTGAGGTGAGGTTGACACGAGAGTACGAGAGGGGAGACGTGGGGAGGCGGGGGAGGCGGGGAGAGGGCTCATTGGATGACTCGTCGAGTCGATGACGCTATTGTCATGCTGAACGAGGCGGTCGGACGGGACGGGTCTGGCGAGGCGTGTTGGACGCGGTGGCAAAAGAGGCACACTGGGCACAACGAGCTTCCTCGCGGCGGCTGGCGGCGGCTGGCGGAGCCGCGCTCATGGCGGAGCAGCGGAGGAGCCGGAGGAGAAGAGGATGGCTGAACCAACATCCATGCCGGCTGCCTCAATCATCGTTGGCCGAGTTTCAATGAGCGACATTATGACGTCATGACGTAAAAGCCATTGGCAAGGGATCGACCCTGCCCTGGGCCCAGATGTCAGGGATTTAGAACGGCCAGAAAGAATGAATTATATCGCCGGTAAATTAATCTCCAGTGGCGCTTGGGCCGTGTCTGTGTGTACGGAAGTATTTCCACGTGGTGATCACGTGCAAATTTGAGATTGTTTGGATCAGCTCAGGGCTCTGACTGATCTGACTGGATCATCTCCAAGTTCACAAGAACAACGCGCCTCGCGTCAACATTACAACTAGCATTTCAATCAGCACTCGATATCAACACCTCGACACTTCGACACCTCGACCCCCAGTTCATCATCAACACATGCCCAACTAAGCGCAACACCTTTCTCGCAGTTGAGCGAGCTTCCACGCTCTCCTACCCCTTCCACCCCTTCCCCTTCCCCCGCCACCATGGTCTCCTTCGACCGGGGAGACCGGGGACGCGCAAGCAACCCCATCTCAATCCCCTCCTCCTCCGGTACGCCCCTCGACTCCGCATCGACCATCTCCTCCGCCTCCTCCGTCGACCTCGGCAGAGCGCTCCAGGCCATGAGCACGAACCGCAAGGCTGCGCCGCGGCCACCCAGACCGCCCCGCACCAAGCGGCGTATCGACGAAACCCTGGTCAGCGGCATCGACTTTGGGCGCAAGAAACCCCGCCAGCCGAGCCACCACATAAGCTCGTCCCAGACCACGTTGGCTGGGTTCGTCAGCAATGGGAATCGCCGAGACCGAGATCAGGAGAGGGAGAGGGGCCAGGCGACCGGTCGGAGTCTGAACGCATCGTCAAGAGGGGCTGTAGTGAAATCCAAACAGCCTAGGCCTCTACGCGGGGGGGGGTCGAACGAGAACCCCATCGTCCTCGGCGATAGTAGTGACGAGTCCCAGCCGCTTCCCACCGTCGTCCGGCAACTGCCTCGCACCCACCCAGGCCCACCAACGCAACAGGCGCAACCCTCCACCCCGCGAAGAGCGAAAGTGGTGTCGAGCGGTCAGCGCGACTCACACAGGACTCGTCCATGGGATTCCATGGGGGACGGGGACGACAGCCTAGAGGTGCTCGATACCCCACCAAGCAGTTTGAAACAGGAGCGTAAGAGCACCAAGAGTATCACGGCGTCACCACAGCACCGGCTTGGGCGGCACGTCCTAGTGCCCGAGACTGCCGTGTCGCCACAGGCGCGACGGGTGCTCGTCGAGGAAACTGTCCCTCCTCGCCCTCGCAGCTCCCCAGCCCTCTCGCACCACCGCACGGTCATCCCCGAAACACTCCTCTCCCCACCCAACCGAGATCACCCACGACCTGTCCGAGGCCGGTCCGCCGAGGACGCGGCAGAACGGCAGGAGAGGCAGCTGCGCGCGAACCGCAAAGCATTAACACCCACGCCCGCGCCGGACCTTCCCTCAATCCTGGAAGGGCTGGGGCGGACGCCGACGCCAAAGAAGCCGCGCAAGGTCGAGCCCCCGCCTGAGAAGAGCGAGCGCCATAGCGCCAATGCCAAGCGCCGCCTCTTCCTGCCCCCGACCGCGATGGACGACGAAAGCTACCGCCCAATCTCGGGCGCCGCGATCCGCGCAGTCAGAACAGCCAAGGCCGCGGTGCCGGACAGGCCACGGCGGAGCACCGCCGTCGAGGGCAAGTATACCCTGCCAGCGGTGGATACGCCTATCCACCAGTGGCCGTCGAAGCCGGGGACGACGCATTTGGTCAAGAAGCCGAGGTCGGATAGAACGGGGACTGCTGCTAGACCGCCGGCGGTTTCTACGCCCAAGCAGCCCGTTCCTCGACCGAGAGAGGAGAGATCCGTTTCCAGCTCATTGTCCCCGCCTCCGCCGACGCAGATGACCCGTGGCCCCGCTATGCCTGCTCCGTGCGCCCAGCCTCCAGCACTTGCGGTCGTCGTGGCTGGGCCATCGAGCGATTCCCCACATGAGGACCCATTGGACTCCGATCCGCCGCACGACGACGCCGAAGGCGCTCTCCCTGCCCAGGCCAACGGCACAGGCTCCGAGACGGACATGGACGACGCAGAGTCCGAACTTGGTGTAGGTCGTCAGAAATGTCCGCCGCGCAATGCTGATAGTAGCTCGACTTATACGCCGATTTTGCCCAGTTTGCCGGGAGCCCGTCGCAATCGATGCATAACACGCCGTCGAAGCACTCGCAATCGTGCAGACTCACCGCCTCCCCGATAGCCTCCTTCAAGGCATTGGTGTCGCCGTCTGCAAGACCCCCTGTTTCTCCCCAAACCAAGGTGGCATCGCCGAGAAATGGGCCAGCCAGTCCGCGCCCTTCCCAGCTGTCCCAGCACGGAACGCTGGGATCGCAAAGAACCCCTTCGAAGCTATCGAGACCAAGTGGGTCCCTCACCGCGCGCGTCCTGGCCGCCGGGGAAAAGCGGGAGCGCCAAGCCGAAGAGGACCGCGCCTACGCCCAGCAGGCCGCGGAGGAGCGCGAGGCCCGCAATCGCGCAAACCTCAGACTCCTTGAAGGAAGCGACTCTGAGTCTGGGGACGACGAGCTCAACCTGTCCCGGATTCTCGGGGAACTCGACGGCTCACCCTCGGGCCCTAGACGGTCCACGCGCACCCGCTCCTCGGCGTCTAAGAGAGACGAGGAGGTGCCGACGCGGGTGTACGGTGTGAACAAGAAGCACATGAGGCTCTTCAAGGAGCTCGAGCGGGACGTGAAGCGGGGCACGACGAGCGCGCAGATCGAAGCCGCGCTCTCCGCCTCCCCGGAGCGCAGTCCGGCCAAACTCGACCTTGCGAATACGAGCGTGGACGCTGATGTGCTGGAGGAGGTGCAGCGGATCCAGCGCGAGGCCGCGCGCAGGCAGGAGCAGGAGGCGAGCTACGCCACATTCTGGGAGGAGCAGACCCGCCTGGTGGAGAGGAAGGCGCTGCTCCCCCTCGAGGGCGGGTACAGCCCCGACGTGGAGATGCTCGAGGGCGTGGTCGACGAAGGCGTGTTTGCCCAGCTCCTCGCATACCTCCCTGTACCCGTGGCGACTGATACGCTCCTCAATGAGAAGCTGTTCGAGCTTGGTATGTCACCCGTTGGGCATGTGCTGACCCCAGCGTTTTGTGCTTCTAGTGACGAACTCGCTTCTGTGGCGCTGGAGCGACTGCTCGAGTTCATCGCCGCATCGACCGAGGAGCCGGTGCAGGGACCCGACGGGTTGCTTTCGCTCATGGACGAGGCGTGGCACCAGCTCGGAGGGAAGGTAAACGGGGGGATGAGGATGTCCGAAAGGCCCCTTGGGTGCGTCGCGCGGGACCGAGACACTACGAGCGCCTTCATCTGCCGTGTTGCTGCGGCGGCGGCCACGTGAGTCTCCTGCTTCCCACTGCCAAGCCCCACTGACAGTAGGCACGGACATCTAAGCTTCCACGGTGCGGGGTCGATGCTGAACAGCCTCGCCGTCTTGGCCGGCGACTCATCGACGAGCCCAACGTTGCGCCGCCAGATCTCGACTGCCGCAGCCGCCGTTTTCCCCCTCCTGGCCGACGGCGACACGCCGGCCACCAAGCTCGCGTCACTGCCGCTCGTGCCGCAAGTCAGGGCCGTCCTGTGTCTGGGACAGCGGAACCGCCCCACGCGCGCTGGGGTACGCTGGACAGCCACGGCCCTCCTCCTCCCCGGCACCAAGCCAGACTCGGACCGTCCAAGCGTCCACCTGGTGGTGCGCGCGCTCGAGCGGATCGAAGACGAGATCCGCGCCGACAAGCCGGACTTTGCCCGCATCGCACACCTCGTCGCGCTGTGGGGCGCCACCCTGACGGACATGGATGACGGGTGGGCTTCGGATCCGGAGGCGCGGCTCCTCGTGGACGATGTTGTGCGTGTGCGCAACCTGGTGCGTGATGACGCGGACGACCCAGCCACCAGCGAGGTCAAGGGTCGCCTGCAGCTCTACCACCATATTGTGAACCTCCACGTGCAGGCTGCCGGGGAGCGGGCGGCGCGGGCGCGGATGGCGGGCAAGGGCCTTGAGATGGGTGTGCGGGGCCAGACTCGGCTGAGCTTTGGCGTTCAGCGTGCGAGCGACGAGGAGTGAGTGGAGTGAGTGCAGACCAAGCGTCTAGTTGTATGTAGCATGTAGAGATTTCTATTGCATGGCCACGCTGCCCCTAGGATTTAACGGTAAAACTACACTCTGCATCGCCTAGTCGTCGAGATCGTCGCGCTTGCGCTTCATCTCGCGCGTGACCTTCTGCCGCGCAGCCTCGTGCCGCGCAAGCTCGGGGTTCATGGTCGACCGCGCGCTCTTCTGGATCTCCTGCTTGAGGTCGAACATGACCTCCTCGTCGTTATTGTCGAGGAAGGTGATCGCCAACCCTTCCTTGCCCGCACGGCCCGTACGACCAATACGGTGGACGTACTTCTCGATCGTGTCCGTCATCTGCCAGTTGATGACGAGCGACACGTCCGGCACGTCGATACCGCGTCCGGCCAGGTCGGTCGCGACGAGCACCTCGACATCGCCGGCACGCAGCGCCTGCAGCGCCGCCTCGCGCTGTTCCTGGTTCTTGCCACTGTGCAGCGTCACCGCCGCGCGCCCAGACTGCTGGACGTACTTGACCACGACGTCTGCCGTCGTCTTCTGGTTCACGAACACGATCATGGGCGGCGGGAGGCCGATGTGGCGCAGCAGGTCGATCAGGCGCGCCTTCTTCTTCTCCTCGCCGCTGACGAACTCGACGCGCTGCTCGACCGTGTCGACTGCCTCGCCCGCCGTGCCGATCGTCACTGTGGCCGGCCTGCGGAGGTATTTCCGCGTCAGCCGCTCGACGGCCGGCGGCATGGTCGCGCTGAACAGCGTCATGACGCGGTGGCTCTTGCCGTCGCCCGTCTCCTTGGCGGGCGGCATGGCGTCGAGGATGAATGTCAGGTCGGCCTCGAAGCCCAGGTCGACCATGCGGTCCGCCTCGTCCATGACGACATAGCGGCACTGGCTCATGACGAGGATGGACTTGTCAATCATGTCCTTCAGACGGCCTGGCGTCGCGATGACCATGTGTGCGCCGTTGCGGAGATTGAACTGCTGTTCCTCGACGCTGCGGCCTCCGACAATACTGACGCATGTGTAGCCCAGCGGCCCGGCAAACTTGGCCGCCTCGGCCTCGATCTGCTGCGCCAGTTCTCGCGTCGGCGCCAGGATGAGCGAGTACGGGCCGAGATGCCGGTTTTCGTCGGACAGCGGGGCCAGGTGCGAGATGTACGTGAGCATCGGGATGAGGAACGCCGCCGTCTTGCCCGAACCGGTCTTGGCCAGCCCCACGAGGTCGCGGTTCTGCAGTCCGATCGGGATGGCCTGGCGCTGAATCGGGCTCGGCTCGGCGTATCCGATCTTGTCGACGATATTGACAATGTCCGACGGGATCTCGCTCTCCCGCCAGGTCCGCAGCGGGTTCGGGATGGACCCGCCGCGCGAGGAGATACTGTAGTCCTCGCGGAAGATACGCCAGTCGCGGTCCCGCATCTCCGCGAGCGGCTTCTCGCTCCAGTGCCGGTCGTCGTTGCCACCCTTGCCTGCGCGGCGGCGCTCGAGCGCATCGGTGAACTTCTCGCCTGGCGCCGGCGAGCCAGACGACGAGGCTGCGGCGCTCCGCGCCCCATTCTCCGGCGCCCACACGCGCTGGACGGACGTGTCGTCCGCTGCGCTCCAGTCGAAGATGGCGTTCTTGTTCGTCGCCTTGCGCATCCACGGCTTCTTCACGACCTCCGTTTGCCCAAGGTATCGCTTCTTGATGGTGTCGAGGTCTGGGTCGTTGCCGTTGCGGCTCAGCCCCGCGCCATTAGCCCGGCGCCCATCTCGATCCCGCTCCCTGCCATCGGCTCGCCCATCGCGCCCGTCTCGCCCGTCACGCCCGTCGCGCCGACCACCGTCCCGCTCGTCCCGTCCATATCGCCCGCGCTCGTCGTCCCGCCTCCTGTCGTACCTCCTGTCGCCGCGGTAGTCCAGTCCGCCGTCCCGCGTATCCCTCTCCCGTTCGCGATCCCTCCGCGCTGCATCCTGCCGTCTCCTCTCCTCCGCAGCCTCCCTGTCCAGCCGTTCCCTCCGTTCCCTCTCGCTACGTTCTCGCGCCTTGCCGTCTGTAGCATCTGCTGCAGCTTTCTCGGCCGCCAGCTTCTCCCTCTGCGCCTTGGTCATGAACTTTGGCTGCTTGTCAGTAACCCGACAACGGGAGAGGGTACTTACGCGGGCAGCGGCCTCGCGGTCGGCCTTCTGCTTCGCCAGGATGTCCTCGACGGAGAGCGGGCCAGCCATGGTCGCGGGGTGTAATGAAGTGGAGTGAAGTGGAGTGAAGTGGAGGGGAGGAAGAACAAGACGAATGAAGGTTGGGTGGCAAGTGAACGGAACCGGGATAAAAGATGAAAGAAAAGGGGTAGGAAACGACTGGGTGAGAGGGGGTCGGGCGGAGATTGAGGTATTCTCCGCTTATCAACCAAGTTACTGAGAGTCGAAGTCGAGGTGAGCGAGGAAGTGAACGTCAACTTGAGCACCTTGTAAGATTAACGACGCAAAATGGTCAAGGCTATCATCGCCCCCTCGGTCCTCGCGAGCGACCTGAGCAACCTCGCCAGCGAGTGCAAGCGCATGCTGACGGACGGCGCAGACTGGCTCCACATGGGTGAGACGTCCGAGTGCGCGCCTAACCCCCAGACGTCATGGACGGCCACTTTGTCCCGAACATCACGATGGGCCCGCCGGTCCTCAGCTGTGTGCGCGACAACGTGCCCAACATCTTCATGGACTGCCACATGATGGTGTCCAACCCTGCCCAGGTTAGCCGAGGGCGTGAGTGCCGCTGACCGCAGTGGGTGCCCGACGTCGCCAAGGCCGGCGGCAAGCTGTACACGTTCCATTACGAGGCGACTGGTGAGTGTCGATGGTTGCTCGAGCTCACGCAGACTCGCCCAAGGACGTTATTGATCTCATTCACAAGCACGGCATGCTGGCCGGTCTGGCCATTTCGCCGGACACACCTGCCGACGTCATCACCGACGAGCTGGGAAATGCCGCCGACCACCTGCTCGTCATGACCGTCCACCCCGGCTTTGGGGGGCAGAAGTTCATGGCGGAGTGTCTGCCAAAGGTGACTGAGCTGCGCAAGCGGTTCCCGGACAAGAACATCCAGGTCGACGGCGGTGTCGGCGCCGGCAACGCGTGCCAGTGCGCCAAGGCCGGGAGTAACGTCCTTGTGGCGGGCAGTGCCGTGTTCGGGGCCAAGGACCCCAAGGTGACGATCAGCGACATGCGGACTGCTGTCGACGACGAATTCAAGTAGAGAACCGCAGCAGCATCGTGGACGGAGCTAGATAATTATCGAGGGCAAGATCATGCATGGTTACAACATGGGGTACGTGTTGTTGGGTAATCGATGAGAGAAATGGAAGTCTAGAAGTCGAAATCGGGAGGCGGCGAATCATGTCGACGAATCGTAGTGCTCGTGCGCTGGCTCACTCTTGGTCGTGGTGATGCGCTCGAGGGGGTGTGCATCGGAGCCCTGCTCCGGCTCAGCGACTGTACCGCGGCGGCTCAAGTCGCTCTCGGGGAGGGGAGCTAGTCCGGGGAGGTTGGACAGCTTGCTGGCAACGGGCGGGACTGGCTCAGCGCCAGGGCCATTCCGGCCGAGGGCGAAGGTTAGCGCGCTCGGCGAGTCCATACTTGCAGCGCCGGACGAGAAGGACCGCTGATGACGCCTGATACCTAGACCATCGGGACGATGGACGGACGGAGAGGAGTCGCGGCTGCTGACCCGCAGGGCCGATGGGAACGCCGTCGTCGGGCTCGTCGGGTTGATTCTCGGGGAGGCTGATACGGATGTGCGGCGGCCGCGCGCAGAGTTGTCGGAGCCAGGCTCGGAGGGAGCGTTCGTAGCGAAGGTCGCGTTCGTAAACGTCCTTGGGAGGCCTGGCATGCCCGAGGCTTCGGACATGGACATGCGCGAACGCATACGTCTCAGCCGATCTCCCATCGCTGCCTCCTCGGACTTTTCGAACTCTGCGGGAAGCATGACAGCGCGGTCGATCTGGAGTTAGGCTGGTACAAAGGGGGCGACTTACAGCAACTGGGAGACCACGGTGCCGCCCACGGAGGAGCACGATGATGATGACCAACTTGGACAGCTTGCGCATACCTCCACAGAGCCTGTGGTCAGCAGAGTCCAAGAGCGGAAGCTTACGAAAAGTTGTCGTACGTGACACCCAGGCTGAGACCGACAGTGCCGTAAGCACTGACAAGCTCGAAGATGATGTTGAAGATGTTCATATACTCCCATTTTGACTGGTCGCTGAGGTTCGGGCGCTCGATGATGCAGACGAGCCACAAAGCAGCGACAATCCACCACATGTCGAATGCGAGCTGGCGACGTGCGCTGCTGTTAGACGGGGCCCACGGTGAGTCACTCACTGAAATCCAAGATACTTGGCCACTGCGTTCGCGCCGACCATGTTACCGAGTTTTTCTTCTTCCTCTGCGAGGTCGTCCTGGTCTTCGGCTTCGTCGAACAGGCCTAGCGAGCGCTCTTCGTACACGTTGGTCGACCGCACAGACATGGCGATGGGGTACACGGAAATGTACATCATGATGACGAAAAGGACCTTGACGGCGGGTGCGACGCTGTTCATAGGAACGATGGCGAAACCAGCCGCGCGAACGGCCACAGACTGGAACAGACCAGCAGCGACACGGGGACCAAGGGCAATGGATTCGATCACTGTGTTGCCGAGGTCGAGAACCATAAAACTCACAAAGTCGATACACGTGAGGAGGAGTACGACGAATGCGAGGAACCATGTGGTTGTTGATGGGAAGAGATAGACAAAGCACCGACGCGGGTGGTCGAGCAGGAACTTAAGGGACTCGCTGGTGCTCGATTCTTTCGGGACCCACTTGTACATCGACCAGATGATCAGCCGAAGGAGGATGGGGTAGCACGTGTTGCCGAACAAGATAAGCATTGCGACGACTGCAAGTCAATTGCTGCCTTAAGGGTCGTTGCTCACCAAAGTTCATCAAGTACGCCTCTTGGAATGGCAGCACAGACTGGTCCGCCAGACTCATACCAAGGTTCGCAAATCCCGACCAGGCCTGGAAGAACGAAAACCACACGATCCTGACCCGTTTGTACTGGTCGTCGAAGACGTGGTTATAGCGACCCCCAGCAGCAATGTAGGGAGCAATGATTGTGGCACCTGCGAGCGGGAGGAAGATCCAGTAGCACAGTACGATCCAGAAGAGGAGCTTGAGAGCACGGTACTCGACGCCACCCAGCTCGTCCATCTGGTCCTCGGTCAGACCCTTGAAGTTGGAGTTGCGCCCGACGACAGCCGAGAACGATATGTAAGGAACAGTCTTGCCTTCCCCGTCGTCCATGGTGTCTCGGCCCGAAATGGTGTTCGTCCGCGGCATGGTCACCGTCTCAGTGAGCTTGTTGGCAGCCTTGGGAAAGAAGCGGTCCAGTCCCCTTTCGATCAACTGGAGCGGTGTGGGGAAGCCACCGTAGCCAGTGTACTTGGGGTCGATACGACGACTAGTCTGGGGCCGGAGAGTGTAGGTGCGCGGGAAGTTGCTAGAGCCCATTGTTGTTGTCCACGGGATGACGTTCGGCGCGGTGTCGCTTCGCATCGTCGCCATACGGGAGATACCGGGTACGTTGCCTGGGTGGAGCTCGTGCGTGAACCCATCCTCGGGTTCATCGAAGGCGATGGTCCTGGAGCGGGGGAAGGTGTCCTCTTCAGCTTCTGTGCCAGCGTACGGGCGGCGACCGACGGGCTCTGTCGACGGTGGGGCCAATGCTGATGCCTTCCCACTTGTGCTGTCACTTTCGGTCGTGGTCGAGCGGTGAATTCCTGGCTCGAATGAGGCGAGCATGGGGCTGGTCCTAAGATCGGCTTCTCCAGAATCGTCGTCCGAGCTGCGCTTCTTGCTGTCATCGCTTGTTCCACTGGACGGGTCCCCCAATTTATCAAGCTTATGGCTCTCCCCGTTCATTCCGTCGTGATCGGGAGAACGTGAGCGGTTGGAACTAGGGGTGGAAGCACCACTGGAACCGAAGGGTGTGGGCATAGGTGTGTCGCCGTCATACCAACCCATGGGATTGACCAAGCCTACCCCACCACCGTCGATGCGTTTAATCATTTCCTTGTTAATAGGACCTTTCTTTCGCCTAGGTGGGCCGTTGACGGCGGCGCGAGCAGCAGCATCACGCAATTCGCTGCCAATCGACGCCTCATCTCTTCCTGGATCCCGAGTGAACCGCTGTCTGAGCGCGTTTGGTGCAGTCGTCAAAGTCCGGGCAAGGCTGAAACCGGGTTTGTTCTTCTCCTGCTGCGCGATAACGTCCTTGAACTTGGCGCGGAAGAAGTACATTCGAACATAGATCATGATGAGGGAGATAAAGACCTGTAGAGTAAGTGTCGTCTCCAGACTTCCACATACCATACTGCCAATGCAGGTCTGGATGAACAGTAGGACCTGCTGAAAGGTAGTGAGTTGACTCAAGTTGACCGGCGCGAGCCCCGTCACACACATGCACGAGAAGCACAGAAACAGGCCGTCGATATAGGAGATCTTGTACTGCCCATTGGCTGCGTAAAAGATACCAGATAGTATGAGTGGGGTCTGGGGTTAGTTTGGCCATGTTCGGGGGTGGAAGACCAACGAAGGTGCTGCAGGTTAGCGTTGTTGCTGACGGGGGGCTCCGGGTGGCAAGGAGATGACTCCACTCACAAAAATAGCAGGTGGAGACGGTAGAAGTTGAGGGAGGAAACCATCCACTGAGTCACCTTCTTCACCGGCTTGGGCATGGAGTGGTGAATTTGGACCATGCCGGGCAGTAACGCTTGCGGCAGCTAACGTGCTCGGAGCGAGGGAAGAGTTTGGGCGATGCAGCCGACGCGACAATCGAGCTACTCGGGGGGGTGCGACGCAGAGAACGCGACGGTGCTGTTGTAGCTACCTAACCGACATTGAGCAATGGGTTGGGGTGTCGGTGGAAAAGTGTTCCGTCACAAGAGGATTGGGTTCGGGGCGTGCGATGGAAGACTGTGTGTGGAAGGCTAGCTGGGGCCCGGTGTCCACGTTTGTTATTGCCCGTTTACACGTGACGTTCGGGAGGTCGATGCGACGTTGGAAGGCAGTTCTAGAGCGAGCAGTGAGAAGGAGGATGTGGGCGATGTTAAGACGCGTCGAATCTAATGGTTATAGGTTCAATGCGTGGCTGAGGGAGGGGAGATGTGATGGAGAATGGACGATAGGTGGGATTGTGTTTGAGAGATCGAGAGATGAGACATTGGGGTCAGGCGGGGGGGGTGGGGGGGTGCAATGGGTGGGTATATGGACCTTGTAACCGATGCGATACGGCAGTAAAGGAAAGGCTCTTTACGCTTCCTTCGCCTCTTACGGCTGCTGCTCGCTAACTACAGTAACAATCCTCTCATGGCCTTGCACCTCGACCTCGGATCTCTGCAGTTCCTCTACTCTTCTTGGCAAGTATGACAGACTTCGGGCAGCTTTGGCATGTTTTGCCGCAAGTTTTGGCAGCATTGGCCGGTGAGCGCGGTGAGCGCGTGGTGAGGTCGGTGATCGATTCTCCACCCCCCACTTCCATTCACCCCTCCCATCCGTGATTTTTATTCTTTTAATAGCAACGGTATTGATGGATACTCTGCGCTGTACCAAGCCGTGCCAGCCAAAAGCAAACAAAATCATCCGTGCCTTCTTCAACTGTAATCAGGAGTTGGTTGCGCCTAGAATAATAATTGGCCGGCCTGTCCGGCCTGGCCGGGGTGGGTAAATGACTGCAACGCGCCAACGATCCAACGACCCAACGAGTCCAGATTGGACAGCGGGAGCGGATCGAGCGGAAGCAATAAAATGTGCACTGCATGCATGCCAAAGGGCACAACTGAGACAAACAAGCGCTCATACCATCACGCCCATGTCACCCATGCAGCACAGGAGGCACATTGAGCGCGACACGGAGCCAAGCCCTCTCCGCGTCCAGCTGCGTTCAGATTGTCAGTTGGGCACGTTGAGCGACATGGCATCAAGTCTTGATGCTCGGTTGAGCGCTTGGGCCATGGGCCTTGGGCCTTTGGGATCCATCAGGCAGCCTGCAGGCCTTTGGCGTTTTCATTCAGGGACGATCTACGAAGCTGTAGATTCTCTCCGGCTCTCCCGGGCCTCCGGCCGCCTCCGCTGTTCCGAACTTGTGGAAGGTTGGATGGTGGTCATGGAGGGGAGATTGGGCGGTGCGATGGGTGTGGCGGGCGCATGGAGAGGAGGTCGTGGCGGGGTGACGCTGGTTCTCTGATATCTGAGCTCTGCGCAGCCAATTGGCCAAGCCATGCAATTCAGCGACCTCGCAAGATTTCACGTGAGAATAGCGTGGTAGGTAAAAGTTAGGTAAAAGTTAGGAGAGGACGAGATGACGAGGCGATTAGTAGGAGTGATGACGGAAATACGGAATCAAAAGTCGCCGAGAAAAAATCTTGAGCCATCTTGACCATTCGTCATCGTCATTTGTGGCGAATTTTGGTTCCAGGTCCACTAGGAGTAATAGGTATTAGTATGGTATGGTAGCTGCTCTGTACAGATGACATATGCATGCAAGATGTATGCACTACTGCTGCTACCACACGTATGCGTTTGTCCATAGGTCGTTGAGTAGCAGTCGTCCATCGTCGTGGCATATTGTACATACAGTATGTACGTATGTTCATGGGTTGTACTGTAGTAGCGACATGCGCGGGTCATACTTGGATACATATATTGTGTTAGGACAAAATCTAGAGGGAGGTGTATATAAGTAATACGAGTTGGCCCGTTGAATAGGGAGTTTGTATGGCATTTTTGTGGCTGCGGAGAGATGCACTGCACTCGCTGACCTCTGACCGGGCGGAAGGGGAAAAAGGGAAGGGGGTAAGGGGGGGGGGAGTGGAACTGGGACTGGGCCATGGGCCACGGGTCATGGGCAACCTGCCAAGCTACCACCACGCTGACGGGAGCCACCGCTGCGACGACCTACGATCCATACTATTACCGACTACCACCTCTACCACCTCTACCACCTCTACCACCTCTACCACCTCTACCACCTCTACCACCTCGTACAGCGACAACTCCAACTATTATCAGCACAATCCTCCTCAACACCAAGACATTTACTCTCTCTTTATTTATCATTGTCCCTACAAGCCTCTTACACCCCTCCCCTCGCATCGCACAGACTGTCTCTCACTCCCTCTCACTCCCCCTATCCCTCCCTCCCTCTCTCTCAACTCGTCTCATTTCGCATCACCTATTGGGTGCGCCGGCCCCCTCCTCCCCTCCCCCTCCCCCCTTTCCCCACTGCAACCTGCCACTTCCACCTAATCACCCCCTCCCTCCTCCCATCTCTCGCCCCCGTCAACGTCACGTCAACCAACTCCCAACTACATTTCCTTTCTCCTTGTCCACATCAACAAAGTCCAACAAACACATCTCTATAATACCTTCTTGTCGTGGACCAAAATCTCTCATCTCTCGATGTCGCTTTTCGGTCAGGCAAAGCGGCATGCACCGCCCAAGCCTCGCCGCTCACCCCTTCCTGTATTCGCCGGCGAGTCGGAAAAGTTTGGCCTCTCATCCCCGACCGCTGGATCTCCTCTCGGCGCATCGCGATGGATGACCGTCGTCGTCGTGCCTATACCCGGCAGCTTGCCATTCGGCTCCCGCGAGTCTCCAGCATTGGGTAACGGCTATGGAGCGCCCAAGATGTTCTACAGCCAGAGTAACCGCCCGGGCCGATACATCCGAGTCCCCCTGCCCATCCCACCTCGATTGATGGCGAGGATCTCAAGGCTGCATCCAGTACTCCGCATCGTGCTCGTCGTCGTGGCCATCATCGTGATCCTGGTTTGGTCGCTTGGGATGAAGAAGAGTGGCCCCGACGGGAGAAAGACTTGGAGTCCACTCAAAGATCCCAGTACGGTTGTGCTCACTCCCGAGGAGATTGCAAAGATTTGGGAATGGGAGGTTCTGAGCGGTCACCACCCGAGCTTGGCAGAGGGTGGGTAGACGACGGACTTGCAGACAGCTAACTGAAAACAGTTCCCCAAAGCGTCCCGATCCAACAATCTCTGGTCAACCCAATCGTCCCCGCAACGCTGCTCTCCGCGGCGCAAACGACGGCTATGGGAGGACACTCTGAATCTCAGCGCACACCGGTTGACCAGCGTCACTCCCTCGTTGGCAAGGGCCCAGCTCGGCGTTATCTTGCCCCTTGGGATAAGCCGCTGAAGCAACCTGGTTTCCCCCCGAGGCCCGTGCCCGGCGCGGTCATGGACCTCGACATTCTCATGGACAAGTGTGACTTTGGGTCTAACAAGGTGAGACTTTAGAAGCTGGCCGGGTGAGCTGACGGCCGTAGTATGTTCGCGACTGCCTCGAGCTCTTGAGGATAGGCGGTAACCTGGACAACGGCAAGAGGGTCCGACGTGGCAACTACCTTGCACCATTTCGGCAGATGTACCTCGAGGAAAACTTCACACCCGCCGCCTCCGGCAAGCAGTGGACGCCAGTGCCAGTGTTGGAACAACGCGGAGCCGGCTTGTCGAGGGCTCCTCTCGAATTGAACTCTCCAAACGAAGTGACGCCGGCTTTTGGCTCGCTCGAGGACCCATGTGACCCTCTTCACCCTCGAGTCTTCCACATGTTCTGGGCCGGCGCCTTCACGGACAAGCCCTACATGGCAGTCATGTCGTTCCTGTTTACCCAGAACCTTGGCCTTGACCGCTCACCGGACACCTCGACGTCCACGTCATCCACCGTCGGGGGTACGTGTCGTCCACAGTTCTGGGTGTGGATCAACCCTGGTCCCGCCGCCGCCGTGCCCAACCCCTCGGCCAAGAGGGAAATGTACGAGATGCTGGCGACCAACCCGTGGTCGGCGCCATTCCTGCACGAGCGCTTCCGTGACGTCGTCAAGTTTAAGATGTGGAACACGACCGAGCAGCTCGACGGTATCCCGGAGATGAAGCCGTACTGGCGCGACATGCCCATCTTCAACTCGGGCGGTAACGTGTACAAGCAGTTCAAGCAGCAGGAGGCCAAGACCGAGACGGTCGATATTGAGGCCGAGGCAGAGGTCGAAGCCAACGCCCAGCAGAAGAAGAAGGGCGGCCTGTTCGAGAAGGTCGGCTCGTCGTCCGAGAGCGACTATGACCGTCTCTCCGTCATTCTCTCTGACATGGCCCGGTTCGTCCTCACCTACCGCTACGGTGGCATCTACCTAGACGCAGACACCCTCTTCCTCCGCGACTGGGAGGAGCTGTGGAACTACCGTGGACAGTTTGCCTACCGCTGGAGTTGGCACCAAAAGTACAACACCGCCGTGCTTAAGCTGCACAAGGGTTCGGCACTTTCCACGTTCCTGTTCAAGACGGCCCTGGAGAACGGCCTCGATTTCCACCCAATGACTGTCAGTCGCTACCTCAAGGACGCAGGGCTCGACAAGCTCCTCGTCCGCATCCCGGACGCTCTGTTCGACCCGGCGTGGCTCAACATGGAACGCTACCAGCGCGACCGTCCGCCGTTCCCCTACTTTCCCGAGTTTTCCGTCTTCTTCTCGAACGACAAATTTGACACGGCCGGTCCCGAGCAGGTCGGGTTTGACGGCTTCTTCCGCGGCTCCTACTCGTACCACTTCCACAACTTTTGGTAAGTCCGGGCCCACCGGCCCGCAACCGAGCCGCCACGCGCCACGTCACCCTCGCTTCGTCGCTGACACCAGGTGGCTCCCCTTCGACCCGTCGCGTAACTGGCCAGACCTCGGCGAGCGTTTCGCCAAGGGCGAGAACGCGCTGCGGGAGGCTCAGCGGGCTGCCTCGTCCTCTGCGCGCGCGGCCGCCGTCCGGACGTCGAGTGAAGACGAACTCCAGGATCTGGAGGACGGCGACGGCCGCGAAATGACCAAGCGGGACGATATGGACGACGAGGTCGACCTGTCCTGGTCGACTGTGCTCAAGCGCACGTTTGAGGCATACCTCCGCGGTGACCGGCCGAACATGTACGGCGAGTGGATCAAGTGGTGATCCCTGTCATGATTGGCGCGCATGGGTATGGGCGGATGGTGGCCCGGCTGGGCCTGGTTGACGACGGAGGATGCGTCCTCATGTTGGAGGATACTTTATCCACTCTCAAGAGGAGGGAGGTGATGGCTAGTTGGGATCTGGGCAATTCGATAGATGCATTCGCCATTGGCTTCAACAAAGCGACCGACAGCACAGAGCGCGCGCTCCTGGGCAGGAGGTAGAACAGCAACTACACCGCACCACAACTCCTTGGTATAACTGAACTAACTGACATAAGGCGAACCATCTGCTATCTCCTTCACAATTTGGGCCTGACTCCTACTGACTTTTCCCCAGTGTCTTACTCTTGATCTGCTCCTCGCTGATTTGCGCTTTAGCAACGGCTAGCCAATCGCTCGATGCACGTGCTTCTTTTCTGCCCCGTCTCCCCCCTATCCGGGCATGGGATCCAATCCCCGCGATCAACAAGGAAGGCAGGCGCGGGCTATACCCAGCAACCTCAACATACAGTCCAGGGCGAGACTGAACGACGGACAGGCAGAGCGACAGCATATTCAAAGTTCGTCCTCGACGCCAAACACATCCTCTGGCTGCTAACCCCCCGCTACTGGCCGCCACAGCCGTCCAACCTCGCCAAAACAATACAGGAGATGGAGCAGACCTCCCCGTACCACCCAGGACCATTCACGCAGGACATATGCATGCAAAAGGAGGAAAATGAAGACTTAAGAGACGACTGCCGGGGTCGAACCGACGATCTTGGCCACTCCCCATTACACATCTGAGCGTAACACCGGAAGACCACGCCTTACCTCTTGGCCAAGCCGTCCGCTGATTGGCTGACTGGCTGCCAAAGACGCGAGCCTTTTGAAGACCGTGAGCTAGTATTTTCAGTAAACTAGCCTGTTTCTATCTTATTCCGGAATGTTCTCGAGAAGTACGCCACTGCCATCGTCCATGTTCCGCGTGATCCTTCTCAGTGCTGGAGCGGGTGAGATTGGGTCCATGGTCCTGGGCTCACCTCTGGAGGTCGACCATAGCCCTACTCACTCTCGAGCCGCTTCCTCTGGTCGCCGTCACGGTGTCGTCTAGCCAAATGTCACACTGGCGCATTGTGCAGGCGTCGAGACGCACTGTAGGTCGACATTACCACTACTACACATTGGTGGCCGCCGCGTCACCATCTCAACAACATGTACTGCAAGTCAGAGAGTGCAACGGCTTGGATGAGAGCGATTCGGAAGACAACTCCGAAGTCTTGGCACTGTGCAGCAGATCGGTGCACAATGGTGAACAATGCAGAGGGCGACGTCATGCAGCCACGCTGAGACCGTGAGTCGAGCGAGTCCTCCAAAGGCACCAAAAGGCGTCGGAATGCAACTTGCGAAACATCAGCATCGTATTGGCTAGGAGTTTAATGGAGGGTCGGGGCTTGGATGAGCGGGAGTAAAAATCACCCGTCGCCCGTCATGTGAGTCTCCGAATGACGATCATCTAAACCTCGGCAAAGTCAGTCAGGTCTCGGGCAGAGCACGCAGGTCAGTGGGGGCGCTCAGACACTTTGGAAGGCGTAAACAGCGGCTGCTGGGTGTTAGTGACGCTGCGAGGGGCCGAGGAGGTGGTGAGCATATAGCGAGGAGCGAGGCGCGGGGGTGGTGACCAGTGGGGCGGGACGTCGAGCCTGGTAAGCGGAAAAGTTTGTGGCTGCGGAGCAGAGATGAGACGGTGGACAGCGTCGGACGAGGGTCGGTAGCGAGTGAGGGACGCCGAGAGCGTTCAGTTGGGACTTGGGACCGAGACCGAGGGATGTCGATGGATGTTTTCGGTGTCTGGGCGCGAGTTAGAGCCCCGGAAGGGCCGCGGGCATTACCCCGCCTGTCGCGGGTGACATGTCGTTGCCGTCGGCGACAGCTGCGGTCCCTTACGGCCACTGTCGAGTTTGTGCTTTCCGCTGCCAGCCGATGGTCGCTCGTGGCTTCTTGTCGCTTGAACGCTTCGCGTGCTCAAGCGCGCTCGCATCTGTTGCTAGCTATTCATTGCATATACAGTCTAGGAGTACAGGCGAAGAGCTTAGCACTCCTGCTTCATGTAGGTGATGAGGTCGTTGCGGTCCTTGCCCTTCTTGAGACCAGCGAAGGCCATCTTGGTGCCGGGGATGTACTTCTTGGGGTTCTCGAGGTACTGTGGGTTAGCCGATGTCGACCGAACGCGTGGTAGGAGCACGAAAGCTGCCAGGAGGGGCATGAAGGCGAGGAAAGAGTAGGAGGTGCAGGTAGTAGGCCACGAGCTCTGAGCGACGACAGATCGAGGCAGCAGCATCTGCCCCATCGCTACTCGCAGGGCCTGTTGTTTGCCTCGCCAGCTCATCACCCAACATCGCCCCCGAGCCCCAGGCCCCATCACTGCACAGCCTCCCTTCAACCTCATCGTCCCAAGCTCCCTCGTCAAACCTACTCACCTCGAAGAGAGTGTGCTCGTCCCAGGTAACACCCTTGTTCACGTTGGCGGCGGTGTAGGAGAAGCCGGGGGCCTGGCCGGACTTGCGGCCGAAGAGGCCGTTGAGGTTGGGGCCGACCTTGTTGGCGCCGCCAGCCTCGAGGGTGTGGCACTGAGCGCAACGGGTCTTGAAGAGGTTGGCGCCCTTGCCAACGTCACCTGTGGGTTAGTTGTTGTCTTCAGCAGCGCGAGGGTATCAAGCCGCTATAGACAAGCTGGCGAGCGAGCAAGCGCAAGCGAGGCAGCAATGACATGCCTGAGTGACTTCCACGGCATGTCGCTGCGTATCACTGCTTGCCGCTGCCTGTGCATTGCATGTACGGTGTCATGCGCACAGAGGCTGTGATAAGAAGGCTAGACTTACCTGGAGCGAACGAGTCCTTGGCCATTTTTATTGATGTGATGAGAGGGGTATGCTGGTGGAAAAGTTGGAGTGGGGATCTTGGGTTTACATATACCGTCGGTGGTTTTAATTGTATCGGTGTATGGGTTTTGCTCCAGCCGTGGCCAGCCTTGGCTGCCATCCAATCCATCCATCCATACAACCATCCAACCACGGGAGTTTCTCCGGGATCCCCCGAGCACAGACCGACGAATAGTAACGGCGCTAAATGACACGGAGCATCCGCCGGCCGGCCTCCCCTCCCTCCTCTCCCCCCTCTCCCCTCACCATAGGATTTAGGACACCGGATAGGACACCGGAGGGATCTTGGCTCTCGGCTTTCTTTACTGCTACAGTTGATGCCACAAAGAGTGCCTCAATCCTCTGCTCTTGTGCGGCGATGCATGTCCCCTTGCGCCGCGTCGTCGTCCCTGTCCCCCGCCTGGCTCACCGCCCCCTCACCCCTTTTTTGTCCTCCTCGGCTCGACGTCACTCTCACCCAAACCCCATTGCCCTTGTGGTCTCGTGGCCTCGTCGCCCTGTAGCCTTGTGGCATTGAAAACGGGATCGGCTTGAACCAACCGCATCGCCGAAAAAAGTAAAGATGCGCCAAGAGTGGCAGATCATTGCAGACTCATTCGGATGCGGAATCAAATTTTCGGTGATTGAGTCTTCGGAATTTAGGCGGCCTAGACCCATCACTAGGCACACGGAAGAACATAGGCTGTATCACGTTTAGGCGTACATCGAGGTTGAACCACTCAGACCTCTCCTGAACCACCTCCGACTGACAGTTCAATCTCGAAGCCGCAGCGACCTCCTCATCAGTCAACACAAGGCATTACAATGGTAAGCTACCTCGCTTAAAGGATCAGCTGACACGCAGGGCGGCGGCGTGAGTACACATCGCAGAGCGGAGGCGGAAGCGGCGCGGCGCTGGGAGAAGAGAGCCGCGAACTGCCCTCCACATCCGCGGCGCTTCAACGCCGAGCCTCGATGGCGCGCAGTGGCGCGGAGCTCGCGGTGCGGGAGTGGACAGGCTGCACGGCATTACTGCTAGTACTTGCTAACCCGTAGGGACAGTACCCATACCCCAAGGAAGTCTGGAGCCCATCCGGCGGCTGGTGGACCCGTCCCCGCAACTGGGCGGGCAACACCGTCATCGCTTGTGCCGGTATCGCTCTCGCTACGTGGGGCGTCTGGCGCGTCAGCGCCCGCAACGAGGTGAGTGGGCGTTGAGCAGGAATACATGATGTCTCAGTCGGGCGCGGAAAGGGGGGATGGAGAAGGAGGAGCCACGCTTGCAGTGACATTGCGACTGTGCAGCGGAGAGGGTAGAGGTCTTGGAGAAGGTCGATTCGGCGTACCCACGACCACAAATGAGGACGAAAGGCGGAGGTATGAATGGAAGGTGTGCGCGCTCGCATGTGCCCGGCATTCTACGGCAGTGATGTCCACGGCGGTCCTCAACTTCGGCCGGATAACAGAGAGAACCGCACAACTGTTGCGAAGTAGGGCTGGGCAAGTCGCTGTGCAATGCCGAGCCGCAAACGCTCTCCTGTACCTCATCTGCACTCCACTGCATCTCTCGGTACTCCTCACCCGTCCCTCAGCTATCACCGCAAAGAGCTTACACCCAGGTCCGTCTCATTGCCCCAACCAAGGCTATCCCTTCGCAACGGTGGTCCCCCCAGGCTGCTGAAATCGGTGTTCGGAAAGAGGATTAGTACTATGCAAGGATGAACGGCTGCAATGGGGGTGCGAATGCGAGTGAAGTGCAGCAGAAGCACAACTCGGGGACAGAAAAAGTGCACCCAGGCGCGTGAAGAGCCCAAATCCATCCATGCACAAGTCGAAGCCAATGTCCCGTAATAACATCTACAACCATGCTCCTCCTCTTGCCAGCACATCTCCTCGTTAGATCGCAGGGTGGTCTAGTCGCTGTCGTACCGAATTTGCGGCTGAATACCCTCGCTGTTGTCAGCTCGCTTTCCTCATCATCTCTACGCATAAAGCTATGCCCTGCTTACCTCTTCAGGAGGCCCTCCAGGCCGTTCACATAGGCAGGCTCAAGGTCCACACGGACCCAGTTATGCACGAGCTCCCCATCCAGATACGCCAGCAGCGTGGGCAGAACATCCAGGTCTGCCCTCAGATTCCCGACCTCCTCGTCATCATCGTAGTCGTCCTCGGGGCGGTCGACACCCTCATCAGAGGGAAGGAGGGAGAACCCGATCCGCGTCGCGCGCGCCCTGACCGCCGGCACGCCGATTGTCGGAAGGGAGTTGAGGAGAACGTCGCAGCGCGGGATGTCCTGGGGTCAGCGGCCGAGGCAGCCCAGGCGGTCGCCAACGCCATAGACGCCGCTATTCATTGCACACTTACCGGCTCGTAGATCGCCACGAGAACCCAGCCCCGTCTCTCCACGGCCGCGACGTATCCCGCCGCACTCACTTCGCGCACCGTGCTCTTCTTCAAGGCCGCGATTCGGCGGCGGCGGATCTCCTCAAACTCCACGTCCTCGTCGTCGCTCCCGTTCTTGTCCTTCTCGCCAAGACTGACAGCCTCGAGCGCGCGCCGCGCCTCCTCCTCGCGATAACTGGGAGCTGTGATGGCGCGCCGCTCCTGCTCCGCCCGCGTCGCCGTCACTGCGTCCTTAGTGCGCTGTCTCGCAGCCGCCGCTGCAGCCCTTGCATCGTCGCGCACGCCCTTGGGGCCCGTCTTGCGGCCGGAGTGTTCGACGCGCTCGAGGTCCGGCGGGCCGCGCGTTGGGCGCGAGATCGACGGTGGCGAGAAGCCGCGGTGTGTGCCCTGCCTCAGCTTGCGGGGAACGTCGTCGTCCGTGAGCGCGAGCTCGTCGTCCGTCGTTGGATCGAGGGAGGGGCGGGGAGCGAGGAGGGCTGCGACTTCGTCCATTGCGGTATGGGGGGATGGAGGACGTGGAGAGCTCGAGTTTATCAGGTGCTCGCCGTGCTAGCCATGAAACTCGTACTCGGGTGCACAGACCGGTTTTGTGGCGCACAGTGGACAACGATCGAGGAGATTTTGGCGATCAACATTCCACCCGGTTATCGCCGGCCGATTGGACGTGGTGTGCATGATCGAGGGTTAGAGGTACACTTGATACATGAAACTACTTGTGATCCTACTTGCGAGATAAGCAGCAGAGCCATAGAGGCACGTTCATTCTGGTCTTCTCAGCCGCCTCGGCCGATGCACTGCAGGGTGTCAGTCGGCGTCGGCGTCGACCACTATCCCCCCAGCCCTACCCAAAGTCTGCTGGACCTGCTTGACTGCTACTATCGTCCTCCAGCTCCGTGTCTTCGTCCGCCCCTGTCTGACTTGTATTGTCAGCTTTCACCTCCCTCCTGATCCTCTCCCCCATCTTGATCTTCATCCTCATCCTCATCCTCGTTCGCCCCATTATCCCCGCTATCTTCATCTTCCTCGTCGTTCTCGTCATCCTCGTCGTCCTCATCTTCCTCGTCATCCTCATCCTCCTCGTCATCCTCATCTTCCTCGTCATCCTCATCACCCTCATCGTCAGAGCGCCACGACACGTCCGCTCCCATCAACCCCGCGACGGCATCGAGCCTTTCAGCCCAGTCCACGGGCTCAACGTGCTCATGCCACACATACGACTGGTGGAACGTTGCGTTAACCTCCCGCTGCGCCTCCGTCCACTCCTTGACACCTGGGCGCCGAAGCAAAGCCGCATCGGGACGGAACGTCCACACTTTCACACAGCCCCCTGCAGTCAGCGCCTGTCGTGAGCCCTACTCACAGCAAGGACGAATGGGGTACGGCCACGTATCCTCGTCACGCTGTTGCTCGTGCAGCATCTCGATGTCGGCAGTGCCGTCTGGCATGCCTTTGTCCCAGTCGGCCATGTACACGGCCCGCGCGTCCATCACCAGCGACGACTCCTCCTGCATCCCTTCGAGCGAGGAGACTTCGAACGAATAGACGGTCGCGGTGGGGATGGGGTGGGACTCGTCATGTGGCCAAGGGAGGGAGGGGAGCTGCGCTGTGTCAAGCATGAAGATGATGGACTGGAGTCAGAGACGACCGCGACGGCACTCACGTCTGCCGCGTGTACGGCAATACGGTCCTGATGTGTCGCGACAACGTCGTTGGGCTCCCCGAACGCCAGAACAATAGTGTGCTCGGCGATGAACTCGGCCCGATTGCCCACATTCTCTCTCTGCACCTCACGCAGCACACGGCGGTAGTCGCGCACGATGAAGATCGCGCCCTTGTGCCCGCGGATAACCATGTCCGACGTAGTGAACGAGACGCTAGAGTCAGCCGAACCGCGACTCGTAACGCAGACTCACTCCTGGAGCTCTGGGTTCATCCCCGAGAACGGCCTCCTCTGCCTCTCATTGAACGCCTCATCATCATCATTCTCGTCCAACCACTGTTCGCCGAACGTCATTCCCTCCTCAACCGCCGCCCAATATGCGGGCGACTCGGGATGATACCCCGGAATTTCCCACTGTAACGTCTCCGCAACGTCGATACCCTCGGGAGCGCTCGCCGGTGTCTTGGGGGCCCGGGCGAAAACGTTCCGATACGGATATCTCGCGTCAACGGCGTACGCGAGGGCGGCGTGGAAGCGGTACCCAGCTGTCGGGTCAGGAAAGGCGGCAACGAAACTCCCTGTGTGCGTGTAAATCTTGGCTTGGTACCGCGTGACGATGACGAGATGGTCGTCCGTGGCCGCGATGGACTGGAGTTAGCTAGTCCGAAGTTCAGACGCACCCATAGTTTCGGGACGTAGTTGTCCACGTTCGCCGTTGGGGGATGGTTCGCACACAGTCCGTCCAGATGAAGCTTGGTCTCGCTCCCCGTGTCGAGATCGATGACCACGGTCTCCAATACGTCTGTTGCGACGAACACGCCCCGACCGCGAATGGCGGCGACCGCCATGACATCGCACTTGCGTGCATTCGTGATCCAGCGCGCGAACTCGAGCGGACCGCGGTTGCGCCATAAAGCGCCAGCGCGCGCAGCGGCCGTAGCGGTACGCATAATCATCACGTCGCCGATTGGAGAGTCGTCCGGGTCGTTCAGCGTGTCTGCCGTTAGCTACCGTGCGTTACCAGGAAGACTCACCCCGCGGGTACTGGGATACTGCCACATAGCCCGCCGCAATGGAGATGTTCGCGTGAGGTCTTATACCCGGAATCCTCTGTAGCAGCTGACCTGTATACTTGTTCAGGACGAGCAGGCATTCCTCCCTCGACGAGGCGCTGGTCTCCGTCAACGCGTAGATGTAGTCCTCCTCAGGATCCATGTGCACGCTGCGCACTTTGAAAGCAGGCATCTTTACGAGGTTCTCGTACCCGTACCGAAGTCTCCACGCGTTGGAGAGGCGCATATCGTCAATGACTGGTGTCAGGGGCAGCGAAGCGGGTGTGCTTACATGCCCGGCGGTACTCTTCTGGCGTGGGATCGCCAACCAGCTCCCCGCTGTACGGCTCGTTCCCGGCGATGGCCGCTCTCTCCCCTTCTGAGTGCCGGTGCTCGCGCACATCGATGCGTCGGCGCCGGCAAGCTCGGCGCCAGTAGTCGTGGTCGTGCATGAATTCCCGCCATGTGCGGGAGACTCGGTCGACGGAGATGAGGTCGGTGGGGGCGAGGTAGTCGAGGACGATGGGGAATACGTCCCCGCCAAGCACTGCCGCCGGGTCCGTTGAGCTCATGATGATGGTGGTGGCGAGATGAGGTTGATGGATGATGGGTGCATTGTAAGTGGCCAGTGCACCAACTCGGGAAGGCGTTACTAGAATCCAGGAAGTCAGGACGTTGAGGGTGATGTCGACATGCCAAAGACACTGAATGCCGGACTGTTGTAGTTGCCGAGTCCGAGTTGACGCGACGCGACACGAGGTGACGCGACTAATCGAATTTAAGCCTATTACCCTTGCATCTTAATCATGCCAGTGGCTATTATCAACCCAACCTTAATCCTCACGGCAAAGCGACCTTCCTTCCCTTGTCTGGCATGATGCATACAATCACGGGCGAGGCTTCCTCTTTTCCTATCCCCTTGCTCTGTTGTTCGCTGTTCGCAACTTGTCTTCTCCCATCTGTCGCTTCTCGCCCACCGTCATCTGGAGTTTTGCATTGCAGAGTAACCCAAACACATGGCTGACCGCTCTGTCAACGAGGGGCTTAGGCGCTTCTGGGCTACTAAGCAGTGAGTAATGTCCTGGTCTGAGTAGTGACTTATGGCCCAGTTCTGTCACCACGGGCTCCCGTCGTGGCGAGACAACTGGGACCTCTCTACTCTCCAACCACCCCTCTCCGGCGGCTCTGATGACGAAGACCTTCGGTACCAAGCATGGCGTCCTCGCCTTTGACCCTGTCGACCTCACCAAAGACTCGTCTTCAGGTGACGAGAGAAATTCCGGTCCACTACCTTTCTCGAAGCGTCCGCGGGCGAAGACCACCCCCGTTCCGCGTACTAAGCGCAGGACTTCCAAACCCAGCTCAATCCCTTCCTTGCTGAGCCCGAAATCCAGAGCTTCAAGCATTTCACGTGAGGTCCCCAGTGCCAGGAGCTCGCGCCCTTTGTCACCAGGCTCAGCGGCTTCTCCCCCCGTTGACCGCCCGACAACTTCCAAGATACGGACACCTCAGCCGCGTGAGCCTCCGACTTCTTCGCCGGCCCTCAGCCGGAAGCTTGGAGAACCCTCACGCCACCTCACACCGCCCAGCGACGATGATTCCGACGGTCTCAACACGGCCCCCGTTCCCCACGATAATGTTGACCTGTTGTGCGACGAGATTCCCTTCAGCACGCCCGAGCTGCCCAAGTGAGCATAGCCTCTTTTACAGACTGACACCAGGTTCACTGTTCCGCTCAAGCCGGGAAAATGGGAAACCGAGGCGCACGCTGCTGGAGGTGGACAGTTCAGAACGCTCCATGTGAGCCACAGCTATCGCCTGTCGCTGACTCTCGCAGGAAGTCATGAACCTCACCATGGGGGTTTTGACCGGAGTGAACGTCACAAGGAGAGGAGTCAAGAGGATCCCCGGTTGCTATTTCTCGGACGACGGCACAGATGGGCCAGTCTTCAAGGACGGCCACTGGCGCGACCGTCCCAAATGGGGAGCCGAGGGCGAGCCCGGAGCGCGCCGCTTCATGGAACGTTGCGCCCGCGCCGCCATCCGCCATCCCCAGTACGCGCCGGCCATGGGCGACCTGGCGAGGGCGCGTCAAGTAGCCTTGTACTGCTACCGCGAATGGTCGAAGCGGAATGCGAAATATACCCCCGCAGGAGTACAGGCATTCAAGGACCGCAGCCGCCAGGGCCTCTTCACTCGACGGCAGAACCAGTTACTCCAGCAGCTTGTGTTCAGTAGCCTGGGACCTTTCGAGCAGAGTGCCGAGGCCGACCTCCTCCGCTCAGCCAGGGGCGTGTTACCCCTGCCAAAGGTGTATACCAAGGCCGACTGCCCCGAGATGTCGTCGGCATGGTACCTGTACGCCAGGGACGGCGACGCCCTCTTCGTCACCTTCCCGGGATGGGTCGAAAAGAGCCTCCTGAAGGTATGGATTCTGTTCTGGGCGTACACGGAAGAGCAGGAGATCTGGGCCTCGCGTAACAAGGTAAGGCCCCGCCAGACTCGTTGTGTCCTCCCCCAGGAATACTGGAGTACGGAGGTGCCGGAAGGTGCTTACTCGTTTACCTTGCGTGAGGTCGATATGGCCCCCAGCGTGGCCTGGCGCGAGCTACCGAAGCCCAACATCAAGTACCAGAGCATCTTCGTCCTGGCCAAGAACACGGAGGACGAGATGCTCAAAAGCGCATACAAGCGCTATAAGAGGAGATTCGTCTATGTTCACGAACATGACGACGTTGCTGTGAGTGTCCCTAGGGATGACTTGCTGATGGCAGTCGACAGTGGAAGACAAGCGCAGGGCAGCCGGAAGGGTAGATGCAGTGTGAGGGCATGTGTTCCTGTTTCCGCGTTGGCATGTATCCACAAGTGTTGTAGCGTACTCGTGTTAGCTGGTGTCGCCTCACTATGAATAGCCCTGTGGTGAGCTTACTCAGGATCAGAGTCCGTTTAGGAATATTGCGTTGCCAACAATCCGAGTCAGTGGGCAGGTAAAGTAAGAGGAGTACAGTCCCAAGGCGCTCGCTCCTTGCGGATGTCAGGACCCACGATAAAGTGATATACGTCGCCTGCGTGATCGTCGCAGCCACCGTTGTCAACGGTGACTGACTTGTGCGGATCACTCACTGGGTTAATGAGACATTAACGATCGTCAGCACGTTGGTCGCCCCGTCATGCTCTCCCTCGACGATGCCCCTCCATCGCTGGCCAATCTGAACAAGGCCACGCGCGCCAGTGCTTCATCCCCTCATGACGATGAGGTGGACGTCGTTCAGGCATGATGAAGCCAAGGCCCAAGTTGCTATTGTTGAGGCAGAGGCGTAATCCCGATCGCCAAATCACCAATGTGCGACCGACCGATCAGGCACCCATGGTTACTGTCCCCGACGATTTCCGCAATCTCGAGCACTTCCGCCCATTTCGACTGGATAGCAAAATTCTGCCCTCCAAAAACAGCTACTTCCATTCCGCAAAGCACAGCAGATAGTTCTAAGTGTAATATAACTACGAGAGCTAGGACACAGACTCAACAAGCCGAGGAAACAAGAAGCAGCTTCGATAATGCAGCTGGCCAGTTGGTGGCTCTGCAAGCAAAATCGAAGGTCCAGGTCTTGTAAACCTCACCTTTCCCGCACGGGGAATCGAACCCCGGCCTTTGCTGTTCATAAATCCCATGAAAGAGCAAGATGCTAACCGCTACACAATACGGGAGGGACTAAAAGCCCGCAAATTTTATGTTACCCTTTAACTCGTCTGAATAGCAGGGGGCCAAATAAAGACTGCATAACGGGGCTGTGCACTCAAGAGGCGCTACAGATTGCAACGTGGCTGGCGTGTGAGCGGATACGGCAGTCTCGCAGCGACCGAATACCATCATCACGGGTAAGGAAGGCTGGGACGCCCAACAGGAGGAGGAGTAGTTATCGCGATGGACGCCCAGAACCGGCGCTGCGCCATTGCGTCGCTGTGGTTGAAGGCGCATCTGACATGTCCGCGATGTCGCGAGAGCAGGTCAAGCCTTCATCGACATGGTGCAACCTGCGGACATGACCACCGCCTGCCACACGGTCACCCGATTATGCAATCGACTGTTAAGAGCCTAAAACATAGTGGCGCACCAACGCCTATGACGAGACGGCGCACGAGGCCAATGTGGACAATTCACTCATTTGACTCACAGGAGGCTTGAATTGACCTCATGTGGCTTTGGGGGATAACCCCATTCCAGTTTTGGCTGCAAACGTTCAGGCAACAGACACAAGCCACTGCCAAGTCCACACATCAGACAGAGGATGCACATGCTCAACAATTTCATGTTTGGAACGTCGTACATGTGCTGACGAAACACTACTGCTATTCCTGGTAATGTTCTCCGTATTAACACCGGGAGGTGGTTGAAGGTGATCGTAATATCTACTCGTGAATGGGATGGTATGTGAGATTAGACCTCGGCGTGGCCCTTGCGCTGCCAAAAGTGACGCTTGGGTGGGACGCCGACGGCGTTGGGGGTGGTGGTGTCGTAGACGCCGTGGTCGTGGTCGTGGGTCTTGGGGCCACGCTGCCAGAACCGCCTCTTCTCGTTGCCGTGGTGGTAGGCGGCCTCGCGACGCTCAGCCTCGATAGCCTCGCGCTCGCGGCGCTTGTGCTTGCTGGTGCGGCCGCAGCAGCACGAGATGAGGGCAGTGACCTGGGCAACGAGGAGGAGGAGGGTCGCAACAAGAGTGAGCCAGGTGCCGGTGCCGTAGGTGACACGGCCGCCAGCGTCGCCAACGTGGCTCTTCACAATGGCGAAAGCGACAAAGTCGATGATCATGACAGCCAGCGAGGCAAGGAAGGCCAGGAGGGCAAGGATGGTCACGAAGAGGTAACCAATCTTGTCAGAGAGGCAGGCGACGATCATTGCGAGGAAGGCCAGGGCGGCCGCGATAGGGTGCAGAATGAAGCCCTTGGTCACGGCCGTAAGGGTGTTGGCGACAGTGTCAGAGAGGCCGTCGAAAACACCGTCACCCTGGATCGACTGGCCATTGGAGAGCTTGGTGGTGATAGCGGTCAGGTCGTAGCCGAGAGTAGTCTTGGAGCAGGTCTCCGAGCACCATCCAAACGCGCCCAGCTGAGCAAAGTACGGCGAGTGGACGGTCGCGAGGGTGAGCGAGTTGATGATGGGAGTCGAGACTGGGGTCAGCGACATCCATTCGGCCAGCAGAGGGAATACCTACCCGACGCGAGGATGAGCAGCACGCAGGCTACCAAGAGCAGCAGGCCGGTGAATCCGCCGATGATCATGATGGCTATTTGGTCGCCGGGGTAAAAACGGTCGTAGGGGACGGTTCAGCGAGTTTCTCGATGAGCCTCGAGTGAAGATGAGATGAAGAAAGAACAAACTGCAACGCTGCTGACAGTGGCAAGGGGCTGGGCTGTATATGCATTAAGAAGCCTTTTACCCCCTCCCCCAGTTCATGGGACCACCCGTAGTGAAGCATTTGCTGGTTGGTGTTTGCTGAGGCGACGATTTGCCACAAAGCCCCAAAGCCAAGACAAGCCACGCAGTGACCTGTGACATCACTGCCGGGCAGCAGGCTCGGAGCTAACGTTACTTGGTCGCGGTAGTCCCTGGTCTAGGGTGCCGCCCGACCTGCGACATCCTGCCTTGGGGGCAGTTGAAATCGAGATCCACCAGAACCATTTCCGCCCTGCGCAATGCCCCGTGGCACCCCCTCCTCCCTGAATTGTATTACTCGTGCGTGCCGCAGAGAGTCTAAGCACAAAACTTCCGAGTAGGAGAGAGACGGTGAGACTCAGTGCATGCCGCAGTCGTAGTGCGCAGGCTAACAGTGGCGAGGCCGCATGCACAGCCACTCACGTGCTGCCATTGCGACAGCCCCATTGCTGGTGGAGACACACCGAGCGTCATCGTGCACAGCGACAACAAGTGACGCAACAGCGCATTCAGTAGGTGGCATTTTCTTCTCCTACCTCCGATGGCCTGACCCTCATCATCCCCCCCCACCGCTGCCTCGCCGTCATCAATTTTGAGACCACTGTAACGCAGACTCCAGGTGGAGAACAAAGGAATTGGGCCACCGTTTGGGAAATGTGAAAGCTTACTGGTCGATGTACGACTGCCAATCCATTCCATGGGCCTCCGCCCGTGTACGAGTTAGCTTTGGGCCTTGTTGCCTTGTTTACACCCTTATGGCCCGGAATACCAATCCCGCTCGTGCACTGTGCCTCACTTCTTCAGTAAAGCGGGGGTCGAGCCGTCTCCCTGCCTGTCCCTTTCGCGCTGCCTTCATTAATTTTGGGTTCAGTTTGCTTCAGCGCACCCTCCTCTGCACATCATCCACCCCAAGCGTGCTCACGCCAGTTCTGATGGTGAATCAGACTTCAGGTGCGGGGGCGCGGCGAGGCTTGACCGAAACTGCGCCCTTCTGAAATTCACCATCCCATGGTCTTGTCTGCCTTCGACTTGCCTTCGACTTGAAGTTTCGATCAATCGGCAGGGCGTGACAAGCAAGGACCAGGAATCAATCACATGCCTCCACAGGAAAGTCAGACCCGCCCGGGAGTACGCAGCACAAGATGAGGCCCTAAAGCGGAAAGCCACGCATTAGAAGAGTCTCGACTTGATACGGCACCGAGACGGGCCATGCAGGAAAGACGCGTCGTGTTTCCCTTGCGCGGGTTGGAGTTGCCTGAGGATATTGTCAGCCAGAGGTGGATTGAGGGCGCGACGCGTCCTTCTCATTGGGCATTTCGGCGATCACCCCATATTCTTCTCAAAACCTGCCAAGCGCCCGTGTTCCGTTCCAGTGTTCCAGTTTGACACCATGCTTTGGTGCGCTTAGGCAAGGGAGCGTTGAAGGGGTTGAGGGGAGATCTGCTTCCGTGAGACCGTTTTAACGATGTGGGCGCAACCTGCCGGACGTTCGCCGACGAAGTTCTGTGACATCCACGTGCGTAATGTCGAACGGCCCGTGTCCGAATGGCGATGAGATCCCATGTGCTAGATTTCTGAGGAAAAGCGCATCAGAATCAGAGCTGTGGCTCGCAGGAACGCGGTCTCAGATGCCGAGGACGTGCTCGAGGAATGTTGAAGTGGAAGAGCGTCGTGAGGAATTCGGGAACCTTTGTTGAGGAAAGCCTAGAGGTGGTACTTGCCCAGCCAAATGGGGGGGAACGGGAAGGCCAAAACGTTGCGGAAGTCTCACGTTGGCTCGTTCTGTATGACAGTAGTCCAACGCAGCCATGATGAATGTCGGCGTTGAACCGGCGTCACCTCCACTCGTCATTTGGCAAGCTAGTTTCCAGTCTCGTTTCCCATGAATAACTCTCCGGCACTCATCAGCTTTGCCATGCGGCCGTTGCCGCTTGCTGCTATGACCTGCTATGACGAGGGTACGGCGTAAAGAGGCGCACGGGTTCGCGCAACCGGACGCGGAACATCTGTATGTGGAGAGGTTTAGATCTTGACGACTCGGACTCCGAGACAACAGCAGTGTAGGTGAAGACAGTGTGAACCTAGACACGCAATGGTCGATATTGAGAAGACAGATGTAACGATACCAGCTAGACGAACATTGTACTGGTCAAGTGTTGAAGGGACACGTATGCCGAGGACGAGACGGAGTATGGGGAGTGCCCGCCTCGGCGATCTGTCTATCAGTGGGAGCCCCAAGTTGCACCAGTCTGACGAAGTCAACAATACCTCCTCCGAGCGGCTGTCAGGATGTACTCAGAGTCATCTAATCAGTCACTGTCCGATGCACAACGTTAGTTTTCGCCTTTGCGCCACATTGGAAGCCTCGTAGTGATAAAATGTCGGCATTCAGTGCAACGATCAAGTCCCTCTTTTTGATCACCTCTGGCCTCCAAGTTATAGCCCTGGTCACTTCATCGGCAGCCGCCACGTATGATTCTTCACGACTTACCACTTCCACTTCGAGCTAACGTACGGCCGAGACGCGAGAACTGAGCACGGAGATGGGACAGGGCGGCCGATCAGCTCATGCTCATCGCGTCGGATATCGCCGAACTTGACCTAGGCAAGCCGGGTATTTTGGGGCGGACGTTGCCGGTGGAGATCCGTGGCTGGGCGGGTATGAGCGATCTCAGCAAGCATCACTGCTTACAATGTCGGTAAAAGAGCCTCCTCGGTGGGATCTATTGCTACCGATGCTGACCATGCCGCCCAGGCCATGCTGACATCAAGCGCTTCTGCCACGCAGGATCTGTAGGACAGGAAGACTAGGCATGCAGACGGTCGCATCCGCTGAAAATGTTGCTGCCGCCGTTCACTGTGCCCCAACGACAGTACTGCCCACATTCTACCGGTCATCTTGTGGTCCGGTGATCCCGCACTTTCTCTGGCTCTGTCGTACACCCAAACTGTACTTAAGCGTCTAACCTAGGCATCTCGCTTTCTAACACACTTCCACAGTCATTACAACCGCAGCCATGGCCTCCAACCGTCTCCAGACCATCTCGGACCACCTCAAGGGCGACAACCGCCAGCGCCTGATGGCGAAGCACGCTGACGATGGTGAGCATCGCTAATGCTGCAAGTTAAGGCTGACCTCAAGTCGTCATCACCTGCGCGAAGCGCACGCCCCTGTGCAAGGCCAGGAGGGGTGCCTACAAGGACACCACCTACGATGAGCTCCTCTACGCTACCATGGTTGCCGCCAAGAACAACATTGGCATCGACGCGTCGATTGTCGGAGACATCTGCGTCGGCACTGTCACTACTCCTAACGCTCCCAACACTGCCCGTGTCGCAGCCCTCGCTGCGGGCTTCCGTGAGCATTCAATGCGCCGGCTCAAGCTGATATACAGCCGAGACTGTCCCCGTGCAGGCAATCAACCGCTTCTGCTCCTCGGGCCTTATGGCTGTCTCGAACATTGCGAACCAGATCCGCAACGGCGAGATTGAGATCGGCCTTGCTGTCGGCTACGATGACCTGACCCACGACAACGGCAAGTCGTTCGGCTACTCCAACGAGGTCCTCAACCGCGCACAGGAGTGCAAGGACTCGCTGCAGCCTATGGGCTGGACTTCCGAGAACGTGGCCGGCGACTTCAACATCAGCCGCCAGAAGATGGACGAGTGGGCGCTCAAGTCCCACAACCGCGCTGAGAAGGCCGACGCAAACGGTGTCTTCAAGGATGAGATTGCCCCCGTCGTCGTTCCCGCGAAGCAGAAGGACGGTTCGGTCAAGTACGTCGAGGTCACGCGTGACGACGGTATCCGCCCCGGCACCACCATCGAGTCATTGAGCAAGGTTCGCCCTGCTTTCCCCCAGTGGGCGCCTGGCCACAGCAGCGGCGGCAACGCCTCGCAGATCACCGACGGCGGCGCCTTCGTCCTCCTCATGACCCGCCGCAAGGCCCAGGAGCTCGGTCTCCCCATCCTCGCAAAGCACGTCGCTACCGTCGTCGCTGGGCTCGCACCCCGCATCATGGGTATCGGACCCTCTTACGCCATCCCCGCCCTTTTCAAGCGCACCGGCCTGAGCAAGGAGGACGTCGACGTGTTCGAGATCAACGAGGCCTTCGCCTCCATGATGGTCTATTGCATTGAGAAGCTCGGCCTTGACCCCGAGAAGGTCAACCCCAACGGTGGTGCCATCGCCCTCGGACACCCCTTCGGCTGCACCGGTGCCCGCCAGGTCGCCACCGGCCTCAACGCTATCAAGCGGACAAACGGAAAGGTGCTCGTCACCTCCATGTGCATTGGCTCTGGAATGGGCGCCGCTGCCGCCTTCATCAACGAGCAGTAAACGTAGAATCGGTTGATTAGTTTGGGTAGATCTGTTGTCATGTGAACCTCTGCAGTACTACGAATGTGTTCGCGAAGGGAGCGAGCGGTCATGGGTGCACAGACTTGAGTGATTCTCAAGCCGAAAACCGTACATCCAAGGCCTGCGGAAACGGAAAGCAGCCAAGAAGATGAACGCTAGCAGGCCCCGTTCATGAAGCACCGAAAATCGTTCACGCTTCCAACCGGGTAGCCTCAACCTCCGAATTTGGACATTCATGGAGTTCCATACTCCCAGCCCCAACTGCCCCACTCCTTACCCAATTGCTCCTGGCACCGCCGCTCGCAATGGTACTGAGCCTATCGTTGTCTCTACCATTTTCGGACAATGTTCTCGGCCATCCAACCCGCAAATGGACCATCCGGCTACCAGTTTCATGCTTATCGTCTCGCCGAGCCGACAAAGGCCACAAGTGTGGATCTCGTTACATAGCGCTCCTTACACTCCTTCCTAAGCTGAGCTCATGTAGTCCTAGTCTATATATGTGTTAATCCGCCGCTCAAGCTAGTATCCGCCCTGCTGCAGCCGCGCCACGACGCCCGCCAATCGCCTGTAGTCCCTCAGGAGCGTACCGACCTCACTCAGCCTGATATCTCCCACTTCGCAGGTCATGAACCGCTCAATTGGCCCGTCGTCACGGTCGATCTGGGTCCCGCTCGGCGTCCTCATACTCCCTGGGCGGCGGTTGCGGGAGAGCGACGCGAAGAACCCCTCACGCCCCGCTTGTGGTCCTGGTCCCGGTCCTGGTCCTGGCGCTGTTCCGCCGCGCTCAGATGGTGTGGGGCTGGGAATAGTGCTCGACTCAGCGAGACGAGCACCGATGGACGAGAGGCGCGCGCCGACGCCCTCCCTCTCCCGCTCCTTCGAGGAGTCACGCATCATGCTCGATACACTAACGATGCTGCGCGCGCGGGAGGGGCGAACTGCGTTGGCGGTTACGTCTGCAGCGTCTTGGTCCTGATCTTCGGTTGGGGAGAGCACGGTCGCCCCGACATGTCGCTCTTCATCTCCCCGCTTCTCGTCGCTGTTCTCCATGTCGCTCTCTCCGTCCGAGTAGTAGCCAGCAGGACGGAGGACCTCGGGCTTCGACCCAGCGGGTACCTCAACAAGCTCCTGACCGTGTGGCCCGTGCTCGGCGTGACTTGACGCGCGGGACCGTGTCCGTGCCGCCGCTGTGCTAGCTGCCGCGGCGATGTTCGCCACGCTGGCAGTGACTGAGGCGAGGGAGAACGTGCTGGCCTGTCTCGGGCGGTTGGGTGACCGCGGCGCACCACCTGCCGCAGCTGCTGGTGTAGCCGTGTCAGTCGCCGCGCCCGCTCCCACCCCGGCATCGGCGGAGTGCTCGACAGCTGCACCGCCCATGAAACCGCGAAGAGCCGAGATACCGCTGTCTACAACCCCCGTGAGCACCTTGTTGGCACTATCCGCTGCCGAACCCGCCAGCTCAGAGACCTGGAACACGCGGCCTCGGAGCCGGCTGGACGCGCTTGCGATGGAAGCCGTTTCAGCGTCGCCGGAAATCTCACCCAGCCCGATCGGAGACAGATCCGCCACGCTCATGACCTTGGTACTGGCGTCCCCGAGGCCTAGTTCAGACAGCTGGACATGCTCCAGGAACTCCACTACGGCAGTGAGGTTGACGATAGCGTAAGACGCTTCTCCGGCTAGGCAGATCGCCGAGCGGTACCGTCGGAGGTACATCAACTGGCTGGCCAGCTGAGGCGGATTAGCCTTAACCACGGCGTAGATGATGATGGGGAGTATGAGGTCGGCGCCGGAGGTGGTAGGTTCGGGAGAGGAGGCAGTGTCGTTTTCCTTCTCCTCATCCTCGGGCTCAACAGAGCGTCCGGTGAGCTCCGTCCCCTCGTCTGTATCGGAGATAGTAAGGGTGGGTGTCTCGACCATCTCATTGATGGTGGCGAGTCCCTCTCCCTCCTCCTCTTCTGGGCGGTACGGCTCGCCCTCGGGTCGCAATTTGATGGGTGGTAGACGAGCGAGTCCGTCTGGCGTCAGCGGGATAGACTACACAAGACGCACCAACGGCAATCTTGTGTGCGTGAACGAGGACATCAGCCTTGTCCTTTGGCGTGAGACATTTTAGCGTCGACAGCTTCTGCAATTCTGCCGTCAGCTGGATAGTGGTGTATAGGCTTACCTCGACCGATGTCCTCCACAAGCACCGCGAGGCCTTGGGTAAGAGCGCCCTTTACCTCCTCCTTTGGTGGCCGCGTAATAAGGCCCAGATGGTCGAGACTAAGGTCGAGGAGGTTGAGAGCCGCGATGCGGCTCGCAAGTGCCTCGTCATGTCTCGCGTCATCGCTCCTCAGCGGCGAGAAGATCCTGTTGTGCAGTAATCGACACACGACTGCCTCAACCCGCTCAGTACCATCACTAGCCTCTTCCTCGATGTACTGCTCTTGTGCTTCTTTGCCCTTCTCCCCCTGCCCTGCCCACTTTTTAGGGCTTTCAGCACGGAAATGCTGCACAAGGTCGTCATACACGCCCTCCATGAAGTCCTGCAACCGCTCGCCTGCTGTTTGCGGATCGCTAAAGTCAACTGGTACGTCGGAGTCGCCCCCGCTCAGCCCATGGTGGTGGCTTTTTAGCAGCGCCTGGTCCACACTGCCTGTGACTGGGCACACAGCACCGACAACGAAGCGCAGCACCTTATCGACGACCCGGTCAGGTAATCCATCGAGCTCAGCGCGGACGCTGGACCTCACGGCCTTGACCAGGGCCTTGTGCACCTCAGCGTAGCGCACAGGCTTGTCAATGACATACGCCATCACAGTGTAGCCCTCACCGTGGTCGTCATCCATGGACAGCGACACAATGCTGGGTCTCGGCGACGAGCGCCCCGACGGCGCAGACATTGCGCTCGGCGAACCGGGACGCTCAGGTGATAATGCGCCCGTGTTACGCGGCGTGCTGGCTGAAGAACTCCCAAACAGAGACATGAAGGGGTTCATCCGCCGCGCGGGGTCAGCCCGCTTCTCTGGCAACGGCGTGCCACGCCCTAAGGGAGGAAACGGCAGACTCGTATTCTCCCCACCTAAGGTGTATGTCGGGAAGCTGGAACCAGGAGTCGTCGGGTGGGCGCTTGGTGGGGCGCCGAGTTGTGTGGGACGCAGACGGCCAAGGACGGTTGCTCGCTGAGATTCGTCACGCAGAGCCGCGAGCTTTGGTGAATCAGGCGGAACGGTCGACTCGAACGTCACTGACGTGCCGTGCAAAGAGCCAATGAGACCCGAGAGTGTTACCAGTACGCTCGCAGTCGATGGAGGCGTACTGCCTACTGGAAGGGGCGGGGAGAGGAAGGCGATGTGGTCGCGCAAAGTCTGCGGCGTCATGGGCAACGACGATGCCGGGGACGCTGGGAGCAGGATGATTGTCTGCGGTCAGCGCCGATATGTGTTGCACCCACCTTGCCCGTTGTGAGGACCTTGAGAAGCTCAGCCCAGTCGCCATCCGCCCGCGCCCGCGCCCCTTTCTCAAAGATGGCATCGACCATGCCCATGCCCATACTGCCGTTATTGAGCCCAATGCGCTGCGCCGTCGCCTTGAGGCTCTGCAGCTGGAGTCGACCCGCTGCACCGGCTGTCCCCGCTTCCTCAGATGTCGACGCGCCAGCAGTTGGAGCAAACGTCGACGTAGTCGTTATTGCGGGCGGCGCTGGCGGAGTCGCCATCGAGCCAGGCGACTCGGGTGCTGTGCGCCCCAGCCCATTGGACCCAACTCCAGGCGGAACGGTGGACACGGGAGTTGTCGTACTCGGAGAACCGACCGGCGTCCGTGCTGGACTCCGCACGGGACTGCTCACACGCTGTCTCGGCTTGTAAGGCAATCCCTCAGCGCCACGGGAGGCTGTGCTCTCCCCGTCTGAATCGCGTGACTCTGGGACTAGCGACGTCGTCGATGCGCCGAGAAGAGGGTGTGCAATGGTGTCGAGCGAGTTGCGTGCCCCAGGCGCTGGAGCGGGCGAGGCAGACGGGCGCCGCAGCGAGAGTCCCGAGAAGAGACCCGGCTTTGGGTCTGCCATCGTTGGTGTTAATCGAGAGAGATTACAGGAGTGTGATGTGACAATGTGAGCGCAGGTGAGCAAGACAGAGGGTTCCATGGTTATCGTCGCAGTCTTGCACTGCCGTGCATGCCGTACCTCGTTTGGCCACCCAACGATTGACGAAACAGATCCACGTGGCTATCGCGTCATCCCGGAGCGTCGCCGGATCGATCGAGAAACTGCGAGCCATAGGACACCAGCTAGTACACCAAATGCATGCATATCTACTGCTCAGCAACCTCGACCTCCTGCGCCCCAGCCGCCTCAGCCTCTCCATTGGCCTTTTTCCGCCTCTTCATGTGGCGCTGGTGTGACTCTGGCACGAACGACGACGGGATCCTGTGAGACGTCAGGCACGGTCCGGGTTGAACACACTCACACTCGGGTGCCATGTAGCAGATACCCGCTCATCCCACTCGTCGTCATGAGGGGGTGGGTACGGCCTGGTAGCACCTGGTACGTCCGGGACCATGACTCCGTGAGCTGCGTCGCGAGGAAGTTGGATCCCCGGCGTAAGTACTGTACCGTCTCGCTGAGGACCTGCTGGTACGGCGAGTAGACGGTCAGTGTTCCGCTGCCACTAAGGTATTGGGTTAGGCGGTTGATCACTGAGATCGGTGACAGTTCCGTTGCAAGAATGAGCCTATGGTCAGCCATGTATCGCGGAGCATCTCCTACCCGTCCCATCCGCCCTCGTGCAGCTCAGCGCGTGTCGCGTTCAGCTCGGCTACCTGGCCTGCGTGCCGCCGCATTCGCGCCGCGGTTTTGGCCTCGGCAATAGCAGGTAAGCCGTCCTCAGCTGGCGGGGGTGCTGGTGTCAGATGTGTACTCAGAAGTCAGAACCTACGACGCTCGTACTCCTCGTCTGCCTCCATCCAGTTGAGCCACTTGATGAAGCTCAGCTCACGCTCGCCGAAATTCATCACGTTCAGGACACCCCATGCCGGCGGGGAGTCTGCGTCCGTGAAAAGCAGGATGCGTCCCTCACATCCCATGCGGTCGGCAATGGCGGCAGTGACAAGGCCGCCCGTGTCGTCAACGACAAGGTACCGTCCTCCAGGGCGGATGTTGGCGACGTTGAGCAATTGTGACAGCGTGTCCTCTCGGAGGTAGAGAATAGACTGAGCGGACCGCTGCGCGTAGTGGTTGACAATGTTGATACTAGACGGCGCCATAGGAAGAACTGTTTGGAGGTACCTGCTGTCAGACCAGCTCACACAGCTTTCAATCACTTCTTCTCCTTCCTCTTGCGCCACTTCTCCTTGCTGAAGTCGGTCTTTAGGCTGAACTGCTCATGGCGCTCCATCTGCCGCTTAATCATCTCCTCAGCAGACACGCCTTGTGCCTTGAGCTCGTTGATCTCGTCCTGTGACAACAGAGCCCCCCGGTTCTCCTCCGAGTCGTCGATAAACTCGTTCGTCTCCTTGATGTCGTCTGGTCGTGAGCTGTGTAAAGTGGTTTGGTCTTACCGATGACGGCGTCAACCATGTTACGCTGCCTCAAGGGGCGGAGCATGTTCCTGAATCCCGGTGCGCCGCCTTTAGGTCCTGCCTTCTGATATCCCCCTTTATTCTTCTTCTTTTTATTTCCCTTCGCCTGGCCAAACACGGCCTCCTCACTTTCGTCCTCCACTTCCGTTGTGTCTGCAGTAGCTGACTCTGGGTTGGAGTTCGGAACAATCTCGTACGTAATGTCGTAGTGCAGTCCAAGAAGCTGCTTCGCAGGGAACGCGCCAAACTTCCCAAGCTGGACAAGGCTATGTGTTAGTCGGGGTGCAGGTTGAACTAGCTTACCCGTCCTTGGACGCGACAACAGCCTTGACCGTGTCGCTGGGCAGTCGTAGGAGAACATTGTCACCTTCCTTGATGACTGTTAGCCGCTGGCGAAGGACCTCCTCAAGAGGTTCCGTGTAAACAGGCTCCTTGTTCCGACGGTTGCCTTGAAGTGGACGGGTACTTGATTCGGCCTTGTCGTCAGGCTTGACGTCAGGCTGCTCGACCGTAGCTATCGTAGGCTCGGTCGTTGGTGGAAGCTCATCCGACACGCGTTCTTGAACTTCCATCTCGATGTCTGGCTGTTCCGTCTGCGGACTTGGTTCCATTGTTACTGACGCGGTTGAGGCAGAGTGGTCGTTGTAGCCATAGTTCTCGATGATCAGTAGTTGATTCCCGCAGAAATCTCGGCAGGTGGAGGTCAAGTCACGTGCCGGTTCACGGAAGCAAATAGTGGAGTGCCTCATTGTTTCGACGAGATTCAGTTGACAGCTCGAGGTGACATCCTCGAGGTAGGTCCAACTTTGGTTGTGCTCTTCTGCTTTGTGTCTCGACATCCTCCACCGCAACTCTTCAAAATGGTACGCACGGGTACTCGGAGCTAAGAGCGATAGCTGACCCTTCCAGGCTGCGAACATCTCAATCCAGCCATCCTCCATGAAGGACGTGACTAAGATGGAGCGCATTGGTGAGCTAGCCACAGGCTGGAACAGCTCTGATCCTAGGCGCCCACTCCCACATCCACGGTCTCGGACTCGACTCGAACCTTGAGCCCCGCGACTCGGCACAAGGGATGATTGGGCAAGGCAAGGCGCGCAAGGCTGCCGGCGTCATCCTCAAGATGGTCCAAGAAGGGCGGATTGCCGGGCGCGCAATCCTCATCGCCGGCCCTCCCAGCACGGGCAAAACCGCCATTGCCATGGGCATGGCGCAGACGCTCGGCACCGATGTCCCGTTTGTCAATCTGACTGCGTCGGAGGTGTTCTCACTTGAGATGTCAAAGACTGAGGCCCTCACTCAGGCGTTCCGCCGCGCGATTGGCGTGCGCATCAAGGAGGAGACAGAGCTGATCGAGGGAGAGGTCGTGGAGATCCAGGTCGACAGGAGTGTCACTGGCGTGAGTGTGTTTCACAAACCTGACTGACGCCAAGGCGACCAAGACTGGCCGCTTGACGCTCAAGACGACCGACATGGAGACGGTGTACGACCTCGGCTCGAAGATGATCGACCAGTTGCAAAAGGAGAAGGTGCTCGCGGGCGACGTGATCAGCATCGACAAGGCGAGCGGGAGGATATCGAAGCTGGGAAGGAGCTTTGGGCGGGCAAAGGACTACGACGCGATGGGAGCGGACGTGAGTTGCCTCTCCAAGGCGACGCTGACGTGCAGACCAAGTTTGTCGCGTGCCCCGATGGCGAGCTGCAGACACGCAAGGAGGTCGTGCACACGGTCTCATTGCATGAGATCGACGTGATCAACTCACGGACGCAGGGGTTCCTGGCCCTCTTCGCGGGGGACACCGGCGAGATCAAGCCCGAACTGCGCGACCAGATCAATGCCAAGGTCGCCGAATGGCGCGAGGAGGGCAAGGCCGAGATCGTCCCAGGCGTGCTCTTTATCGACGAGGTGCACATGCTCGACATCGAGTGCTTCTCGTTCCTGAACCGCGCACTCGAGGGCGAACTCGCCCCGCTCGTCGTCATGGCCTCAAACCGTGGCATCACGCGCATCCGCGGAACAAAGTACAAGTCGCCGCACGGAATCCCCGCCGACCTGCTGGACCGCACCCTGATCATCTCTACGACCAAGTACGCCGAGCCTGAAATCAAGGAGATTGTCAAGATCCGCGCTGAGGAGGAAGACGTCCGGCTGTCCCTCGACGGACTGGAGCTGCTGGCCAAGATGGGCGGCGACACGTCGCTGCGGTACGCGCTGAACCTCATTGCACCCAGCCAGCTGGTGGCTGCACGCCGCAAGAGCGGGCAGGTTGACGTCGACGACATCCGCACGGCGTACAGGTACTTCCTCGATGTGGACCGCAGTGCGGCGTACGCGCGCGAGACGAATGGCATGATGTTTGGCGAGGAGGAGGAGGACGTGGACAAGAAGGACATGATGTCGATGGACACGAGCTCCTGAAGTGGGAAGAGATTAGAGAAGTAGGGATAGAGCTATGTAAACATTTGGTGTGCACACGCCACTCGCCGACGACAAGGCAGGATGAGCTCGAGATGATATCCTCCGACTGTCTTTGGTGAGACGGAACCGAGTGGCTACGGTGGGAGTCGAGTTTGATTGGGAACCGCATTCGTAACTAGACAGTGCATTCTAACACTACAACGGTAGAGACTACAGTAACCGGAAGTGAATCAGACTTGACTTTGGTTATCGATCGGAACGGATTTAGAATGGATTGTGGTATCGGTACGGGGTGGGGGCACCTATGGCTCAAGGACTGTTTAGAACCACGCCATAAACGTCTCGCTCATGCTGGCAAGCAGCGTCGGCGCAGTAGCCTGGTTGATAAGCGTGACCATGGCGTGGTTGATCGCAGGGCCGCCCGATGTCTTGTTATCCTTGGACGTCTCGCCAATGTGACCCATAAGCTCGGCGCGCTTGATGAACTGGTCGACATTCTTGTACACATGCGCTGTGAGGGGCACGTCTGTGTGCTTGTCCCCGCCCTTGTTGTACGTGTTCTGCCACGTGAGGATCTGGCGTCAGCTACTACCTAAGTCATGCGAGCTCACCTCGTCCCGAATAAACAGGTGCAGAGTGCTCGCGAGGTCGAACTCGGGAAGGGTGAGGCTGTGTGCGATGGCCGTAGCGGCGGCCGCTACGACGCCCTCGACGCCGACGCGCGTGATGAAGTATTGCATGTTGGGTGTGAGGCGGAACGGAACAGCCTCGGACGAGTGGAACAGCGGCTGACCGGGGAGGAAGGCTGTGGGTTAGCGAGGTTGTCATCATACCGCCCTTGAAGGCTCGAACCACTTACAAGGCAGCATCTCGGTCATGTACATCTGGCCGGTCCTCCGGCTGATGTGGAAGCGACTCGGGGTACGGTTGTTGAGGCAACACACGTAGGTGAGGAAGGCGGTTGCGGCAGTCTGCATGGCAAACTGCTTGCGCATGAGCCACAGGCTCTCCGAGTCGGCCATGTTGCGGATCATGTAGTTGGCCAGCACGGTCTCGGGGAGCATCTTGGCCTGGATCTCCTCGATGATCTCCATCTTGAGGTTGATGAAGCGGTGGTCCGTACGCGGGATGCTGGGGTCGTGCAGCTGCCGTTGGCGGTCGCAGAACTGGAGAATCGTGTCCTCGTGCGTCATGCCGTGCGCGAATGCGTAGTCGTCGTAGATCTCTTGCATGGAGACGTAGGACGAGTCGTTCTGGATGAGCCGCAGCTGCGTGCCGAGAGCAACGGCCGTCGGGAGATGGAACTGGAGGTTGCGCCGGCGGGACTCCTTGCGTTTTCGCAGAACGCAGTTCATGATGCGGAAGAGCTGCACGAGGCGCTCCTCGCGGCGGCAGTGGCGTGCTGCCGGCATCTGGACGTTGAACGTGTACGGCGTGCCGTTGTGCCCGATCATCGTGATGCGGCGGAAGCAGAAGCCGAAGCCGCGGCACAACTCGGCGCGGGGGTGGAAGCGCGCGATGCGGACCAACTCGTCCGCCTGGTCAATGTGCTGGACGTATTGGCCAGGTACCTCTACGTCCTCGAACTTGGTGTAGTGGAAGTCGGTGAGGTTGATGCCGGACGAGTCGAGCGGCTGGAACCGCGGCCGCAGGTCGATCGCCTTCTCGTAGAAGTCACGCCAGAACTGTAGCCGCTTGATGTACTCGCGCATCTTGGGCTGGTTGATGATGAAGTCGCGCTCGACGGACGCGCGCAGATCCGAGTGGAGGTTCTGCGCGAATCTCTTGAGGTTGTCTCTGGTCGTGGGGCCTAACTCCTGCTCGTCGCTTAAGAAGGCGCCGCGCGTGCTCCACTGTGCCATAGCATCGTTGAGCAGCGCAGAGAAGAAGCGGTATATGTCCTCCTCCGACGTCGGCTTGGCGCGATACCCAATCTGGTCGACCATCTTCTCCATAGACAGCGCGAGCAGCGGCACGCCCGTTTTGAGATGATTGATGATTTCCTCGACCATCTCCCACGGCTGGCGCGGGGGCTTGTGGCCTGGGGCAGCTGGCGGCGCCATGGAGCCGTTCACGTTCTGGGGGTTGGGCGTGCCGTTGGCACCTGGTGTCGCCGAGTCCTCCTTCTTGTCCTCTTCCTTGATTTCTGGCGTCTTGCCGTCGGCCCCTTCCTCCTTCTTTGCCTCGCCAGCAGCTTTGGCAGCCTTAGCCGCCGCCTCTCGCTTGGCAAGTGCCGCGCGGTGCTGAGCCATCGCCTGGCTCTTCTTGACATTCGAGAAGTCGTCCCGCGTCACGCGCAGGTTGTAGAACAGCGCCTGAGGGAAGTTCTTCGCAATGTGCATGAGCAGCAAGCGCGCAATCTGTCCTTCGCGGTGCGAGAGCGAGAGGAGCAGCTGCGGGATGAGGGTGATCCAGTACCAGATGACCAGGTCACCCTTGTACGCCTCAAATGCCTTGGCGATGGTGTTGCGATTGTCGTCAAGGCCAAGGAGCCAGAGCACGCGGAGTAGCAGGGCACGCGACTTGTGCGAGTTGTACAAACCAGCCGCCTGGAGATAGCACGAGACAGCCGATGAGGCTCGTAAGGCGCGATCCTGGGCCCACGACTCGGCCCACTCCTGGTCGGTCATCTGCTTCTCGCCGGGTCCAGGTACGGGCTTGCTGCCGGGTGGTGGGGACTCGGGTTGCTGGCGGTACATCTTCTCGTTGAATTTGCCCCATTCTGCCCACGCCTTGGGGAGGTTATAGTCCATCTGGACAGCGTGCGCGAACTCGTCGTTGGCGTCCGAGTCCTGACCAAGACGCGAGATGAACATGCCCTTGAGGGTAAGGAACTCCGCCTTCTGCGGCTGGGCAAAGTACATCAAGTTGGTCGTGCTGATGTTGTCGAGGCCCTCGTTGAACTTCTCCGGCTTCTGGAAGTAGCAGAGCGCCTGCTCCCGCAGCTTGAGGAATGCCTCCGAGATCTCAATGTTGGGAAGCATGTAGATCTTGTTCAGCGCAGTGCTGCACACATCGAGCAGGCCGTGGCGGCGCGCGACCTCGCCGAAGCGGTTGATCATCCACGCTGTCTCGTGGTAACCGCGGTATCCGTGCGTGACACCCTCCGTCGGAGTGATCATTGGCATATAGACCCTCGTGACGGCCTGGAAGACGTGCTGGCGCCAAGCGAGCAAGTCAGACCACACACTAATGTCGTCCCAGAAGTTCGGGAGGCGGTCGCGCCAGGTCTGGAAGATACCCTTGAGCTCTGTGTTTACGCGCGCCTCGAGCGTCTGCGCCGTCGTCATCTGTAACGAGTCGAACACCTGTGCCGCCTCGCCCAGCTCGACAACCTGCTGGAATAGCTGAAGGAGAGGCAAGTGGGCGCCGGTGATTGCACTGGGCAGAGTTGTCCACTTGCGAATTGCGACCTGCTGAGCCTCGTCGACGATACGGAGGAAGTCGTTGGGCGGCTCGCGCGAGCCATGTGCCTTGATGAGCGCGGTGAATGCCTCGAAGATCTTGCGCCGGGGTGTCGGCACACCAGCCACGACCTTGAGGTTGCTCTCGATCATCTCGCGGTCCGTCGAGCCCCAGTCTGACAGCCTCCAAGCACACTCAAGTAGGAGGTCGGGGTTCTGGTCTGCGCGCGCCAGCTCCGTGAGGGCTTCCCAGTTCTGCAGCTTCTGTGCGGCGAGGATCCAGTGGTCCTCCCAGAGACAGAACTCGTCCTCGCTGAACGGAAGGGCCGAGTGGCGCGCCTTAGTCATCGTCTGCTCGTACATCTCCATAGCGGCAGGCCAGCGACCGTTCTGCTCGAGAATGAGCGCGGCTGATGTCTCGGGAAAGACGTAGCGGCAGCGGGCGTTGCCGTAGAACATGTCGTCCTCGTGCAGCTCGGCATACAGCTCGCCGAGCGCCGCGGCGCAGTTATCCCGCAGGTTGTCCGTTCCCTTGTACGTGTCGGCGAGATTGTTTAGGATCTCGAAACCGGCGTACCACGCGTTGAATGTCTTGGCCAGGTACTTGACAAGCAGGGGCGGCATGGTGATCGGCGGCTTGCAGTAGACGAACGCCTCGAGGTGTGTCTGGATGACGTTGGGTTTGAGATCGGCTTGTTTGTGGTGGTACTCTTTGCTCAAAAGCTTGGAGATGTACGGCGTAAACGCCGTCTGCTGCTGGCGCGACATCGAGCTCCACACCTTGGGGAAGACGACGACAAACAAGCGGTGGCACAGCGTCTGGTCGACATGGACGAGGCTGCGTAACTGGTGGATAACGTCGGCGTATCGCCAGTTCTTGTTCACCAGAACTTGATTGTCGCCAATAGCGGGCAGTGGTTTGCGGAACACCTCGTCGTTGAGATCGGCAGCACCGAGGAGCAGGCTGAGCATCTGGGGGATCCAGTAGCTGTCTGCAAGCGTCTCCCAGTTCTGCAGCGAGTAGAGGTACTCCAGACGAGCATCAAGCGATCGCGGGAGCGTCTGCTCAAGCTTGTCAAGGAACTTGGCGCGCTGGGCTGAGTTCTTGGACCGAGTACCGAGGAGGAAGGCCGGCTCCAGTCTGTGCGTAATATCCGTCCCTTGGAGCACAGGTAGTTCGTACACCTCGTAGATGAGGTCGAGGTACTGCTTGAACAACGCGTCGTCGCGGTGCTCGAATGACGCCATCCGAAGCAAGAGTAACGCTTTGTCCTTGACAACGATGGGCCCGTCGACGTCCCTGACGACCCACTGGCGCACGAGGTCGAGGAGGTACCGGCACAGCGTGAGGTTGGTGCTCTTGTCGATGAGAGCGCCGAGGATGTTGACGAGGTACCGTCTGTGCTCCTTGAGATCTGCCACGCGGTCGCGGAGCATGTCGAGGACGGAGATGATGAGCCGGTAACTCGGATCCGGACCGTTGGTGCTCGTATGAACCTTGACGAGGTTGCTCAGTACACGAAGAAGGCTAGACGCCAGGTTCTCATTGTGTAACTGTTTCGGCTGCACCTTGAGCCAGCACTTGAGGAGGAAGATGGTGCCAGGCAGTTCGGTGGTCGACCGCAGACTGGCCTGCAGGCCGTTGTTGACCGTGGTCGAGACGAACTTGAGCAGCTTCTGGCCGTCCTCCTCGCTGTCGGCGACCTCCTCCTCTGGCAGCTCGGCAAACATGCGCTCCGTGAGAGGACGGACGACCTCGTGGAGGCTGGCGTCATCGTACACCCACACCTTTTCAAGCAACTTGCGGAAGACGTCCAGTTTGCTCCGGATCCACGCCTGATCTCTGACCTCTGCAACGGCAGCAATGACCTCGGTTGAGTTGGCCACCGTCGCAATTGTCTGCTCTGTAATGTCTTGCGACATGGTCCGGTTGAAGAAGCCTAACTTGACCGAGACGTTCGGGAGGCCCTTTGGACCCAGAATCTCCTTGAAGAGGTCCAGCGCGCGCTTGCTGAGACCAGCACGCGACACGGGCTCAGTCGACGACGCAACAATGCGCAGGAGGTGCGCGGTAATGAGCTCGCGTGTCGCGGCGGGAGTGACCCAGCCGCCGCCACTTACGCTCGACACGGCTGTGCCGGCACGGTCGAGGCGTTGGCGCTTGGCGGGTGAAGGAGCCGAGTTGTCGACGTCCATTGCGTCGGCCGAGTCCTCTCGACTCGCTTCATCCTTGAGCTGCATGCGCTTGCGCTCCCAGCGGAAGATGAGCTCTATGACGTCGACAGTGAGCTTCTTCATCTCGGCAGTGGCGGCCTGTACGAAGCCCAGCTTCTGCAGTGACATGGCGACGTGCGGGACATAGAGGTCACGGTAGTCGTAGAAGAGGTCGGGATGGTTGACGAGGAGCTCGCACACTACCACCAACGTGCCCGTTGCGTGGCCCTCCTCCACAAGCACAGTCTTTACCTTCTGTGCCCAGTCCGGGATGGCCCCAGGCTGTGGGGGGTCACGAATGGGCAAGCAGCCAGCGAGGGTGTCGATAGCCTGGCGGAAGAGGGCCTTGCTCTCATTGTCCTTGAGGCGGAGTAACCCAGTCCACGTGAGTCGCACAAACTTGACGGGCGTCTCGTATGTCGCCATGAACGATGCGGTAAGGACGTAGGCCATGAGCTTGACAGTAGGCTCGAGGAGGTTGATGCCCATCCACGCAAGCTTGAATACCTCCTTGCGCGTTTCCACAACCTTGGGACCGGCGTGTTTGACAAGTAATGTCGTGAGGGCAAAGATTTCAATCAGCAATGTGTCTTCGCGCTGTTTGGCGTTCGGGGTGGCGGACAGAGGGCGCCACATGCTGTCGGCGATCTTCGTGACAAGTCCCGGCGTGATGAGCGACCCGTCGTTCTCCTTGTCGTCAAAGTAGACTCGGAGGGTTGGGTTGACGACCAGGCGCAGCGCGTTTGTCTTAAACGCCCATGTCACGACCGACTCCTCCGCGTACAGAGTCATAAAGTAGTCGATGACCTCGCGGCGGTAATCGACCGACTGCTGCAGCGCGACGCGCTGGTAGAGGAAGAATGCGACGTGGGAGCGGTCGAATGACGAGCGGATCTCATACGCCTCGACAACGTGGAACAGGAGCGGAATGTGGTTCTGGTGCTCGAGCGCCGTCATGAACATCTCCAAGATGAGTGGCGGGATGGTCTGGTAGTACACGTCGGACATGTCGCTCTTCGGGTCGCGGGAGCGAGTCACGATCGAGCGCCATACACCCACGATAGCCTCGAGCACCGACTCGTGCTCAGATAGCCACGATGGCGAGGTCTTGGACAGTTCCCGGATAATGTGCAGCCCGGGGAGGACGAGGTCAAATTGCTCAGGATTGGCGAAGGTGAGCGAGCAGATCGCCTCGGCGCGTTCAGAGAGTTCGTTGACAAGTTTAGGGGCGAAGCCGGACTGGATGACGTTGCGGTATGTCCACACCATGCGCGGGTTTCTGATATTGTCGAGCAGGTTTTGTGCACCCTCGCTGTGGTACCGGTCGAGGTAGCGTGCAATGTTCTCCGTGAACGGACCCGGGGCAGATTGGTGCAGCTGAGACTCGACCTCCACGACTTGGTTTGTGAGCTGCTTCAGATACTGTACCGCCGTAGCAGGAAGGAGGCGGAAGATGTTGACGAGACGCGTCATGCGGGCAATGTCGGCGTTGTCGTCCAGTGGGCCGCCGGCAGCCTTCTGTAGCATTTGCTGATCTGCAAGTGTCGTGAAGTGGTCCAAGAGCTTAACACCGATCTCAACCTTGAAGTAGTTGGTGAGCAGCTCGAGGAAGCGCGCAAGACCCTCGAGACCAGAGACGCTTAAGCGCTTGGCGTCGGCCAGGTTGACTAGGATTGGGCGTAACCCAGACTGAAGCACCTCCTTGGGCAGCTTGTTCTGCTGATGGATGACGTCCCGCAGACCCTCGTGCGCGACATCGACGATCTCGGGCGACGACGAGTACACGTGCTTGAAGTACACTGCGATTATGCGCTGCCGGATCGGACTGAGGTTCTGCTTCTCGTTGAACTCCTGGCAGTTCATAGTCGACCGCAGCATGCGCACACACGCGATGCGGAGCTCCTTGAGCCAGAAGCTCTGCTTATGACTCGGTGCCTCGCCGCGCTTGTTAGGTATCAAGCTCGAGTCCTCGACATCTGCGAGTGCCAGCACTTCCTGGACGAGACGAACAAACTCGTCGTTGATTTTGGGCACAGATGGCCGGAGGTCGAGGAGGTACGTCACGCAGTCGATGTTACCGACCTGCATTGCAAACGACGACAGAGCGCGTAATGGCTTGGAGAAGATAGGGCCAGTGTTGGTGTCGAGTAACACAGATCGGGTGAAGTCGCCAATGACGGTCGAGACGGGCTGGTCGATCACCTCCGCAAGGAGCTTGATACACGATTGTGCCGCTTCGCGCGCGAGCTTGCTCTGGCTGTTGAGCTCGCGTACGAGGATCTCAGTGAGACGAGTCTGCTTGGCTTTGCCGTCATCCTGGGACTGGCACGTCCGGATGAGGTACTGTATGAGGTCAATGATGCTCTGCACTGAATTGGGCGGGTCTTTAGGCGCATCGCGCAACGCAAACATGAGCACGCGCACGAACTCGAACTCGAGGTCGATGATGTACTTGCGGCTGAGCTCGGCTCGGCGCACAAACACGTCCATGGCAGTCACACCGGCCATCTTGCGGTTCCAGTCTTCGTCCTGGCACAGATTGGTGAACCTCCGCACGAACGAGTAGACGAAGCGGTCAATGTTTCGCGACGTCTCCTTGTTGCCAACCATGTCGGGCTGCATGGCCATCTCCTTAAAGTCCGCGATGATCTGGGCGAGAACCTCGGCGACTTGCTCACGCTGGGGCCCGATCGACTTGGCCATCGTGTCGACGATGGCGTCGGTGAGGGCCATTGTCAACGGCAATGGGCGGTGGCGGTTCGCAATGTCGGGCAATAACTTCTCCTGTGCCTCCTCTGTTCTCTTGAGCTCGCCGAGGAAAACTCTTCGACAGTAGTCGCGAATAAATTCTGTAGCCTTGCGTCCGAGAGATGGATGGTGACATGTGCAAAACAATGCGCTGACAGTCTTGCGGAACACGGGTGACCCTTCGGTGTCCTGCTTCTCATTGTGCAGCTGGGTCATCGCTGCCAGCATGAGCGCGTCGAGCCCGTCATCCTCGCATACGGAAAGCTTCTCAGTTACGGCCAAGTCGGCAGCGTCGATGAGGGGCGCGAGCTGGAACTTGGAACGCGTGCCCTCGAACGAGATAGGCGCGGAGAGGTCGTCAGCATTCTCGCGGTACTCGAGAAGGTTTTCGACGTCCGAGAACCGCCTGTTCCGTCCACCGAGCTTGCCGAGGATCTTGACCGCCGCATGGGAGTGCTGCCGGTTGGCGGGGATCGGCTTGAGCAGCTTGTGCAGAGCACCCATAAGCTCGCGGAACACGGGGTCCATGGTCGGATCGAGGAAGTCGGCAGTGAGGTTGTCAATGCAGAGCTCTAAGGTGCGGAGACCTTGGCTGATCAACTCGGGGCCGGCTTGCAACGCGTGCACGAGGGGCTTCATGAGGTAGGAGAGATGCGGTAACAGGTTGGTGAGGCGAACGGGGACAGTGAGGGTCAACTCGACGAAGAGGTCGCGCTGTATTGGGTCCTTGGCATGCTGGAGAAGGTAGGACAAGTTGTCGAGCATCTCCTGAAGGATGGGCAGGACTTCCTTGTACAACTGGTCGAAGCGGCCACCACCTATGGAGCGGAACAGAGCGCGCAAAATTTGGTAGTAGACCGTGGGGTCGGCGGCCTTGGGCGCCAGCGCAAACGACCGCATGATGAGCTTCTGTAAATGCGGCACAAGAACCACCTCGTTCGTATTGATGTACGTGTTGATGGCCAGGAAGGAGATTTTGAACAGTCTCAAGCACAGCGACGCCTTCTTCTGCGAGTAGCTGCCGACCTCGTCGAGATGCGTCATGAGATGCTTGAGGGTGATGGCCACTAGCTGGTGCGACACAGATTCGTGCGTTATGAGTATCTGCAGGACCGAGAAGACGTGGCCGTTCTTCAAGGCCTGCTCGACGAAGAAGTCCATGTGCGTCGCCCATACTTCACGAAATGAGTGGGGGTCAAACAGGAGGAGGATTTGGGAAAGGAGCTCAATGGCCTCTTTGGGCTCCCGGGGATCGCGGTTAGTGTCGAAGATGGCGATACACCGCAGGGCGTACTCGAAGAAACGTGAAAGGAGCTCTCCATCAGGAGGGGGGATGGGGTTCTCACCCTGTCTAGTGTACGACATGAGCGTGCGGAAGGTGTGGAGCAAGGTTTTGAACAAGTACCGAGCCTCGCGACAGAACGTGTCCAGCGAGTCGTCGGCGTAGGCCACCTGGTTCACTGGCATGGCTTGCTCAATTTCTCGCCAGCCGAAAGCCATGCGCTCGGCCTCAGCGTCAGCGTCAGTCGTCTCCGTCATGACGACATCCTCTGTGGCTGGCGTCTTGGTGTCGTCCTTCAAGTCCTCGTCCTCATCTTTGGGCTCCTTGGCCTCTGTGGCCTCCTTGTCCTCCTTTTCGAGTTCTTCTTTGACGTCCTTCTTCTCATCCTTGCCTTTGCCCTTGTTCTTCGCCTTGTCGCGATCAGATAAAGCCTTGAGCTTGTCGTACGCCTCCGTCATGGCCTGCAGCTTCTCGAGCGACGCGATGAACATGCTCTTCATCAACGCCGCCGACTGTTCCGTGTCGCCTTTGCTGGCAATCGAGTCCACAATCGTGTTGAGCAGCTTGGCGCACATGGTCTGGATGGAGCTGGAGAACGTAGAGTCGTTCAGGTTGCAGGAGAAGACATAGACGACACGCTTGAGCTGGGCGATAGGTAGTTCGTTTCGGACGTGGTGGATGAGGTCAGCGACGACGGACGACGCCAAAGGTCGCAGTGCCTCCCGACTCGAGACACCAGTGCCAACCAAGACGCGTTCCTCAAGCAACGTGTCGATGTAGGGGATGAATGACGATCGCGAGTCGGCAGTAAGGATGTGGCGTGTCGCGACTAACAACTCCTTGCGCGTGCTGACGTCTTCGGGAGGGCAGTCGCGCAGCAATCTGATGCACGCCTCTGGGAATACTTCCAAGTAGTCCTTGACGTTGGCCTGCGAGCTACCCCTTAGCACATAGGCTAAGAATGCCATTGTCTTGACCTGAGTCTTGATGAGCTCGGTGTACATTTCGCGGTTGGTGATGCTGGGTGCGACGCCGACAAATATTTCGCCACGCTCTTTAGCTTCGAAATGAGCCACGCGTTGCGGTTCGGGCTGGATCTTGATGCTCTCCATGACCAGCGGCGAGAGGTCAAGCATTGCGGGCCCCATGACCGACTTGTACGTCTGGAAGATCAAGACAACAGCAATGGGACATTCGGTGAGAACCTTGGGCGAATGCAGCGCGTGCGAGAGGTGGTTGTGTGAGGAAGTGGGAGGGTGTGGAGGTGCAGGCGGGTTCGTGCCGTCGCTGGCCGGTGTGCCGGGGTTCACAGAGCCCTGCATGTCAGCATTGCCGCGCCGCACTCTGCTCACCTGCTTGCCACCTGCAGATCCAAACTCCTTCTCAACCACGCCCTTGAGGTTGGCATACATCTGTTTGACGAGATCCAAGAACGGCTCGACAAAGGGCTCGGCTTGGTCCTTATGACTCCTGAACCCGTCGATCATGATCTTGATACACAGCAACGCGTTGTCCTCGTTCTCGACCTTTAACAGCTTGACCATGAGCTCGAGCACCTTGGACTCGTACTGTCGGAATGGCTCTGAGTGGGGCAGGCGTTGGAGGTAAGCAAGAAGCGTGTGCCGGAAACGCTGCTCCGAATTGTCCTTTGTAAACACGATATTCTTCTCCTCGCCAAGTATCTGCACGAGCGAGGGCACAAACACGCCCAGATACTTGTCGTAGAACGCAAAGTCGCGATTACTCTCTGCCGAGTCGCGTAGCTCGCTGGCAATCTCCATGCGCCGCCGCATGGGCGTGTTCGTGTCAACAAGCTGGGCGGCGAGCGCCTCGCACTCTGCGACGGTCATTGGGCCGGTGGTTGTCAACTGAGTTGCATTGGTAGGGGCGATGCCACTTGGCGGAGGCGCGGAGAGGGCAGCTGAGGGGCCTGCAGTGCCCGACGCCGGTGTGGACGATGCAGACTGCTCGACGGAGGATGGACCGCCTGCTCCGGCCGTGGATGCCTTGCGGGGCCGCCCACGGTTGGGCTGAGGTGCGGCCATGATGGATGGGGGTAAAAGTGGAGGGGGTCAGGCGTGTGACCACCCTACCGGGCCATTGGCAGGTGCAGTGACTTCTGAAGGGGTGTGGATGTGGAGGAGAAGGGGAAACAATTGGGTCGACGAGGAGGGGCGTAAGCTATGGCGCAGTCGTCCGAACGAGTTCAAGGATGGGAGGTGGGATAGAAAGAAGTAGAGGAGAGAAAGGAGTGAGAGTGAGAATCCAAGTGGATGGTTGTTGAGAGAAATGCGACGCGCGAGAATGAGAGATGGATGGATGTTAATTGTGTTCAATGTCCAAAGTCAATAATCATCCGGTAACTGAAACTTGTAACCAACTCATACAGTCCAGGTCGCTACGGTGAGGAATATTTCTTTTACGTAACGGCGAGTTCAATGAGACAGGTACGGTGGAGGTGGAGAACCAGGCAACTTGAGTTGGGGGGGGGACAAGAGGATTTCAGGCCAAAGGGGGTTGTGAATACCCAACATCCATCCTCGGCGATATCCACGGCGTTAGCTCATCATCCCTTCTCAGCCATGTGCATCTCACGTTATTAACACGTGCAACACCCTCCTGACCTCCACTCTCGACGACAACTCATGCATGTAGCATTTGACCAACTAGTCCGTCATCGACGACGACGAGATCTTCGTCAACAGCATATCTCCCACCAGCATCTCTCGGCACGCTCACTAACACATGTCGTCATCAGACATTGACCAGCTCTCCAGCTGGCGCACCCTCGGTGCCCGCAACTCCCAGCAAATCGTCAACTTGGCTCCCAAAGTCCTGGCAGCCGGCGGACTGGGCGATGCAGGTACGCAAACGCGAGCCTGACTTCCCTGTCGTCTCATCGCTGATTCCAGAATGGGCAGTAAGGGAGCAACTAGCCATTGCGGCCTTGGATCTGGGGCAGATCAATCTGGCCAATGTGAGCTTCACCCGCTTTACAAGCTGACAACAGGCCCAGATCCGCGACCTTGAGGCGCGGTTTCCCAAGTCCCCTCGCGTTGGGATTCTCATTGGCCTCAAACTCGAGGCGCTGGGTGATACCCAGCGCGCGACAAATGTGTACCAGAACCTCCTCAAAAAGGACGAGACGAATGTTGTAAGCCGCGCGGCTAAAGCGTTGGCGGCGACTAACGGCAGTCCGCGCTGCAGCGGCTCATCGCACTCGCGCCGACCCGCGACGAGACTATCACCCGCCTCCTCGCGTATCTCGATACTTTCTACTCGGACCCCCAGGGCTGGTCGCTCCTGGCCGAGTTGTACGCCGATGCGGGGGCGTACGGGCAGAGCCTGACCGCGCTGGGACACCTCATGGTCCTGCAAACGTGGGATAGCATGGCGGTGGTACGGGCAGCAGAGACGGCGTACACTATGGGGTAGGTCGTATGCGGGGCCATGAGGGGGATGGGGAGGTGGAGAAGAGGCTGCCACGTCAGGAGATGGGCGAATTGATCGTCGAGCTGAAGGCCCGGCTCATCTGGAGTGAGCGATGGGGGAGAACTGCAGACGGGGAGATTAGGTTACGGAGACCGAAGAAGTGATAGGCGTTCTGACTAACTCGCAGCGACTACCAGCTCGCGCTCAAGTACTACCTCCGTGCGACCGAGATGGAGACCCCTCCAAGCGGCAAGCCCGAGGGCCACCGTACACGAGCATGGTGGGGCGTCAAGCTGGTGAGTACATGAGAGGTACTTGCGTATCCAAAACAACCACTTGCAGCTGCAAATAGCCACGGCTGCTGACACGCAGTCTATCAAGCGTCTCCTCAACGCGACCCGCATTGATACTGCCGTTCCAGATTCCTCAGCTACCTCCAAGGTGCAGCTTCAGAAACTCGACGAGCTGGCAACCGAGCGTATCCTCGCAGTCGGCGGAGCGGATATGGAGGTGCGCCGGGCTGTGCTTGCCTCGGGAGCGTAGCGCTAGACGGACAGTTGAGAGGCGCGTAGATGTGGTAGTAGATGGTATTGTATGTTTATGCTGACACCTAACGGGCGCCGAGAGGCAGCCTGGAGTATCCTCAGTGCTGATAAGGAACTAAACTTGAAACTAAACCGGGTTGAGGTTGCCATCTGTGCGTGGGCGTCGAGACAGCCGGCGCGTGGGCAAATGACAGGGGTGAGGCTGCGTCGGCGCCGAAGGAATTGAGAGATGTGAAGATCTCCTTTGTCCGACCAGTGATGCGCGAATCCAGCTGCGCAACATCCCTGCTTGATCTCCTTTTGGAGACACTATAGGTCACCGGACTTGCCGCATTAGGCGCCCAAGCGTCTCTCGGCAGCAGCTCTCCATGCTCCTGCTAGCGCTTGCTGGCTCTTGGGTTTGTGGCGGCGCGTGCACTTTTGGTCTCGGTATGAGGGGCCTATGCGGCCCAATCCGCACTAAGGTCGGCATGTCCCCTTGCATAACGAAGGCAGCCGTCTTCGGCGGGTTTCCTCAACAACCTACGCCCCACTTAATATCGGGGTCTGGGTGAGGATCGTGTGGCACAGTGGTGTGGAACCACCTCCGGCGTGCGAACATGTATGCGTCTGGAACTTGGCCCATACGACCTCGAAAAGCGGCAGTGGGGCTAAAGTGGCGGTGGTGGCCCGTGGGGTGTGAACCTATCGTCCCTGATACGCCTCATGCTTTTTTGTTCGAATCAGTCCTTTCGGCTTTTCTCACTTCAACACTTCACTCATATGCTTATGGCAGATCAATTGCATCGAACGTTTGGTTGTGTCGCATTTCGGGGCCGCTGCGGATGCCATGGATAATTGGCAGTCCCAAGTCGGTGGACCGTAAGGACGATGTTTGATTTTTGGCGTTTTGTTTTTTGTTTCGCGTCGTCAAAGGAGACTGTGGCTCAGACACTCATTACGATGGGTCCGAGCATACGCCACCATCGAGAGTTGCCAAGACGCGCAAGAAACACGCACGACACGCACGACACGCATGACGCGCAAGGCGCCCACAACGGCCAGGGACACGGTCTCATAGCGAGCAGAACGGCGAAAACGTTTCATTTACTTAAGAGAGCAGAGACCTCCTCGAGATGCCCCATGCCCCCTCAATCCACCGCTTTCCTCCTACACTCATTGTATAACCTATGGTCGCTCTCGGTGCAGGTCTCCTCGGCGTACTCGCTGTGCTGAGTGCAACCCCCACACACTCTCTTAAGAACGATGCCCCATTACGCGTCCCGCTCATGCGGATGGAAAGTACCCTGTCGAAGCGTGATGGCAGGACCCAAATGTCCGTCTCGTCATCTCATCGACTGTACATGGAACTGACCTCAGGCTGACAGGCATCGATTCGAATACCTTCATGGGCTTAAAACTTCAAATCGGGTTCGTCTTTCTCCCAGTCCTCCCAGCTTGTGCTTGTTGCTTTGCTTGTTGCCACCGGCTTGCTTTGCGCTTGTGTCCCCGTTTGACTCCCGTCTCGAATCAGCAGACCCAGGGGCTTTGCTGACGCCAGGACCCCTGCCCAGAACCTTTTTCTTCCACTCACTATTGGCAACGGGCCGAACCAGATCGTCGTTGGAAATGGCACCGAGGAGTTTATGAGCTACAACCCATCTGCTTCCTCCACGTTCCGCCAGGCGGGCGAAGCCATCACCGTCCATGGCGCCACTAACGCATCTATGACATTAACGGGAGACCTGGTGTACGACACCGTGTCGATTGCTGGCGTATCGCGGACGGGCGCCAAGATGCGTACGTTTCCCCTCATCGGGCATTTACGTTTGGCCGGTACGCATGTGTTTGAATGACTGACGCCAGTGATGGCATCGAGCGACGCCCTCTTTTCATGGACGCGTTACAACGAGTCCCATGCGTCCCATGGGCTGGTGGGCATAGAGCCCGAGGAGAATGGGTTTGCATATGATCTTGCTCATGCGTGCGAGACGCGGCGACTTGGCCTCTTCATCGCACCCTGGAATCCCAAAACAGTGTCGACGGACGGGACATACCACTACGACCTCAATGCCGGCGAGCTCACCATTGGGTGAGGGCAGTGCAGAGCATCGGACTGACTATAGTGGAGCGAATCAGGCGCTGTACAACGGCCACATCATCTACGCGCCCATCCATGCTTACGACAACAGCGAGCACATGGCGTGGCGTGTCGATGTCAACGCAATCAAGGTCGACGGCAAGTCAGTTGATCCTAAACTGGGTACGACCTCCACTTCGCCGATGGGCCACGGCGAGATCAAGTTCCCTGTCTACAACCTGGCATTCAAGCCCGCACTTGCGGAGGCCATCAACGACCTGATTCCCGGTTCCCAGAAGGCTTCGGTGGACGGGAACACGTTCTGGACGATCCCGTGCGACAGTACGTCCACCCTCTCGATTAATATCGCCAATTCGCCCTACACCATTCCAGCGGCCGCTCTCAGGCGGCCTTATGAGAACGGCAGGTGCTTGTCGATGATTGGCGCTGTCAGCGAAGAGATTATGCCGGCTTCGAGCTCAACAGTTGCTTTCCTCGGGGTTCCATTCTTGTCGTCGGTATACACCGTGTTCGACTTCACCGTGTCCGCAGCTGTGCAAATGGGATTCGCCCAGCTCTCAGACGCCGCGCTTAAGGCAGGAACAGAGCCCGTCCACGACTTGAACGCGTCGCCCTCTACTTCTTTGCCCCAGGAGCTGAAGTCGAGCGCAGACCGTGCCGCTCCCACGGCGTTGCTTGTCACTGCGGTCGCAGCGCTGCTCGCGTTTTTCTGAGTTGTACCGCTCTCCATGCCAGAGCTTTTACCCTCCGCACTTTCGCTCTGTAATACCCATTCGCCTTTTCCTTTTATATGTGGGCACGCTTAGAATTGTTTTAGGTGCTCGACAGTAGCCAAAATACTCTCGAGCGCGAACTTTCCTCCATTCCCTCTCCTCCTACTACCCGCAGACATGCAACCAATATAGTGTTTTGTCCACGTCAAGCCTTTCCCGGACATCATGACACGGCATATGCATTGCAATGTTCCTTCAGTCAAGGGTAAAAGAATGTAGATAAGTGTGCTGGGACTCGCAAGCAAAGCGAAGGCCAGCACCGGCGCCGGCTCACCGATCAACTGGCCATTTTCCTCCCCGGCGTCGCGACGCCGCCACCACGCGCGCGCATCTTACGCTTTGCCAGTGAGACGGGCCTCGATGAGGTCTGCCACGACTTGGCCATCGACGGTGATCTGGCTGCCCTGGAACCCCTCTGGATAATCCACGCGGTACAGGTTCGGGGCGGTGCGGTACTGGTCGTGCTGGACTGCAAAGTGCCGGATGCCGAGGGCGTGGGCGGTCCACTGGTCTGCGGGTGTTAGCTGCGGGTTTCTGGAACCGATCCGAGACACGGAGCGGGGGCTGGTCTATTCGAACTCCGACTGAATTGGCTCTTTCCTCTCTCCCCCAAAATAGCCACGGCGGCTTGCGTGCTACTCACAATCACGAGCGAAGCCTCCTCGGTAGAACATTTCGATGACCGCCGAGCGAGGGGTGGCTGGCATCCAGAGCAGATGGGACAGGCCGTTACCGTGTACGCCGAGCATGATCGTCGTTTTGCCGGAAATGGCGAACTGCTCCTCCTTGGTGTAACGCTCAGCCTCAACGACGATGAGCTCAAAGAGGCCTTTGGCGGCCTTCGCCTCGAGGGCCTTGACAAGGTCGGCGTGAGACTCGGGGGTGAGGCGACGGCGAGAGCTCTGGCGCGAGATGTACGTCACAACAGGCTTATAGTCCCCTGGCGGCTTGAGCGGAGTGTACCCGATCTCAGCGGCTGTCTTGCCCTGCCACTCGACTGGATCGACGGCGCCGTACCCCTCGAGGTTGCGGTTGATAATGTCCTCCGAGACCTCCGAGAAGCGGAGCACCTGCCGTCGAATCGGCTCCCACCACCACCGCGAAACGTTGCCAAACGCAGTGGCACCCGCGACCGTGCGCGAGGTCGGCCCAGTGTACGGGCCGCGGAATGCTGCAGAGCGGTCCGCGAGGATCGCCTTGTCGAGGACCATCGCCTTCTTGCGGTACTCGGAAGACGTGACCTGGCGCAAGTCGTCCATGTCCTGAGGGAAAAGGAGGGCCGTGTTGGGGAAGCAGCCGAACATGATCGTTGGGTTGAACTTGGGGTGGTCGCGCCATTGGGACGGCTCGTGGTGGAGGAACCATGCACGCGAAGGGGGCTCCAACGTCCCGCGGCCGTAGGCGTCGAGGTTGGGATCCAACGTGGCGTGCACGCGCCAGGTTCCGAGGAGCAGCTCAGCTGCAAAGTGGTAGTAGTGGTCAATGACTGTGGGTGTTAGGTGTATAAATCCTCAAATTCTCCACCGGATTCGGGCTCTCGGCGACACTCACAGTTACCGTCGTTCCAGAGCCAGGTGACGCCGCGCATGCGATACACGTTTTCTCCCCAGAGTTTGTACGCCTCATCGGCCTGGATAAAGATGATCTCGCCGCCGGTAGGCTCACGCGCCTTGTCGTTACCTGGTTCGTTGTTTGCGCCAACACCAGTCGATGTCAGGAGGCGCAACTCTGGCCAGTCGGAGCGGCGTGGTCTGGCGGGTCAGCATGCGACCCCTGGTTCTCCTGGCCTTGTCGCGACCTACGTGATAACGTAGAGCTGCCCGTTGAACAGGTAAAGCTTCTCAAACATGGTCCACCCTGGCGTGTGGCCCAGCATCTTTGTTTCGAAGTCGTACCACTCGTCCGACTCCTCATCGGTGCGGTCCGGGCGGCGCACCAGACCGACCTTCTTCACGCTCTCCTCGAATGTCGGGCCGCTTTCGGGACACCCCTTTGGCACGCTTTCGCCCTTGTTACTCAGTAACCCTGTGAGCGATCCCAGGCGGGATGGCTTCTCGGGCGTGTGCACCTGGTGTGGCGGCTGGGAGGAAAAGAAGAGGTATGCTGCGCCAAAGGTGAGGAGGATAACGAGGAGGTCGCGCCGGCTAGGGCGTATCCCTCTTGAGTATGGCAATGCCATTGTGGTCGCTTGTCTCTGTGTGAAGGGAGAGTGAGAGGGAGACACGCGCCGAGGTCGCACCTCGAGATGTTGCGACGGAGGAGGGTGAGGCTAACGAGTGTGTGGGTGGACGTTGAGGATAAAGGAAAACGTCGCGATTCGTAAACCAATGAAAAGGGCGTGAATGGGCGTCAGCAATGTAAGATTGAAAGGTAGATAGATAGTTGGAAGATGGAAAATGAGCAGAAGGATAAATGATGGTTGGTGATAAGGTGGTTGTGATCGTGGCTTTCAACCGCCGGCTGATGATGGATGGCGCACGGAGGGGCGTTATGGGACGTGCGGGAGACGGGGTTTCAAGGTTTCAAGGTTTCAAGGTATCTTCCCGCCAAATGTGAGAGAACAACCTCTTCTGGCTCCTCTGCTTCTCCCTGGGACGGACCTGGAACGCGGGTTGCCGTTAACAAGCTCTTGACCTCACAACAGACGGGAATCTATGGCAGAATGCAGAATGGGGTGAGCAAGCGAGCAGCACGAGCAGATGACCTCGTTGAATGTTTTTTCATGCGTTTTCATGCATTTCAAGACAAAGTGGTAGAGATTGAGGTATGCTCGGGGAGGCTTGACGATTTGTTATTGATTGTCTTGAAACAGGCCACGGCCCGGCCCTGTCTTCTCATTCCAATAATAAAGTAATAATAATTTAATGGCGCTTCCTTACGATCTTCCAACCCTCCCAAAATTGAAGGTTCTGCAAATTCTGTAATGTCCCTTTGAGCGGGGCATTAGTGAGCAAGCAGCAGTTAGTTAGTGCTACAGTCTCACACTGCCAAGTAGTGCACTTAAGTGGACGAGGGAGATGGGATGCCTGGGATGCCAGGTCTGGGTCGGGGGTTAGGTCAGGGGCAACTTCCGGCAGGATCGTGGGGATCAGCTGACACAGGGGACGCAGGGGACACTGTGGAAGAGCCTGGAGGCTCCAGTCAGGGATTAGGATCTATTAACCCATTAGCAAGTTAGCAAAGTAAAATGGTAAATGGTAAATCGAAAAGACCAACCGGGATAGAGGCCACGTGGTGCATGGTAACATAACGAATTAGGCGTGCGGGACCTGTGAGTAACTCTCATCCGGCTCATCCCCGCATCAGTTCCCATGCAGTATTAGGAGAATGGCCCCATTTAGGCCCATTTTCCATTTGGCCTAATGAGAGCACAGAGCATATGAGAGTACGTATGTAGAAGAGCAAGCACAAGGTGGAGAGGTTGGAGGAGAGAGCGGTGAGCGGAGGCGCGGAGGCGCGGAGGCGCGGAGGCGGGGAGTTGCCCAATGCCCAATGCCGAAAGAACGGATGGAAGGATGGGGAGGAGGAGGGGAGAGGCGCTAAAGGCGGGGGACAACCGGGGGGGGGGGGGGGTTGATCACCGAGTGCCGAGGAAGAGGTCCGTCCTCTTCTACCTCCGGCGCCGCCTCCTAGCTGCCAGCTGCCCACAAGCCCTCCCACGAGCTCGCCCACAAGCCGCGCGATTCAGAATCAATCAATCAATCAAATCCATCCATCAATCAATCACACTTAATCATTTACCCACATCATCCCACTTTCTTACATCACATTAACATTATTGTTGTCCTTGCCATTGTCCATTCGATGCTCAACGACAACATCAGCATCTAACTCCTCTCTCACTTGATCCCCAAAACCGACAAGGACCTTCGCATCCCCCGTCCCAATCGCGCCCCCGGCACCACCTCCATGTCGGCCTTCTCCTCAGCAAGGCGGCCCTCGGCAGGTGCTCTGCCAGGTTTGCAACCACCGCCATCTGGTCCCTCGGCCCACAATCCCCCCGGTCCCCCTACCTCCGCACCTGCATCCGCCGCTGCCGCCGCGAGCTCATCCACTCAACCCCTCCACGAACAACCACAGCCCGTCGCCTCCTCTTCACGCAACCCCCAGCTTGGACCTCAGCCCTACTTTCGCTACCCCACTCCCAGCCCAGAGCAGATTGAAGATGAACTACCTCCATACATGGAAGCCGAGAATATTCCCCTCGGCCCATTGCTCGATCGCCTCGCCCGCCATAGCTATGCCGACATGCGCATCCTTGTAGAAAAGACGTATGGCCTGTCTGCCTTTCCATCCAGCTGACCCCTCAGGCTCCCTCCACTTGCCCCCAGGCAAAAGCCAAAACATATTATCGAGTATGCGAAAACAACGCGCCAGGCGGTACTAAAGTATTTGGCTGTTCTGCGATGGAAGACGAGTGTCGACCTCGCCAGTAGTACCACCCCGCCTGCCTTGGCGAACGGGCAGCTGGCTAGACCAACCGTCTCGTTTCCAACACCGCATTCGAATGGCGAGTCGAACGACACAAGCCCAGTGGCGTACCCATCCAAGGGGAAGGGCCGGGTTGATGGCGCAGCGGAGGAGCCAACAATGCGCGGTAAGGTGACGGATGCACGACGCATCCAGGAGTTCGTGGAGCACCAAAACCGCCAGCAGGAAATTGCTATCACGCACATTCGACATGTCACTCATATGGTGGAGACGTTGCGGTAGGTGTTGTTGTGCTAGTCTTGGCGATAACTGACGCCGCAGCCTGCGCAATGCCGACCTCCTCACTGCCATGTCCCTGCAGTCCGCCGGAAACTACACGCGCCTGCCCTCTGGCCTCACCGAGTTCTTCATTCCGCGTCCTCCACTCAATCCTTCCAGTGTGTTGGAGACTGTGGAGCGCCTAAACGAGCACACACTCTACCGGCTGCGATGTGTCGACTATATGCCTCCAGACCTTGTTGTCGACCGCGTAGCGGATGGACGGGTCTATGTTCGCGGAGGAGGGGAAAATGGCTGGATCGCTCAACTAAGTCTAGGAGGCTTTGAGGACGACAGCAGGTGGTGGCTCTCCGGACTCGAATGGGCTTGGAAGGTAGACGGTGCGAAGCCAAAGTCGTTCACTGCAGAGGAGAGGCAACAGATCTTGGACTTGTGCAACCTTGAAATACTCGTGCCGAACGAGGTGCCGGAGAACAAGGAGGGGATGGATGTCAACGACGCACCCGGTACAACCCACACCGCGGCGGAGAAGACAGATTCTCCACTAGTGCGCGTGTACAACTTCTTACGTGAGTCCCGCGCAGGCAATGTCGTTGACATCAGAACATTTGTCGCTCGCGTACCAACTCGAGGTGCTCTACTCCCAAGCGCTGACTATGACGCAAGGACGATGGCGGAGTCAGCTGCAGGTGGAGATAGACCGCTCCAAGAAGGAGCTGAGGTTGAGGTATTGGATGTGAGTGAACTCTCTTGGTCTCGCTGACGGGTTAGTCGCTCCCGACCTCAGTCGCAACAATCAACGGCACCAGGCGCGAAGCGGTCACAGGCTGCGACGGGGTCGACGTCTTCGAACAACCAGAGGCCAATGGTTGGCGGGACGATTACGTTCTCTCTGGCCGAGTCGGCAACACCGATGAGCGAAGCCGAGCGCGTGCTGAGGGAAGTGGCAGCGTGTGGTGTGGAGCCTGTGGACCGTCCCGTGCGACTGGAACTCGGGATCAAGTGGGAGGTTGGAGAGGCTGGCGTCGGTGGCGGCCTGAGGGTCGGCGAGGCCATGGACACGTCGGGTCTCCGAATTGTGAGTAATAATGTGCGTATTCAACCTAACAAGTGCAGGACTCGTCGTCATTGAGCATGAAGGGGATCGTGGCAATGGCAACGAGGGCACATGCAGCACACCTCGCCCGCGCGACAGTGTCGGGACTGTTAACAAACGAGCGACTCATCTTGGACCCGCTGAATCCACCGCGGATGGAAGAGTCAGAGACCAGCACTCGACCGGTGTCGCTCATTGTCCCACTCCCATCACGAGGGCAGCTGTCTATCGCTGTGTCGTCCATTACAGGACTGCTCGAGATCGAAGACTCCATCGCGCGGGACAGCGGACAGGTTATGGAAAACAACCGCACACTACGAGCCAAGCTAGCCACCAGCTCGGTCAACGAGCAGAAGGCAAGGCTCGCCGACGACGTCTACCGCCTCGTGTCAGCCATCATTGTTGAGGACATCGACGACAACCTGCGGCAGCTTGGTCTCTACCCCGTCCGGCGAGTGGCGTTACGCACTCACGACCTGTCCAAGACAGACCTCCACCCCTCCTCCACCGTCTTCGTCCCATTACCTGTTTCGCAAAGCCACTACTTCGTGGCCAAGGTCACTCCAAACGGTATCGCGTACGAATTACTCAAGCTTCTGCGCGTGCCGATGGACAACAACTCTGGCATGAAGATGGCCGTTGGGGATAGGATCCCCATCGACCTAGGCAAACTCGTCGACCGCCGCGCGGCCAAGGGCGTCAAGCGCGCCTTGGACGTCGACGACGTCGCGGAGCAGCTAGGGGAGGTGCTCAAATGGGAGAGCAAGGCGGACAAGAGCGGTCCGTTCCAAGTTCACGCCAAGGACCTGCAGGACATGTTTACATACTGCAACGCACTCGTCGCACAAACAATGGTCGAGCAGCAGCTCAAGGACCGCGGGATCCCGTACACGGCCCAGTTCCCGGACGAGGCGGACTTTTCAGTCCCGCGCAGCCGCTCTGCCTTGGCGGGTATGGTGCCGAATCTTTGCGTCAACGCAAGCCACCTGTTCAAAGACGGGCGCGCAGCCGAGGTCGCGTCACCAAAGGTGTTCCTTGTCATCAAGAACTGGTGGAGTGGGGCACAGTGCAGCGTGGAGACAATTGTTCGGTTGCGGCACCAGCCGTCGCTCAACGAACCTGCGGCCCCGGTCGCACCGGCCACGGCGTCGGCCGCTGGGCGCGCCGAGGGCATCACGTTCGACCAGAACACCTTGACTGTGCGATTCCACGCGCCGAGCATTGCGCGTTGCGTCCCCGACTTCCTGGAGCAGTGGGAGCGTCTCAGCAAGGTCATCGTGGTCGCTGGCGAAGGTGAGCTAACTTCTTCCCCACGACAGCTGACACCAGTCAACCGCCTCAACAAGCAGGAGGAGTTCCGAGACATCCGCATGCTCTCCTTCGACTTGTGCACCGCCAGTGTGCAGTATGCGCCGGGATACAACGTGGCGATCACGTACACACCGACATCCGACTCGTACGAGGCATCCTTCTACCGGGGAACCGGCACCAGCACAACAACGCCAGCCCCGACGTTTGGTGGAACGCCGGCGCTCGAAAGTGGTGTCGATGCGAACCCGCACCAAGCGTTGGCGCCGCTCTTGTCGCACCACCTGAACGAGCTTACTCAGCAATCTCCCCCGGGAGGGCGTGGCCACGCTGGCCGCGACTTTCTGCAACTCCTCCGCGCGACCCTCCCGCTCCTCCTCGAGGCCGACAGTCTCCGCATCGCCTCTGCTTCCGACTATCCCGCCCTGGTGGTCCGCAGTGTTTCCGAGTACCGCCTGGTATGGGACCACGACCACAAGGGCACGCCTAGCCGGTATGCGCTCGACCTGTTGCTCACTTCAAGCGGGAGCTGTGGGTCTGCGCGGTTCCTCATCTGCGACGCGACGCGTAAGAAGAACGTGCCGGACGATCTGACGTGTGGGCCGCTCACGCCCATACCGAACATTGCACATGTGATGACCAAGGGGTTCCAAGCGGCCAAGATTGCCAAGGTGTCCACGCCCGGATCAGCGTTGCAAGCGAGCACGCCGGCTATGACGCCGCGCGATCCCAAGACGCCCAAGACGCCGCGCGACCCAAAGACGCCAGGCAGGGAGGCGAGGGGTGGTGTAGTGAGGAGTATCTTCCCGACGATGCCGCCGGCCGCGCGGCTCGATGGGGGCGAGAGCATGATCTGCTCCGTGTCCATTGTGCATGACGTGCTCCGTGCAATGGCGAATGAGATTGAGATGAGCATCGTGGGTGTGCCCACGGGACCGGGTAGTACAAGGTAGTAGGGGGAGAGGTAGAGGATGATGGGGATGTTGCCGGAGGAGGGGGAGGAAGAAACCATCATGCATAGCATTAGCATCGTCCAGATCATCCAAATCAGTTTCCGCGTCAGTGGCAAGAGAGCTTGAGCTTGGAAGCGGAGGCTGGGTCTAAATATCTGCATACACGAACGCAAACAAAACGAGGCTAAGATGCGAACGGGTTCTCGATCTCTGCGACGTCAGAATGCTCAAGGGAAAGCAGATCGACTCACCCGCCAAGCCGTCGGTGGGACTAATGAGAACGACATTGGGGCCGCGGAGGACGACAAGACCCAGCTGGCGGTCTGGCATTTCTCCATCTGGAGTCAGCTATGAAGGGGCTTAAGCAGCAGACAGGTCTGGGACCAGACTCACTCTCGTAGCTCTCAACCACGTCGTCCATGACGAGGTTCATCAGCTGGTCGTACCCCTTGAGCGTTCCCGTAACTGGCGTCAGCTGTAATCAACCGGAAGCGGGAAGGGAAGACGAGGATGGGACAACGCGCAGAGCACTAGACACCGTGCGCTGTATCGCCTGCCTATCGATCTCACGCTCTAATCCACCCTCGTTCCCCGTTCTCATCACTCACCCTCTCGGCCGCCAAGCAGCGTGACCCGGATGCTCTTGTCGACGTAGAGCGCGAGGTTGAGGATTGCCTCGCGCTTCTTGCGTTCCTCAGGCCTTGGGCCTGCACCACGTCCGCGCGCGTAGCCTCCTCGTCCCTGTGGTCAGTGGGAGACGTTCGCCGACTTCGCCGACGTACTCTTGATGACATGGTGGATTGATGGGTAAAGAAAGAGAAGCTGGAGAAGGAAGTCAACATCGCAAATGAAGGAACAGTGGAGGGAGGTGTTCAAAGCGGAACCAAATTCGTCCATCGCCTAAGTGCCCTCCAACGATGTCAGCCGTTTTCTGGCCCAACTCATCTCGACTTCAGTCGACCCAGCATCCATCTATCAAAGTATGGCACAGCAGCAGGACCTCTCCTTCAAGGGTGCGTCTGACGTATCGGCTCGCTCGGCGCTGACTCCAGTCCTCAACCTCCTCTCCCGCGAGCGCGCGGTGTATGGCCTGCGTAATGGCGACTATGAGCGGTACAGGTAGGTCGACGAGGGAGGAAGTTGCTCACAGCAGGCACCACTGCGCGAACAAGGTCCACCGTCTCCGCCAGGTGACTGGGCTCACGAACGGGAAGGGCAAGCAGTTCAAGAAGGCGCCGCCTGTCACTCCTGAGAGCGCTACTGATGTCCGGTGAGTACGCCAGCTGCTAAGCAACATGGCCCTCAAGCTGACAACAGCCACCTCCACCTTGTTCTCTTCAACGCCGAGCGCGCGCTGGCCTACTCTCACGAGCTGAAGGCGCTGGCCTCGAAGCCGAACTCGCCTCGCAATGCGCGGAAGGATCAGGTCTCGTGGCTGCGCCGCGCGTACAAGCTCGCCTCGTCCCTCCACGACATCGCGCGCACCCTCGCCTCAGCGTCGCCCGCACGAATCAACCAGCGCACCCTGACCGAGATCACGATCTACCAGCTGAGCGTGCGTGCCGAGCTGTCCTTTGAGAAGGCGGCGTATGCGGAGGTGCTCGCGGAGCTCGCGGCCCGCCGCAGGCTTCTGGACACGCTGGCCAGCGCCGCACGCGACTCGTACGACCAGGCCCTCGCTGTCGAGTTTATCGACGCGTACGACCCGCTCATCCGTTTCTCGGCCTACAAGCTCGGCCGTTCCGAGTCACACGATATCGACGGCGTCGTCGCTGACATCGACGATGATCTGATGGAGGAGGCTAGTCCGGGGCTCAAGGCTCTCGTCGAGGCCCTGCGGACCGAGACGGGCGCAGCTGAGATCGAGGCCGGGCGCCGGACACTCGACGACGTCGAGTTTGCGGGCGACAAGGTCGAGTTCCGTAACGCCGAGCTCGTGGCCGCCATGATCAAGGTGCAGGACGCGCTGGCCCGGCTCAACAAATCCGGAACTAGCGGACGAGGCGGCATGAAGGGCTGGGATCGCGTTCTGGGCGTTCTGGGCGAGGCGGAGGGTGTGGCGCGGCACCTCCTCGACGACCATGAGGCTACAGCAACCAGCACCCTCCGGTCCACGCGCACAGCCCAGAACCTGTCCTTTGCGCACCAGTACATTGTCTTCCGCCTTCTGACGCATCGCATCCGCCGTGACCTGCTGCTCGTCGAAACGCTCTCCGCCCAGTCGCCCCTCCCCGCCGACCCGACCGAGTTCAAGATTGGCGGCCGGGCCAAGCTTGAGGAAGCGGTCAAGTCTTTCGCAGCCGTGATCAAGCTGTACGACACGGTCCTCCAGTCGCTGTCGCAGGCACGGTCTCTCGCCATCGTGGAGGAGAAGGACGGGGTGCGCCGCGCAGCCGAGGCCGCCGAGAGCTACTTCACAGCGACGCGGTGCTACAACCTCGCCCGGCTGCATTGTGTGCACCCGACGCCGAGCTATGCGTCCGCCGTGCAGCTGCTCGAGCGGAGCGCCCGGCAAGTGGCGCAGACGCGCGACGCCCTCGCCGAGGGCGGGCTTGAGGAGGAGATAGTCCCGCTCACCATGGAGCAGGTGTCGTCCCTCACTGACAGGATTGATGCGCTGTCCCTTGCGGCTAAGCGGGCGCTGTTCTCCCACACGGTCACCAAACCCGTCTTCTACGACTCGGCGTTCAACTACGTCGATCTGCCGATGGAGGATCTGCTCGACCTGGCCGGCAAGGGCCTGCCGAAGGTCGAGACGCCGGCGCCGGCGGTCGTCGCGCCCAAGCCCGTGTCGCCCAAGGCTTCCAAGGCGCCAATTAGAGAGCGGAGGGAGGCGACGCCCCAGCCAGAAGCCAAGGAGGAGGAGGAGACGGCGCCTGCGGGTGGGAAGAAGGGCTGGCTTGGTGGATGGTTTGGCCGTTAGTCTTGTCGTAATCAGTAGCAACTTGGATCATTGGCAGTATGCAAAAAGCTTGCTACAGGTGGGGCGGAGGTGCCCACTGTCTTTTCCCGTTCATCTCTGCAGCTGTCGTCAACGTGCTCGACGTCAAGGACCGACTCCCGGCCAAGTCGGATCACACTGGTTGCTCGGATTTGTTTGGCCGGAAGTAGCGCTTACGTAAGCCAATATCCACACCGCACTGTGCCACCAGCCACCCTGCGTCATGGCGGTACCTCCATCCATCCTGCCTTGACCTCTCCACCGCCCGCTTCTATCCATCCACAACACACTCCGGCCCACATCGACATGCCAGGGCCCTCGGGAAACCAGCGGCGCCGCGCGCGAGGCGGGAGGAACCGCGGCGGAGGGCCGCCCCCTGGCGACGGAGGCGCGAGCTCCGGCACATCGCCGGGGACCGTCTCCGGCGCGTCTGGTGCGCGAGCGGCAGCCGCAACGTCTCCGCGACGACCTAGCAATTCCGCATTCGACCTGTTTAAGTGCGTGTGAAGCGGGGCTGATGCTGATGCATAGGGAGGCGCAGGCGGCGACGGCGGAGCTCAAGACGCTGCTGCAGAGCCAGCCGCCTTGGTCCCGCGATGTGGAAGGTGTGCGCCAGCGGTGAGTTAGGCCGCCAGCAGCCAGTCTGGCGACTGTCTCCAGTACTAATTGCAGCGCGTGCAACACGTACCTCGCGGTGCTGTTCCAACACCCGCTCAGCCCGCACGCCCAGACCCTTGACAGCCTGTGGCTCGGCACGACGTACACTCTGATCCAGGCGTACCGGGACATCATTGGGCGGATCGAGTCGGCCGTCCCCGTCCCACTACGGAAGGGCAAGGAGGGCAATGGCGGCGACTTGCGGCGCACGATTGCGCGCTTCCGCCAATCTTTGGCGACGGAGGACTTGTTCTACCGCGCGCTCATTGGCCGTATTGTCGCTTTCTACCGCTTGCAGGACCGCGCGGGCGAGTATCTCGCCCTCGTCGGTGTGCCTGTTCCAGCGCAGGCGGAGGGCGCTGATCCGAGCCTTGCGCCTCTGCTGAGCCGGGAAGAGGCAGAGAAGAAGCTCGGGCTCGTATACAAGGGCTTTATATGCCTCGGAGACCTGGAGCGGTACAAGGAGCAGTACTCGGAGCGGGCGAGGCGAGATGCGCGCGACGGAATGCCGCCCCGGGATGCCAAGTTTGAACGGGCGGTCATGTACTATGAAGTCGGGCGGGGACTGATTCCCGACAACGGTGAGTCCGGCGTCGTGGCGCCGCTGACAGCAGGTATGGCATTCAACCAGCTTGCCGTGATAGACGGCTACCTCGGGGACAACTTCCACTGCACGTACCACTACTTCCGGGCGTTGGCGGTGCGGCAGCCGTTCCCAGGCGGTGAGGCGAATCTCGAGCGTGTCCTCAAGCGTGCGTTCGACCGGTGGCGCGTCGCGCGGCACGAGGGCGACCGCAGCGGGCCAAATTCGCCCCGGGACGAGCTTGAAGTGTTCCGCCGCGACCTGCTGGTCATCAGCTCGATCCTGTTCCTCAAGGCGAGGTGAGTGATGCGCACGACGCATGCTGACGGCAGCACGAGCCACGTTCCGCGGATGCGCGACGCCCTGTGTGAGCAGTTCGCGCGAAACCTCCGCGCGCGGAAGCTGCCGTCCGAGACGATTGTGAAGACCACAGCCATGGCAATCGGGTCGCACTGGTACTGCCGTCTCGATGCGGGGCGAAACAACCTGAGTTCTGCGGACCCGGCCGAGGCGGCCAAGGCCGAGCGCCGCCGCGTCGTCGAAGATCTGGCCCTCTCCTTCCTCTTCGCGGTTTTCACCGCGCTGATTACTGTCACTGCCGTGGAGGTGGAAGAGAGCCTGGCTGCGCGGGCGGAGGAGGACGAGTCTGCCGTCGCAGAGGAGGACGACGAGGAGACGGATACGGTCCTGGCGCTCGCGCTGCGCATTACCGCCGTCGTGCGGCGCATCCTCCCTTCCCTCCGGATCATGAGCCGCTGGCTCAAGTCCCACCTCGAGTATGTCGCGCGCGCCTCGTCGGGCTCCAACGCCGAGCTGCGCGCCCTCATTGTAAACTTCTGGACGCAGTACAAGCGGCTCATGCTGGCCCTGGCCCGTCTGTTCCCCCTCGTCCAGCTGCCGAGCCTGGACGGGCCGCTGGAGGAGGACATCGACATGCGCGGCTTCCTGCCCCTCACGCGTGGGCTGGGTGAGGAGGGGAGCACGGACCTGCAGCGGGCGGACGTGCACCCGAACGAGGAACAGCTGATGCGGATCGCGGATCTGCTCGTCGATGTCAAGCTGCTGATGCAGACTGAGGCCGGGGCTGCGGCATTGCATGATGGCGCGTTCCCCAGCGCCCCGTTTGTAGGGCCTGGGTCGAGCGAGACGGTGTCCGTTAGTGTGAGCACCGAGACGGAGGACGACCCGGTAAACCTCGCCATGAGGGCTGGACTCATGGAGGCCGGGACGAGCAGTGTAGAAGAGGCAGGCGAGGACGAGGAGGTGATAATGTGGGAGAGGAGGTGAGTGCCAGCCGCACTAGGGGCGTCCGCGTCCTGATCTCTACGGAAGCTGATTCCAGCACCCCAATAGTGGACCAGAACGCGCGGCTCCCTACAGGGCCGTCACCGGCCCACGCGCATACGCAGACAGCGCAGGACCTGCTCCAGAACCTGTCCCTCGGCGGCGCACTCGGGGGTCAGCAGCCCGCGCCGATGCTGTTCGGCGGCGACGCGGGCGGGAGTATCTGGACGATGAGTCGCGAGGAGTCGCAGAAGGGCGCGCAGCGCGCACAGGCGCAGCGCACGGCTGCGGCCGTGCCGTGGCAGAGCGAGCAGCAGGGCTCGGGCCATCGACTGTCGAACCCGGCGATCCACAATTACGACCTGGGCCACCAGCAGGGCCAGCAGGCGCAGCAGTTCGGCCAAGCGCAAACACAGCAGTTGCATTCGAGTAACCAGTACTCAGGGCAGTACTCGCAATACCCCCAACAGCCACAACACCAGACGCAGGCCCACCAGACGCAATCGCAGACATACGCACAGCAGTCGCAACACCCGCACCCGTCGTCGGCGTGGCAGTCGCCCGCGTCGGGCCTCACGCCGGCGGGCCTGCCGTCGCCGAATCCGCAGTGGCGCCAGTCGCGCGGCTCATTGGGGGGCCAGACCAATATCTGGGCGCCACCCGAGGGGGGGAATATCGGCGGGATCGGCGGCGGCGTTGCCGGCAGCATCTGGGGCGGTGGTATCGGTGGTGGGATCGGTGGCGCGTTCCAGCCCCCACAGCCTGTGCAGACGCAGCGGAATTCCGGGTCGTGGGGTGCATACCGTCCGACAGGGTAGAGCTGGCATGGGAGAGAGTTATGAGGCGGTCGGATCGGTCGCGCGTACAAGTCACAGCACGGCGAGAGCCAGCGATACCAACGCCATTTGTCAACGCTGGTGACGACGCAGACTAGCTCGAGAGCACCCCAGAACCGCAGCGAGACCCAAACACTAGAGAAGGAGCCAGCGAGCAGCCCGGCACCCGTGCAGGACTCATTCATCGAGACACCCAGAGAGATCCTTGTAGTGAGCGTAGCCGTAGACCCGTGGCTGTAGGAGCCACAGCAGCAGTCGCATGACGGGTAGACGAGGTGAAATGCAGGTTGTCGACGACTTCCAATGGGCACATGACGCGGGCCGTGCCTGAATATGGTGGAGGGTCATCAGATCGCTCAAACTGGGTGGACTTTTCAGAAATTCCGCCACTCCAACTATCGCATCATCCATCACCTGACGCCGACGACCCACCATGTCGTCCGAACCGCCCCCTCCGGCGTCGACAACGACGCCGACCCCGGGCTCGCCAGCAGGCGTCGGCGCCTCCGGCACCTCGGGCACCCCGGGCTCTGCCACCGGTGCCGCAGCGAAACCAAGCATACCGGAGAAGCCACTTGTCGGGCACGCGCCGCGCCCGCCGCCGCCGCCGCTCGAGGGCTGGCGCGGCGTGCTCCAGTTCACAGGTCTGCCGCGGTCCGTGCTCACGTGGAAGCCCAAGCTTCCCGGCCCGAAGATGAGCGTCTTCCTCGCTATTGTCGGCGGCGTGTCGTATCTGTACTACGATGACCGGAAGAAGGCGGCGGCCATCCGCGCAGAGTACATTGCCAAAGTCCAACATCTGGCGCATGAGCCGACGAAGGGCTCGCTGGATGTGCCCCGCAAGGTCATCGTCTACGGGGCGCGGTGGCCCGAGGACGACGAGATGAACCGCCCGCTGGTGTATTTCCGCAAATATGTCAAGGTGAGTATCCGCGGCGAGCCCTCTGACCCCAGCCGTACCTTGTCGCCGCGGCGATTGACTACGAGCTAGTCGAGGCGCCGCTCTACGGCTCGATTGCGCGCATCGTGCGCGGCGACACCCTCCGCCGCCGGCGCGAACAGCTCGGCCTGCAGCCGCGCAAGGCCGAGGCGGAGCTCGGCATCCCCCCCGTCGTGGCCGCCGCGTCGGCCAAGACCGACGACCAGCGCTGGCTCGAGGGCGGCGTCGTGCTCATCGGCCGCCCCGCGCTCAAGGAGTACCTCGCAGGCCTGCGCGCCGGCTGGCGCAACGGCGTCAGTCCCTGGGAGTGGGAGAAGGAGACCGAATCCGCAATCGAGTGGGACGGCGTCTTCCAGACCTGGACCAAACCCGAGCCCGAGGCCGTCGACCCCGCCGTCACGCCGGCACCAGCAGCCGCCCGCACCTCGATCTTCAGGCGCGCCCCGCCGCCTCCCGCGCCGACCGCGCCCGTCGGGCCCGGCGCAGCGGTCCCCGCCATCCCGGCACACCTCCACGCGCCGCCCGACCCGCTGCCGCCGCACCCGCCCCTCCTCCTCGTCCCGTGGACGAACTACCTCGGCTTCCTGCAGATCCCGCACATGGTCTACAACTTCTTCACCGAGCGCCACAGGACCAAGGAGGCCGCCGAGGCCGCCTTCGCCCTCATCACGAACCAGACGCGCGCGTTCGAGCCCCCGCCCACGGCGTCCGAGCTGTCCGAGTCGGACGAGCCCGAGCTCGCGCGCGAACTGCCCCCGGACACGGACTTTGGCCTCGAGGGCGAGAAGTACTACAAGAGCGACTATGCCAAGGTGCCCGAGCGGCAGGTGCAGCAGCGGGCCGAGTACTACAAGAAGCTGGGGGAGCGCATCGAGTCCGCCCGGCAGTTTGCGCGCGGGGAGCGGGATCTGACGGACGACGAGAAGCGCAGCGACAAGCCAGTCGTGACGGAGGACGATCTGCGGACGGAGCGGCGGAAGCGCGAGCTGCGGTGGCGCGGGGGGCGGGAGGGGTGGGAGATTGTGCGCCCCGCGACGCCGGTCGCTTGGGACCCGGCGTGGAAGGGGTGGCTGAGGGTCTATGATGCGCGGACGGCGGAGGAGATGGCTGAGGCCGAGGCGAAACGCATGGCCGCGATGGAGGGCGACGACCGGAAGCACTGAGGCGGGATCATTCATAGCACAATGCACCTTTCTGCGAGTAATGCCTGACCGTTGGCCAGGCAGTTGAATCTCCAACATCTAGCTCTTGTCGGTCAGCAAAGTGCCGGCTCCCTTCGATGGATTCTGCGTATATCAACCAGTCTCTCATCTTGGAGAGAGACCTGCCCCACTCCGGTGCTCTGCGATGCGAGGCAGTCCTGGGTGCCTTCGGCGCGACAAGACGTCCTGCTCCAGCTGTTCGCTCGACTGTCCCATTGCCCAAGCACACTCTGTACCATAAAGAGTTAGTAACCTGATAAACACGGCAGCGGTACGCGGCTGCTTGTGTGGTCCCGCGCCCCTCTTGCGTTCTTGCTTGCTTCCTCCAGCGCCGGCCACGCGTACCATGCTGCAACCTACAACCCCCATTGACGTAGCCTCGCACCTTCACCGCCCTCATCGTCGTCCGTCGTCATCGACATCCATCGGTTTCCGGAAACTTTGCCCAGAACATTGCCGAGCAGGGCATGGCAGCGAGATCGTCAGGCCCAGAGAACTCTTCCTTGAGTCTTGGCGTTCTGGAATCGATCCCGTTGGAACACGAGGCACTCGCAGCATCGATCAAGGCATATAGGTAATCGCCGACTATGCCCCGCGGAGCCGGGATGCACCGCCGCCAGTCCAGGAAGCGAGAGCAGCCGACGGCTCCAGCTCTCCTTGCATCAGTCGTTGCATCAAACATGGTTCTCCCGATGTTCTCAGCGTCTCGGCGCCGAGCCGCAGCCGCCCGCTCTGAGTGCGTGCCCAGCCGGCAGCCAGGCACCACGCGTGCCAAGCCGGCCAAGAGACATGACGCCAACCTCCAACACCCGACCACATTGCCGGCTCACATACTACAGAAATACTATGCACTACTATGGACTATATGAGTCGCACGATGTCTCGGAGTCGGAGCAAAACTCATCGCCATCGCTATCGATATCGCGCGCCGCGCTCGATAGTGACCCTGCCGCCGACGCCGATTGACACATCTCCGATCAGGTGACTACCGTACCGCATCGCGCAGCCCACGCTCAAACACCCCGCACGTTCTGGACCAGCACGGACGCAAGTATCACGTTGCAACGGATCCTTGGTATCACGGACGCCACGGCCGCCACGAACGCCACGGACGAACACAGCTTGTCGGAGCCGCCGCACCGTCCAACGTGAGACCGGGCGTGAGCACTAGCGTCGTCCCACTCGGTGCCGGACACAGCACTCGACGTCGAGGCCGTCCTCGACACATTCTCGAGATCCATACGCACACTTGTTACACAGCATCTGACGACGGAATCGGCCCATATAGTCGAGATGGGCGCTGAGTCTTCCCCACCGGCGGAAGTAGCACCGGACACGCCGCAGCATCTTGATCCAGCGGAGCAGATACAGCAACAAGACCAACTAAAACCACAGCAGCAGCAGCAGCAGCAACAGCATCAGCAACCAGAACAGCAACAGGAACAGCAACAGGAACAGCAACAACAGCTTGAACAAACCCAACAGCTAGACAAGCAAGAACAGCAACAACAGCCCGATCTCGATCAAGAGAAGATGGGCTTGAGTAATCCACTCCGCCGCGAGTCCGTGGTCCCGGGGGGACACCGGTCGCCGAGCAAACTGTGGACGCAGACGGACGCCCTGTGCCGCAAGAACTGGTAAGTGCCCTCGCCGACACCGCTGACGGCAGGATCGTCCTGCGGCGGCATAAGTGGTGGAATCTTTTCCGGTGTCTCCTCATTCCGCTCCTTTACACCTCCTACGTTGCACAGACTCTGGTAAGTCCCATGCTGTCTAGGCTAACTCGTAGAACTTCTACAAAGATACAGGAACCCGCGGGAGGGGCCATATCGCGCGCCTTCGCGACCTTCCCTCGGACCTCCTCGCGTCCAAGCTTGTCGTGTACGACCCCACTGGCAGCGGCCAGCCGCTCCTCAGGACAGCCCTGGCGTCTGCGGGCGTTTCGTCCTCGGCCGCGATCGAGACGATCGCCCAGCCGGACGATATCATCCAGGCGTGCAGCTCGAACCTCAATGGCCGGAGTAACTGTTTTGGCGCGGTGTACTTCGACGCCGTGGACCAGGCGTCTGGCGAGCTGGTAGGTTGGGAATGTGGCTGGGCTGATCGTAGAATTACACAGTCAGAGGCGACTACGGGCTCAATGTCGTGGATGTGGATGACTGGGCCAAGGACGACTTTATGCAGCGCTTCCTGCCGCTGCAGTGGGCGATTGACAGCGTGCGTAGCGAGATGGGGAGGCAGCTCACGACAGGCTTGGATGAGCCAGACGACGGGGACGACGCCTGCCAGGCCGCAGGCGTGGATCTACACCAACCTCGATGAAGACGCCTACAACGATAAGATTCTAGACAGTGCGTCGGGAGTTGAATGCGCTAACGAAAGAATTCATGGACGACATGCGCGGCGTGCTCGTCATCTCCTTCGTCGTCAACTTCCTCTTCGTCGTGTACCACCTCCCGGGCTATGTGGCGATGGAGCGTGCCGCCGGGCTGACGGAACTCCTCGAGGCAATGGGGTGCAGCACGCTCGCACGCCTCCTGTCGTGGCACCTCAGCATCAGCGCCGCGCACCTCGCGTCCTGGATCGGCATGGCGGGGATATACCGCGCGACGATATTCAAGAACACCAACGCCGGGTTCCTCATCGTCGCGTACGTCATCCTCGGGCTCAGTATCGCCAGCTGGACATTTATCATCGCGGTCCCGTTCGCCAAGAAACCCACTCTGGCCGCTATTGCATGTACGTCCCGTGCCCGTTCTAGCTAACCCCAGCCGTTGGCGCATGCTTCATCGGCGCGATTATCGGCATGCTGGTCGGCTCGAACGCCGGGGCCCAGGGCGTGCTGACCATCGTCTTCCCCACCAGCCTCATCATCTTCGTCCACCGCGGGGCGGCGTCGTTCGAGCTCGCGCACAAGACGTTCAGCTGGGTCCACAAGACGCCCAACGGCGACGCGCCCATGCTCGTTCTCCTCATCCTCGGTATTGTGAACATCTTCCTGTGGCCATTCATCGCCATTGTGCTCGAGAGGGCCATCTACGGCCTGCCCAGTACGCAGAGCACCGACTCGGACAACAACACCCGGGGCATTTTCCAGAGCATCTTCAAGGGGTTCAAGCGTAGGCCCAGTGCGCATCTCCCGCCCAATGTCGCCATCCACATCTCGCATCTGAGCAAGAGCTACTCCACGAAGCGCTTCTTCTGCTTCGGCCGGGAGAAGAGCGTTCTGGCGATCGAGGATTTGAGCTTTGACGTGCCGCGCGGCGAGATCTTCTGCCTGCTCGGGCGGAACGGCGCTGCCAAGTCTACCTGTCTGTCGATTATCGCGGGCCTCACGCCGCGCACGTCCGGCAGCGTGACGTACGCGCCGGACCTGCGCATCGGGATTGCGGGACAGAAGGATGTCCTCTGGGACGACCTCGACTGCGAGCAGCACGCGCGGCTCTGGCGCGCCATCAAAGGGCTTGACGGGCGCAAAGACCCAGTCCTCGACCAGGACCTCCTTGCGCGGTGCGATCTCACGCCGAAACTCAAGTGTCTGTCGCAGAACCTGTCGGGCGGGCAGAAGCGCAAGCTCCAGCTCGCGTGCGCGCTGGCGGGCGGGTCCAACCTCCTCCTCCTGGACGAGATCTCGTCCGGCCTCGACCCGCTTTCGCGGCGCGCGATCTGGAAGGTCCTCGCTGACGTGCGTGGGCGCGGGTGCGGGGGCGGCGGCGCGCGCCAGACCGCGACGGTCGTTCTCACGACCCACTTCCTCGACGAGGCCGACTACCTCGGCGACGAGATTGCCATCCTCAAAGCGCCGGGCCAGCTCCTCGCCGTCGACAGTCCCGTGGGGCTCAAGACGCGCCTTGGGCGCGGATTCACCCTCGCCCTCAACGATGTGGGCCCCGGGTCGGACAGACACGCGCTGGCCGTCTTCGAGACGCTGCGCGACCTCGATCCCGCCGTGTCCATGCACCGCGTGAAGGGGCGGTACTTGTACACGACGGGCACGAACGACGTGGCGCGCGTGCGCGAGCTCACGCGCGTGCTGCACGCCCAGCGCAGGGCTGACCAGAGGATACACTACACTGTGGGGTCTACGACGCTGGAGGACGTGTTCATCGACCTGAACCGCGAGGCTGGGGACAAGACGGGGTACGGCGCCGGAGAGGACGGGGACATCGATTCCCCGTTCGCGCGGATCAACCGCGAGGCGTCGAGCCCGCCCTCGACAGTGGGCGAGAACAAGAGCGGCGATATCGAGATGCAAGTCTCGCATACTGGGCGACAGCTGTATCTCACGCCTGGGGAGAAGCGGACGTGGTGGCGCTCGGGCGCCGAGATGGCTGCGACGGTCGTGCACAAGCGCCTGCTCGTCTTCCGGCGGGCGTGGCTTATTCCCGTAGCGGCCATTGTGGGCATCACGCTGGGCTCGACCATCCCCCTCGTGTTCATGGACGGCCGGTCGCCGGGCTGCACGCCCGTCGTCAAGACCGACGAGGGGCTGCGGTCGCTGACCTACCCCTTCTCCCCGTTTTCAAACATCCCAGCCCTCTTCTCGACTGGCACAGCCCAGGGCCTGGACAACTGGACCCAGACTCCCGGGCTCAACTTCCAAACCGTGGACGGGACGCAGGCGTGGACGGACACACTGAACGCGGATATCAAGACCCAGAAATTCGGCGGTGCGGCCCTCGCCGCGCTGCCTGGCGCCGACTCGATCGTGGCATACGAGGGCGACCCGGACGACAAGGTGCTGCAGGTCAAGGGCCTGTCCGCGCTCAACCTGTACTCGAACGCTGTCTTCCAGCAGATCCAGGCCAGCGCCAACTCCTTCCGCATCCATGTGAGCTACGAGGTCCTCCCGTACCCCGACTTCGCGCCCACCGGCAAAGTGCTACTGTGGATCACCTTCTTCGGGATGGTCATGGCAATCTGGCCCGCCTTCGCGGCCATCTATCCGTCCACGGAGAAGAGGTCCGGAGTCCGTATGAACCAGTACTCGAACGGTGCGCGCCCCGCCGCCGTGTGGGCCGGCAACCTCCTCTTCGAACTCCCTGCCATCTTCCTCGTAGCCACCATCGTCACGGTCGCATGTGCCGGGGTGGGCCAGTTCACGGGCTTGGGTCAGTTCTGGGTCTGCCTCGTCCTGTACGGGATCAGCTCGACGTGCTATGCCTACTTTTTCAGCCTGTTCCTCAAGACCAGTTTCGGCGCCTGGGCCGCCGTCGCATTCGCCAACGGCGTCGTTTTCCTCTTCTACGTCGTTGTGTACCAGGTCATCCAGGTCACGGACAAGACGGACCAGGCAGACAAGCACATGACGATCGCGCATATGGCCTATGCGGTCTTGCACCCTGTCGTGTCGCTCGTTCGTGCCGCCTTCGTCTCTGTCAACGTCTTCAACCTCCTCTGCGACGGCAAGGGCGGCCGCACGACCAAGGACCTGAGCGACATCACGCTGTTCGGCGCGCCAGTCTTGTACATGATCATACAGGGCATCGCGGCGTTCGCGCTGCTCGTGTGGGTCGACTCGGGCAGGCCGATCCCGCACTGGATGCGGCGGAAGAGCAAGATCAAGGGTGCGGATCCCGTCCGAGGCGACGACGTGATTGCCGAGAAGCAGCGTGTCGAGGCGCCCGGGTTCTCTGACGCCCTCGTTACGCGCCGCCTTACGAAGCAGTTTGACAAAAAGCTCAAGCCGAGTGTGGACGATGTCTCGTTCGGCGTTGCGCAGGGGGACACGTTCGCCCTCATCGGTCCCAATGGCGCTGGTAAGACGACGACGCTGGGCTGCGTGCGCGGCGTCACGAACCCGACCCGCGGCGATGTGATGGTCACAGGCTACTCGATTGTGCGGGACCGCAACGAAGCGTGAGTCGCCTAGTCTACATCTGCTGACCCCAGGCGCGAGGCTCTGGGCGTATGCCCCCAACACAGCGCCATCGACGTGCATCTCACTGGTGAGCCCCCCCATATTTCATGGCTGACCGCAGTCCGGCAACATCTCTGGCTGTACGGCCGCTTCAAGGGTGTCCCGCGATGGGCGCTCGGTCGGGACGTGGACGCGCTCCTCTCCGTCTCGGGACTCACCGTCAAGGCGGACGACCTGGCCTCGTCGCTCTCGGGCGGTAATCAGCGTAAACTCAGTTTGGCGTGTGCGCTTATCGGCGACCGGCCTGTCATCCTCATCGACGAGTTCTCCTCGGGCGTCGATCCGTTCAGCAAGCGCGAGGCGTGGGCTACTGTGAGTTGTAGTTCAGGAGGAAGGACGTTAACGTCAGCTCGAGGTGCTCACGCGCGAACGCGCGGTCGTGATGACGACACACTCGATGGAGGAGGTCGATGCGCTCGCCAACCGTGTCGGCATCATAGCCTCGAAGCTTCTAGGTGAGTCTCAGATACAATCCGCCGCGAATGTCGCCGGATATCGCTGTCCAGCTCTTTTGTTCGATAAGCATTGGCCCTGAAGGCTCGAGACGAGCCATTGTGCTCGAGCACGGTCGGGCCGACGTTGAGTTGCCGACCCTGTTGTCCACCACACTGCGACTTGTCCACTGACCCGCAGCTGTCGGTACGCCCGCCTCGCTCAAGTCCCGCTTCGCGACGTACGAGGTGCACGTGCAGGCTGGTGATTTGCCGGCCCTCCTGGACTACCTGCATGAGTGCGGTTTCGGGAACGCGCACGCGGCACAGGATACGCTCACGCGAATCTCCGTACCGGGGGTCAGCGAGGAGCAGCTCGACGCGTTACTCGGCGTTTTGAGGTCCGCGGAACGCGACCTGGGTGTTGGCAATATGACACTGCATGAGTGAGTAAGACGCGTCAGAGCGGTTCCAGTCGAGTCAGATCGGCGAGCCGCGATGGAAGCCGAGAGATCGTCAAGGACTCTGGAGCGGTGCACGAACAGAGCTCTTGACGTCCATCACCACTCCCCTCCCCTTCCCTGGCTGGGTTCACGGCGTGCCTACGTCGATGCCACGTCTCCAACCCTGCACCCACGATGCACGGCCGTGCTGTGCATCGCCGGGGGCTCCGGATTGGACTGAGCTCGACACGGCGATGGTCAGTTGTGGCGTGCAGGAGTGAGGGAGGGGTGCAGGACGGCCGAAGCGAAGAGTTCAGGGGTGTTAGGAGGAGTAGTGGCATGATTTGAGCTGACCCAATCAGAGCGTCGACGGAAGCGGCCTTCCTTGCGATTGTGAGGGAGAACAATGTCAAGGAGGAGAATGCGGAGGAGACACCGAAGAAGAAGCGATGGTGGCAGCGTAAGAAGAAGGGAGCGGAGGTGGGGTAGAGATGTGTTCCGTGTTCCGTGTTCCGTACATGAGAGAGATAGATAGAGAGCAGTTAGAGGATTATAGAGATCGAAGAGTCGTGCTTGCTTTTGAATGTATTCATACAAGTAGCGTAGCGAGAGTGAGTGGTCAGCTGCCATGGATGCCACGAGCCATGAGGGTGATCGGACCGGGCCCCGCACCAGCGGCAACCTGCCTGTCTGAGCTGTGTAAGGGCCGATGAGGGGGGATGAGGGGGGATGAGCTGGGATGAGGGAGGGACGCTTTTATTGTTCTAGAGTAAACCCTCATTAGGCCCTGAATAATACCTGCAGTTATTTCTAATGCGAGGGTTAATAGATTGACGTCACCTGGCTTGGTTCAGCTCGTGACTGAATGGCCATGTTAAGGATTGGATCGGGTGGAATTGAGTTGTTTTGAGTCGAGTAGTAGCCACGAGGTCACAACAGGGAGACTACAAGGGGGAGCCGAAAGTCACCGAGTCGGCCGCGAGGGCCAGGGTGCACCGTACGCAGCGTGCGCAGCGTACGCACGGAATGCCACCCAGGAGGGTTGAGCTCGGGGTGAGCCCAGCCCACCCCCCCCCAGAGCCACGGTCAGTCCACGCCCAAGTCCGATCATCCCTGCCTGCACCGTCATCCGGTCATCCCCCCCCAGATATCCCACCCCCCAGATATCCCAGATCCAGCTGACCTGTTGTCGGCCTGTCGGCCTGATCACGCTAACCTTCCTAATCCCATTCACCCCCAGCTAGCCCAGCTACTGTAGCCCAGCTATAAAGCCCACCGATATAAGCACCACCTCGCACTCTCCCATTCTCTCTCTCTCTCCCACCGACAACGACTAGTCTCTCATCCATCTCTTCGATAACAACTATCTCACCTTCAACAGCCAACCCCAACAACAGCTCTACCAAGATGACCCGCACCGAGGTATGTCGCTCACATCCTCTCACCCCATGACAGTCACTGACCGTGGCCCCCTCTCAACTCCGCTCCTCATCCTCCGTCTATGACCATTCATCCTCAACTCCACGTCCTCGCACGACCTCGCACCTCCTCATGCGTCTCTGCAAACTCGTCGGAATCACGATGACGCCCTTCACACGACCACCTCCAAATGACCCACCAACGGCCTGCTCGTGCGACCTCGTATGGTGACGACGTTTCTCTCGCTCCACCCCGCTTACCCCGACCCACTCGCTTGCCTGGGCCTCCTTCAACTCCCTTTACTCCTTTACGACCCCGTTGGACACTTGCCATTCTGATCCACGCTCCACGCTGGATCCTTTCTGATTCGACGGTAATCGATCGCCCGAACGCCACCTCCACCGGCCCTCCACCACACCGCCCTACCCTCCTTTCTTTCTGCCCCACTCCTGCGAACTCTTCCCCGCCCTGCCGCTTCGCCTGACAGCGCAACACCTCGCCCGCCGCCGTCATGCGCGACCGCCACTCGCGCACTGGCCTCACCAAGTCTGAGTTCACACGCAAGGGCGGAGCCGGACCCCACAACTGGGGCTCCTTCACTGAAGAGGAGCGCGCCGAGTACGACGGCAGCATGGACGCGCGCCTCGAGACGGCCATGTTCGAGGACGGCGACGACAACGACAACGAGGCGTCGAACGGCGACTCAGCCGCCGATGACAAGGTCGAGGACCTGCCTGAGCGCGAGCCGGCAGCTGCCCCACAGCGCCGCATGAGCCAGGTGTCGGACCAGGAGCGCGCCGACGCCCTCCGGTACCGCGAGGGCGGGCTTAAGCAGAACGGCGTCGACCTCGCCAACATTGCGCGTACTTCGCATGGTATTGCCCAGAGCCCGCCTGCCAACGATGTGCTGGGCACCAGCCCCCTTCGCCAGAAGTCTGGCTTCTCGGCGGTGAGTAGCGACAGCGGGGGAAGGAGAGTACGGGGCCAGCGCCGATGTGTATCCGGTCCTCGGTATACCGAGCCCACCATCTTGGGCTCGGCGCTCGGCGCCAAGCCGTTCTCCCTCATCTTGGCAGATCCAGTCACTAACATCCGCAGCAGCAGTAATAGACCACCGTTCGCCGCCTGCATAGGCCGCGCTATTTGCGCACGACACAAACCATCACGTAATCGCATATCCACAGGCCGTAGACGACGGGGTCTGGGCACATGAAGAGTGTACAGTAGTTCAGCAGTAGTGAATAAGAGATGAAAGAAGCCAACCACTGCGAGCGAGCACGGAATCGTAGAGGAGTAGAACGGCGGTTGTGTCGAAGGATGAGGATGAGCGCGAGAGGAGGCGAGTCAAATAGCTGGCTGCGGCCCGCTTATGGAGGAATGTCGACGGCTCCGGACTGGGCGACGAACGTGGCGAGGATACGTCACTACCAGTCCCAGGTAGGAATGGGTACAGGCGAGGTCTGCAGGACTAGCACGACACACTCAACACTGAGCACGACAAATGGCACGCTGCACGCGCCGACGAGCTCGTCATCCGGCTGGCGCAGGTCGACGTACTCCACTCATATTAGTTCGTTCGCTGCGGCTGGCAGAAAGGGGACGCTCTGCATGCACTGCAGTCAGTAAGCCGCTCAAAAGCGGGCGCAAGATCTCGCCAGAAGCCAGAAAAGAACGACGATAACGCCCGTTGTCAGTTGCGCCCCATGATCGGCAGTTGCCAGGTCCAATCTACGATCTACGGGCCTCAGCGGACCCTTCCTTGCTCCATAGCTCGTGTCCTTCCAGTCCTGTTCCTCGTCCTCGGTCTCCGTCCTGGGTTCGTCCTGGGTTCTGCAATTCTGCACCGTTGCCAAATCCCGACCGACCGAGGCACCGCCGACCCTACGACCAGCTAGCGGCCAGCACGTTAGAGAGCCAGGAACGCCGAGCGGCGTTACGCTGGTCACGTCGCGTCGAGCCGCAGCGGTCCCAGCGATCAGTGATCAGCTCTGTTCGAGGGTGTTCGAGGGTGGTTCCGAGCGCGGCGGGGCGTCACAGCTACGCAAAAGTGGGCTGGGTACAGTTGCGCCCCAGCCAACTTGGCTTCACCGGATCTGGCGGAGACGCATGATTTCTCCAGTTTCGCTGGGGTTTCTGATTCGCGGACTCGGTGTCTCAGGAGTCGGTGTCATGACGAGACGTGTGATGCTGACGAGCTGGTGTCTCGTGCCTACAGGCTGGAACGACGTGGAGGGATTGGGCATACGACACGCGATGTGAGCTCACGCCGCAAACTGAGCTGACAACGCTGTCTCTCCGGCTTCCCTGCAACCCTTGTAGCTAAGAGCCGACGGTTGCTAGATATGGAAATGACCGGCTGCGGTACTGAAGCATGCAACATCCGGCTCAATTAGTCAGTTCCGATGCCCACTGCAGAATGCCGTTCCTTAACGGCGACGCCGCCCGATGTATCCATTGTCAGCCGCGTTCCGTCGTGCTCAACTTTGCTCAGTTAGTTGACAAGCACCCTTTCCAGACTGCTTCACACGGCTTCATTAAAGCAAGAACACGGCAGCACACCTTAGCTGTCTGAAATAGTATTCATTGACGACGGCGGCTGAGGAAGGGGATGGGGAAACGACGAAATAGAGAAACACCACAGGGTAACGGGAGGGCGACGGAGCACCAGAGACAAATGCGCGGGCGGAGAAGGGGGGATCAGGTTGTCCCGAGTGATGCTGATTGCCGGGTCTCGTCGTTCATGCTCTCATCACACTTAGGCCGCCTCCTCCTTGGTCTCCTCCTCCTTCTTGGGCTCCTCGGCTGGGGCGTCAGTTTCGTGCTGGCACGCCGAATGACTCACCGCTGTCCTGCATGTCAGAGGTCCAGAGCGTAAGGTTGTCACGGAGGAGCTGCATGATGAGGGTAGAGTCCTTGTAGGACTCCTCCGACAGGGTGTCGAGCTCGGCAATGGCGTCGTCAAAGGCCTGCTTGGCGAGGTGGCAAGCGCGGTCTGGGCTGTTGAGGATCTCGTAGCTAATGTTAGTTGCAGTAGGTACAGACTGACTCACTAGAAGACGGAGAAGTTAAGGGCAAGACCGAGACGGATGGGGTGCGTCGGGGGAAGCTCGGTGACGGCAACGTCCGAAGCAGCCTTGTAGGCCTCGAGAGACTTGTCGGCCGAGTCCTTCCGCTTGTCACCGGTGGCGAACTCGGCGAGGTAACGGTGGTAGTCACCCATCATCTTGTGGTAGAAGACCTTGGACTCGCCAGAGGCGGCCGAGGGGATAAGGTGCTTGTCAAGAACCTCGAGGATGTCCTTGCAGATCTTGGCAAGCTCGGCCTCAATCTTCTCCCTGTAGGTCTTGATCATGGCGACCTGAGCCTCGTTGCCCTTGGACTCCTCCTTCTGCTCGATGGAGGAGACGATGCGCCACGAAGCACGACGGGCACCAATGACGTTCTTGTAAGCGACCGAGAGGAGGTTGCGCTCCTCGACGGTGAGCTCTTTGTCGGACGAGGCGACGGCCTTCATGTTCTCGACCATCTCTGCGAACGCGTCAGAATGCCGAAAAAGATCAAGCCCTGCACAGCCTCGCAACTCACCCTCGTAGCGCTCAGCCTGCTCAGCAAGCTTGGCGAGGTAGACGGAGTCTTCGCGGGAGGTAGACATCTGGAAGGTGGAAAAAGGGGTTGAAAAGTCCAGAACGAGTTGTTTGGCGACGAAGATGTAGAGGAAAAGCGTCAGCAAACAGTCACGCACAGGCAGCTGGGCAGAAGGAGGGCGGACGGGAGGCTGGGGGCGGAGCAAATACTGGGGTACTGGATGCGCCTCGGTTGATAGCACCATCAACCATGCGTCTTCCCACGATGCTATGTGCCAGCATCCACTGGCACAATCGCTTGCACAGGCCGTACGCTCTGTGTCAAGATGGTCGATGCCATCGACACGGTCCTATGCAGACTTGACAGTCGATAAAAACGCGGTCGGCCCAGGCGCTTCCCCTCCCTCCCCAACGCTTTGCGCGACCCGTCCGTGTTCCAGTCCAAGTCCAGGGAAAGGAGGGCCTCGTTATGCGACTGGCGATGACTTACAGTGATGAGATCTGCTAGATAGATGGTTGAAGGGTGCACGAATGATGAGGTGATAGATAGTGAAAGAGAAGAGTGGATGGAAGAGAGAAGTGTGTTGAATTAAAGGAACGATGGATGAATGAAAACACGGGTTGGATGGATGGGAACGCGAAGTCAGCACACGATACACTCGATTGGGGACCGGAAAGGGGGGAGCACGCGAGGGGGCAGTGGCTGGGTGGTGACAGATGGGGATAGGTTTGATTGATGGATGGATGGATGGATGGAAGAATGCGCGGCGAGGGGGAGGCAACACGGTGCGGCCAACACCATCGCGGATACACGCGTGTGACGTGGATGGGGGAACCTCCGACGCTGTCCACCGCCGCGAGCAAGCTCGACCACTGCCATTGTGTTGTCCTCGGACGCGTGGAGGCAGGTAGAGAGGGCGATGGCGTCGCAAGAAGCACAACGATGGTCGTTCAAGACACGGTGGGGCCAGTGGGGATTTGATTCTGGGGGGATGGGGGAGGGGAGGACGCGCCGCGCTCGGTTGGCCTAAAGCTAGGCTGTGCCGTGGGTGGGTGGCTGAACGTCGTGGGGGGGTCCTCCTTGCTGCGGCGAAAAAGGTCGCGATAAGGGGGAGCATCGAGGTGAGGGGAAAGTATGGTGTCGGGGTAATGGAAGTGGATGGGGAGGGGGGATTGTGAGGTGACTTACGAGGGTGTTTAGGGGGTGAGGAGAGGGGTAGAGAGGAGGAGTGTCGGGATGGAAGAGAGAGGAATAAGAGAGTTGATTGAGCGTAGTGTGGTATGAAAGGCGGGTGAGTGGGTGAGGTGGGTGATGGGTGTGGTGGGTGAGGGCGAGGAATCGACCGAGCGGTGGGTGTTGGTGGGAGAGAGCGAGTTAGGCTAGTTGGAGGGGGGGGGGGAGGGGGTGGTAAGGGAGGGGCGGCGATGGTTGGCTGGTGCGACTTGGCCGGGTGCGACCAGGGGGGGGGTGTGTGTGGGGGGGTGTGTGTAGTTTTGGGTGAGTTTTGGGTGAGCTGGGTGAGCTAGACTCAGCTAGACTGGCAGTTGGTTTTGCCTGGAGTGGGGTGACGGGAGCAGAAGGGCAAAGGGGAGGGGGGGGGGACCTCGTAAAAGGAAGGAAAGAGGAAGGAGGGAGCAGTCGGGGTGGTCGGGGCGGTCGGGGTGTTACCGTGGCTAGCGTGGCTCACTGTCGCTCACCGTAGTAGCCTTCCACCATACATACACCATACAACGCTTCCTTTGCAAACGATCCAACCATACAATCATATGCTGCGAGCTGCGAGTCGAACGGCAGCTACAGCACCCACCCAACCAAACCCCCCTCATCCACCACCCTAATTCCTCATCCAAACAAGACTCACGCTTGTATGCGCCCGATCACCTTTGTGTTTGACGCATCGCCCATCGCGCAGCGCATACAATCACTCTCATACAGTACAACCACTTGTTCTCCATCTCTCTATCCTTCTTCTATTCTAACCTCTGTCCCTTCCGTCCATGCCTTGGGCTGAACTACTGTTGAATGCATTTACCATTTACCACCGCCCAATGTAGCATATCACCACTGAGCAGACCATCGCTCATCAACAATGTCAGTCCCATTCTCCTCCCTTATCCGTCATCCCCTCGTCCCCTCCAATCCCCTAATCCTTCCCTTATGCCTTGGGTCTAATGCCCATTCTCCTTGACTCCTTAAATATCCTCCAGGTCAAAGTCCTGTAATTCCCTTATAAACTCTCCGGCTCTTCCCCTTCGGTTACCCTTTGGCCCCCTTGTGGCTTCCACGTCCCTCACCTGTGGCCCGTGCACCTCCCCCTCCCCTCTCAACCGAGGTGAGCCGTGATGCCATGCGATAGACTAAACTCGGGTTATTTCGGGATTTGAGTCACGATCACGATGTGGCGCTTTGCGAGGGGACCTTCCGACATGCTGCCATGTCTGCCATGTAGCCATCTCCGCCCCGCACGGAGAGCCGAGTAGGGACAAATAGGTTAGATAGGGATATTTAGTAGGGACGAATTGTACCGAATACAAATGGGAGACACGTGAGATGATGACACACGAAAAGCGACCGAGCACGAGATGCGAGTATCCCAGGTGATGCTTCCCTCAAGCCTCCTCGACGTCGCCCTGGCCGCCTTGCTGGTTACAACGTTGCCTCCCCGCTAGCCCTGCTGTACTTTCACTGGCACCACCTTTTTTGCATGCATACAATGCCGTCGTAGCTGTATCTACGTCGCGCACAGTCGTGCGCAGTTGGCAGCAGCGGGTCCTCGGCCTCGGGCCCGAAGTGGGATGGCAGCTCGGTGGCAGGTCGGCCCCGCGCCGGGCGCGGCGGGTACTGCGGCCAGATCGCTTGATTGCAAGATTGCAAGATCTTTGGATGGGCACAACTGCGTTGGGCACATCTGGACCAGAGAAGACCATTTCGGATCTTCAACGGCCGCCACCTCCTTTGGGCAGTCCTCCCTCCTTCCTTGGTCGTCGCTTGGCCTGGCCACCCGTAGCGGCCGTAGCCTGGGCCGGGGTGGTTACCTGGGTGGCTTATGCTCCCCTTCATCATCCCTTCATCCCTCATCCCTCAGCCCTCAGCCCTCAGCCCTCAGCCCTCAGCCCTCAGCCGTCAGGCCTCATCAACGTGCCACTACTGTGACCTGCATACCGTCATATTCATTACCATCACAGAAGCAGCAGCCAAGCCAACCAGCCAGCCAAGCACCCACCCAACCCGTACTCGCAATATTCGGTCATCACCACTCAGTCAGTCAGTCAAAACCAGCCAGCCAGCCAGCCAGCCGACCGCCCGACCACCGACCTCCGCTTGCCGCTCGCCGCCTTGCCATCGCATCGCACACGTCGTTCATCTGCTCCCCAACTTTCAATCTCTTTACTACGTTACTACTCTCTGTTCACTACCACATCCCCTCTCGCCACCACCACAGTTTGCTTGTCTCTCACATTGTGCCAGGGGGTAATCGCGATAAGAACCCATCCAGGCCATCCAAGCGCAAGAGACCCTGCACAGCCGCCGTCTTCTGTTCCCCAGATTAGGACTCGAGTCACTCCGAGTCACTCCCCGCAAGGTCTGGCCCGTCTAGCCTATCCAGCACGTTCGATCACCAGCCCGTCACCACCCGGCCCCGACTTTCATTTTCCTCCACTCTTCATCTCCATCTCAATCGAATTATCGACTATTTCAGAGTCTTGGCTCTTGATCACTCCACAACCCAAGCCCAGCGTATACATTCAAAGACCCTGGTGTTTGGCCAACGTGCACGTACATTTTTCTTAACTGCACTATCCACAGCCCATCATGGCTTCAAACATGGTGCCCCAGGTACGTCGTGCACCATCATCGTTTGGGCTCCAAACCGTATCGCTTACACATTACAGGAGGAACTACCCGTCCTCGAGGCATTCATCAACATTCGTAACCGTCTCACCGCGCTCAAGAAGGTATGTCCCTCACCGTTGTGCACTGCGCCACGACGTGTGTCACACAGGCACTGATGCGCGTGCTTATCACCAGGATTCGACACGCTTCATCCGTGCCCAAGATGTCATGTCCATCTACAAGGAGATTGTCAAGCAATGTAAGTGTTGCGCGTGGCGCGCGCAGCGACGAGCTCCGACGCCGAGCTCTCCGCTGACACACAGTGAGCAAACTCACAGCCATTCGCGAGGAGCGCTCCGAGGAGTTTGACTCTGATTTCAACACCACTCCCATACCCGGCTCCGGCGGCCTCGAGCCCAACCGTGTCGACACGATCATCGCCGACGTCTTCTCCCTTATCTCCCTCATGTTTCTCACCGTGGGAAAGAGCAGGGAGAGCCCCGCAATCTATGGCCAGATTGCCAGCATGCGGGTACGTCACCGCGCACGCAACCTATGCCGAAATTACTAACACCCCGCAGCAAATACTGACTCATCTCGACGAGTCGGGCATTTACACCGAGGCCTACCTCCAGGGCTTCAAAGACCGTATTGATCAGCTCCGCAAAATTATCAAGAACGACCGCGACGAGCAGAGACATCCCGAACCAGTGCTCAAGTACATGTCCTGGAAGCTCGACGGCAATGGTGGGTACGGAGGCATGGGGTGTCGTGGCCATCGTTCTAACGTCGCAGAGGCAATCTTGAGGAACCTGATGGAGTCGCTCGGCGTGCTCAACGTCGAACTGGTGCCTATTCACAACCGTCTGGTGGCTTTGCGGAAGCAGCTCATCGCACTCGCGGCGCAGCACAAGGTCAACAAGGCCGAGTTTAAGCCAATCGTCGAGGAGTTGCGCAAAATCGACTCGTGGGTCGTCATTGACGCCGGTTTGCTGACAGCGGCAGGAAACGCGTGGACGGCAAGTTCCTCGGTCCAGGCGGTTCGTCGGTGCCCGAAGGACAGGCGCTGCTTGGCGGTCTCATCGACTCGTGCTTCGAGATTGTGCAGGACATCAAGGCACGTGAGGCGCAGGACGAAGTCTCACCACCACTGCGGCCCATCTACGAGCGTCTGTCACAGTTGGTGCAGCAGCTCGAACAGCTGAGTGAGTGTGACTGGGGGGTGAAGTTTGGGGGGCCAACAATTCCGGAGTTGGGCGGGGCACCGCGCCGGCTTTGCCCGCACGACACACTCGCCGGCCGGCCTCCCGTGACTACGTGACTCGTCACGATCGCGCCCGTGAAGCGAAGCTTGGAGATGGTGTTCGGATCTTGGTTACGTGAAAGATGGCACCGCCCGCGTTCGGAGATTCCGCCATTCAGCCACAGTGGAAGCTGACAGCAGCCCTCACCCATCGGTGGACTCTGCGCGAGACGGATCTGTACAAGTGAGTTTCAGAAGTTTGGCATGTCACCTGACAGCAGCTACCTCATGCAACTGCGCGAGGTCGACTCGAAGCGCGTAGACGGCAAGTTCATCAACGCGGAAGGGGAGAAGGCCGAGGGCCAATATGTGAATGCCTGCCCCCCATGCGCAACTGACTCCAGGTCCTGCTCTACCTCCTACGCAGGTGTTACGGCCTAATCTACCGTCTGATGGCCGAGTCCGAGCCAATTTCCGAGGAGCTGATGCCGGTGGTAAGTCCCACGCTCCGTCTCGTCTCACACGCAGGCGAACAAGTTGTCGACGATTAAGAAGTGCTTGAACGAGGTGCTCAAGTACGGCGGACCATACTCCCCGCGCGACCTGTATCCGTACCACATGGCGTTGCATCAGATCGACACGCTGCGCAAGGACGGCAAGTTCCTCGCCGACGACGGGACCATACCCGAGGGCCAGGCGATCCTCAACGCGCAGCTGTCCGAGGCACACGAGTTGCTCGAGATGCTCAAGGAGAGCATGTCCGACGACGACGACAGCGAGGAATAGGGAGGACTTGGGTGGCGCCACGGGCCCACCGGTTGTACAATGATAGCTTGTGAATATGCAAGACTGCACTCTATCCAGCGGACAAGTGGGCCGCTTGGTGGCCACGGGTATATCAGAGGACGCCACCGCAACTCACCTCACAAGTGCACAAGTCGCAACGTCCTTCCGTGCGTATTTCGGTACCCAGCGCGCCATGGCAGTATGTGGGGCGAAGACCGAAGTCAGAGGGGGAGGCCGAAGTCGGACCAAGTAGGCCGTAGGGCGTGGTTGGGACTTGGTTGGGACACGGTTAGGACACGACATGGTTGGGACGTAGATCTCGAGACCAGTGACATTACTGGGACCGGCGGCCTCCTTTCCAACCAACAACGTAAGCCTCTCATTGCTAAGATGAATGTGACATGACATGCATTGGAAGCGCGCCAACGAGGGTAATGCACCGCGGCATGCATGCATCCAGAGCGAGAGCGGGAGAGCAAGTCGGTCGGTGGCGAAGTCGATCACGTGACCCGCCGGACACATTGAAGCATTGTCCACAATCTTCCCATCACCCTCCAGAAACTTAATCATATTTGGGCAAGTGCTTGCTCCACCAGCTCCACTGGGAAACATTCATGGGACAGGTCATGGAGACAAGTCAGCTGGACTTTAACTACCAATTTCTCGAACTGCTCAAGATGCACCTGAAAAATGTCTCCATGCATAGATCATTCACCACCATTAAAGTGCCATCAAGTGCATCACCAACTTCCCCCTTGTCATCAACATTTGCCCCCTTGTCATCAACATTTGCCCCCTTGTCATCAACATTTGCCCCCTTGTCATCAACATTTGCCCCCTTGTCATCAA